>JAGDQO010000285.1:0-363504 GCA_018342035.1 Solanum appendiculatum | reverse complement strand
CCCCGAGCTAGGGACCAAGGTACAAACCCCTCGATATGGTTATACGGGCCTACTCCCCCCCGTACTCGGCAACCAAGGTACCAACCCCTCGATACGGTTATACGGGCCTACTACCCCCCGTACTAGGCTTGGTCGACTCACAACACTTAAATAGAGAAAATCATATACATGTGTCCATTTCATCATCATTTCAGTAATTACATAACCATCCGACTCATAGGACGTACCTTGGACCTTCCCTTTCCTAAGAATTCTATAAATGGGCATTTTATCAAACACAAGGTGGGCAATTGTTCATGTAAATGAAATCATGTATTTCAAAAATACTAAGTCCAACCAATTCCAAAATCCATATAAATCAGCCCACCAACAACATACATATATATATCAACCTTCATAATTTGATCATGGAAGCATGTAAACCATAAACATCACATAATAATACCATTTCATGATAATATGCAAAATGGACCATAATAGGGTGTGTAGTAGTAATTCCATAATTCAAGAATTCATAAATAATCATAAGGACCCATAAACTTGAAGTAGAAATAGAGGATAAATGTAGGACTTGTGGAAAGGAAGCGTTTCCACAAAATCAAACCCACCATACCGTCAACTTTGGAGATCCTTGATGAAGGATTGGAACTGGAGAATCGAAGCTTGAGATTGAGTCTTGAATCCGGAATTAGAGCTTGAGATGTTTGAATTTGGTTGAAGATCTTGGTGGAATTTTTGGAGAGGGCTTAGAGAGTGTTTTTGGAGTTAAGAAAAATGACTAAGTATGGGACATATCCCCTTTTTATAGAAAAAAAACGTCTCCAACCCGCCTAAAAAAATAGCTCACTGGAAATTGCAAATCTGCACAGACAGGTTTTACGAAAATGGTCATAACTCCTTCATCCTAACTCGGAATTAGGTGAAACCAAGTGCGTTGGAAAGCTAACTCAAAGAGCTTTAATTTAATAGTTTGCAGCCCTTCCAGTTCCTTGTGTGCTAAGAGATATGCCCCTTTAAAGTTGACCCTCCGTATCGCAATTTTTGCGATTTTTGAATTTTGATACGGTTGCTCTAAAATTGGGATTAGACCCATTCCCCACTCAATTTGACCCCACAAATAAGAATATGAAGTCGAATTTCCGAAATCATGCACAGATTTTGAGATATATGGAAATTACAATTATAGGTGTTTCCGAAGCACATTTTCGGGAATTTTTTTGGGGTCGTTTCATGAGGACAAACTCAATCCATCACTATGATAGCCTTACGTACCTTGGAAGAATGAAGTTCGTGGCGAAATCAGAAGAACGATTGAAAACCAAACTTTCTCCTCTTGGATCCTTGCTATAAGACTTGAAAGCATTAATGATAGTATTAGGGTTGATTAATATTGTTAAGGACCTTAATTAGGTGTAAACACATCATGAGTTAGGCTTAGAAGAGGTGAGAAAAGACTAAACTACCCCTCTTTAAAAGCTGATAAAACCTGTCCAGGGGACCATCTACAGTTCGTGGTTTGATCTACAGACCGTAGATCCCATCCGTGGAATTGATATTTAACTTTTAAGGCTCAAAAGTCCACTTACGGGTCCAAACGACGGCCCGCAGTAGTACTTACGGCCTGTCAGTTGGATCTGCAGGTTTTGGGTCCCAAAAGTTGTTTCTCAGTACTTTATGATGACTTGACAAGACGGTTTGTTGTTCAACCGACGGACCGTAAGTTGGATCCATCGTTCACAGACTCAGAAACTCTGATATGGCAGTCTATGGTAAATTGGCCATAACCTTTTACTCTGAGCTCCAAAAAAAGTAAACTTGGTGGCATTGGGAAGAGGATTCAAAGGCCTTCAATTTGATAGTTCATGGGCTACTTAATTCATTATGTGCTGGGAGATATGATTGTTTGAAATTGACCTAAGTAGAATCTTATGTCAAAATTTAATCGATAATGAAGCTTTCAACTTAACTTTGTGCTACGGGTTTCTTGTAATCTTATGTCATATCTAAATCATTCCCACACTAAATAATTGATCTTAACACCTAAGAACAATTAAGAATCACTCTCTATGACGTTAAATGCAAATTCAAAAATGGTTTGGATCTTAACTTAAAATTTTCTGGGGTGTTACAATTTCATATCTCCTTCAATCTGGTTAGAGTTTTGTCTGGGAGATTCTATCTCATATCCCCTTTAATTAATTTAAAGGTCTAACTCGGTGACTCCCCTTTGATTAGATTAAAGCTCTGACTAGGTGACTTTATTGGATCTTGGATACCTCTTCTACATTCATAGTCCGTGGAGGGCTCTGGTAGTTCTGATACTATCTTCATGTTCTAGGTTTAGTTCTTAGCTCTTCTATGTATCTATCGGGCTTATGGGGGTCCGTTCGAATTTATACTATAACATGCACATTAGTGTACCTTCTAGGTTTATGGGGGCCCAATTAGGTTTAGATAGTTTCACTTATTTTATTTATGTTCTTCGTACATTCGTGTGCATTCTTGTTAGCTTTCTGCTCCTTGAACTATGTTGTGTTTAGATTCTAGCATTTCATATTGCTTTTACTTCTCTTGCTCAGTCGACCTATGATGCCTACTGAGTACCTGTTATTTTGGTACTCATACTACACTTTGCATTTATTTTTTATCTAGGTCCGAGCACCAGTTACTAGCACTGAGATTCGAGCCAGTTTCAGCTTTAGTTCATAGGCGAGAGTGAGCACATGGCATCGTGGACTTACTTTTCTCAATCGGTATTTTGTTGGCTCAACTTTTACATTTTGAGACAAGCCTTGTATTTTGTGTCCACTTTTTTGGACTTGTACTCTTTTTCTATAAAAGCTCTGTACTTGTGACTTTCAGGTTCTGGGAGGGATCTTTTATTCTATATATATTTATGTTTTCTTTCGCTTGTTCTTCTATTTCTGTAATTTATTTGTAACTTCTGCTTTGTTTCTACCGTTACACCCTTGCTGTTCTGGGTTACGAATTGTCTTACCTATTGGTAGGTTATAGTAGTGCCATTATGTCTCAAGGAATTGGATTGTGACAAGTTGGTATCGAAGTCCCAAGTTCATCGATCTCACTTGTACAGAGCTAATGTCTAGTAGAATCTTGTGGATTGATGCAGAGACATATGTTTCCTATCTTCTGGAGGCTACAAGGTGTTGTTAGGAATGTTTTCTCTTTTTATCACTTTCATGCAACGTGTGTCTTATTAGTTTTCTAGAATCTCACTTATTTCATTCTTTTAAGGATGGCTCATACTCACTGCTAGCAGTAGGCCAAGGCTACAACAATATCCCCAAATAGAGAAAGGACTCTGAAGCCTGCAATAGCTCAACAATCACCCAGACCAGTTATGGCTCTCGAACTACATACAATTATTACTCAGCTTTTGACAGTTCTTTGGGGTATGCTGCAGGCCCCACCTATAGCCATAGTTGCACCAGCTCTGCAGGGTGAGCCTGTATCAGAGACATCTCAGTTTCATGAACCACCTGTAGTGCCCAGCACATGATTGCAACCAGAGCTATGCTACTAGAGGAGCAGAAGATGCTCAGAGTGTTTTTGAGACATTCACCTCTGAGGTTTTCTGGGGCTATTGGAGAGGATGCCTATCAATTTCTTACTACTTGCCGTGAGTGGTTATATACTTTGGGCTTGGTGGAGTCAATAGGAGACGACTATACTACTTACCAGCTTGATAAGCAAGTCAAAAGTAGTGGCATTCTAATCATGATACTAGGCCAGTTTGGTTTCCTTCGATTTTATGGTAAAAGTTTTCTGAGGCTTTCTTAGCCAGGTTCATTCCCCACAGTGTGACAGATAGACTTCGTGATCAATTTTCAAGGGTTAGAGTAGGGCTCCATGACCATGTCTAAGTATGACATGAGGTTTCATGAGCTCTCCTGCCATGCCACTATGATCTTACCTACTGAGGAGGAAAGACTTTGGTGCGTTGTTCGAGGTTTGAGACTCTAGCTGTATATTGAGACCCATTCTATGGTTTTAGTGGGCCATTCTTTTCTGTATGTAGTTTCCCATGCCCGTACTATGTAGTAGCTCCATCGTAAGGCCCATGGGAGCAGTGACAAGAGAGATATGTATGAGGGAAACTAGAGTGGGTCCCGCTCTAGGCCAAGGCGCTCCTATGATAGGCCCCACCAATGGTTCAAGTAGGGTCAGTCTAGTCAGCGTGTTTAGGCCTAACTACAACTTTCATAGGGTTACCAGTACAGTCAGGGTGATACCAACTCGAGTCTAGGTGAAGATGGATCACAGTCGAGTATTTTAGACCGTGGTGGCCGCTCTTAGGTAGGTTGGTCAATTCAGGGTTTCTTTGATTGCAGGGAGTTTTTCCACTGGTCTAGAGACTGCCCTTTGTGAAGGACGATTGCACCTGCTCCACATGTAGCTCTACCAGCCCCAACAGCAGCACCTCTAGTAAGAGGCAAAGGCAAGGGTAGGACCGACCGGGTGGTCATCAGGGTGGTCCCACGAAAGTAGGTCAGGTGGTAGGTCAAATGCCCATGGTATAGGTGGACATGCCCACTTTTATACAGCACCAGCAAGGGCAAAGGTTGAGGCATGAGATGAGATTATCACAGGTATTATTCTCTTATGCAATCAACTTGTCTCTACTTTATTTGATCCGGGCTCTACTTTTTTATATGTATATGTGTATTATATTTCCCATTTGAGTATGATTTTGGAGCCTTTCGCAGCATTATTGCATGTGTCAACCCCCGTGGGTGAGTCATTAGTAGTGGATCAGGTGTTTTGATCTTGTTTAGTGACTCTCTAGGGGCGTGACACCCAGGCTGACCTTATACTGCTTGATATGTTGGATTTTGAAGTGATTTTAGACGTGGACTAGTTATCCCCCTATTGTGCAGTCCTTGGTTTCTTCTCTGTGACATTACCTTAGCTCTGTCTAGTATTCCCCCAATGGTGTGGAAGGGCCTTGTAGTCGCACACCAGTTTGAGTTATCTCATTTATTTGGGCTCAAAGGTTAGTGGATAGCAGTTTCCTATCTTAGTTGGATTATGTGTGGGATGTGAGTTGAGTCGGTCCTTGTTTTTCGTGAGTTTATGGATGTGTCTCCTACTGACCTACCCCTAGAGCATGATATTAATTTTCCTATTGACCTTGGTTGGGTACTCATCTTATTTCTATTCCACCTTATCAGATGGCCCCCGAAGAGCTCAAGGATCTCAGTGTTCATCTTCAAGATCTCTTGGGTAAGGGATCCACTCGGCTTAGTGTATCGGCTTGGGGTGCCCCCATCCTTTTTGTGAAAAATAATGATGGATCCATGTGGATGTGTATTGACTACAAATAGCTAAATAAGGTGATGGTGAAGAACCTTTACCTATGCCTCGTAATGATGATTTATTTCACATGCTTCAAGGTTTCACGGTGTTCTCTAAGACTGATTTGACATCCAATTACCATCATATGAGGATTAGGGCAGCGGACATCCCAAAGACCACATTTAGGACTTGATATGGTCACTATGAGTTCCTTTTGATGTCTTTTGGATTGACTAATGCTAATGACGTGTGTGTTCAGGCATTTTGTTGATTCTTTTGTCATAGTGTTCATTGATGATATTTTGATATAATCACAGAACTAAAGAGAACTTGAGCAGCATTTGAGGATTGTGCTCCAAACTTTCAGAGATCAGTGGCTTTATGCCATGTTCTCATTGTTCAAGTTTTGACTTGAGTCTGTGACATTCTTGGGATACGTGGTGTCCATAGATGGCATTATGGAAGATCTAGTGAAGATTGAGGCTATTTACAAGCTACTATAAACGGTTTGTAGATAGTTTCTCCACCCTTACTGCACGTTTAACCCAGTAGACTCATCTTGATGTTTCATTTGAGTAGTCATAAGAGTGTGAGTTGAGCTTTCGAAAGCTTAAGAAGTTGCTTTCTACCTCTCCTTTATTGGCTCTTCTAGTTGAGGGCAAAGAACTCATGTTATATTGTGACACATCTGTCATTAGTTTCAGTTGTGTATTGATGTAGTGGGATTGGGTTATAGCTTATACAAAAAGGTAGCTTTAACTACGTGAGTGCAACTATCCCGCTCATGATTTGGAGTTGGCATCGGTAGTTTTTGCGCTTAAGATCAGAAGGCACTACCTATATGAAGTTCGTTGTGAGATCTACAATGATCACAGTAGTCTTTAGTATATTATGATCCAGAGGAACCTTAATTCAAGGCAGTGCCATTAGATTGAGCTCCCGAAGGACTACAACCTCTTTATTCTCTTTAATTTGGGCAAGGCCAATGTAGTAGAAGACACCTTGAGCCGAATGCCGATTATTATGGATAGTCTAGCCTTCCTATCTACTGTGGAGTGACCTTTAACTTTAGCTCGGCGTGTGTTAGCTATGTGGTAGTTCATTCTTCCTTGTCGGAGAGGATTCGTGGTCGCTACTTTAAAGAGAAGACGTTGGTGGCTATTTGAGATCGAGTGTAGGAGGGTGATGCTCGACAGGCTACCTTAGATTCTGAAGGGGTGTTGATATTTGATGGTCGTATCTATGTTCCAAGAGTTGGGGATTTGATTGAGTTGATTCCTCAAAAGGCCTATGATTCTAGATATTCTATCCATCCGGGCACCATAAATATGTATCGTGATTTGAGGAAGCACTATTGGTGGAGCAAAGTGAGAAGAGATATTTCAGACTATGTGCCCCGTTGCCTGTGTTGCCTGTAGGTGAAGGCCGAGCATTTGAGTCATGGAGGTAAGTTTTAGAGATTAACCATTTCTAAGTAGAAGTGACATTGCATCACCATGAACTATGTTCTGGGTTTGCCTCGAACTTCTAAAGGTGTTGACATCATTTGGGTCATCGTAGATCGATTGACCAAGTCAGCACACTACCTTCCCATTCATACTTCGTTCTGAAAGGTTGGCTCGTATCTATTTTTCGGAGGTGGTTCATCTTTATGGTGTGCCTGTGTCTATTATCTTAGATTGGGGTTCTTAGTTCACTTATAGCTTTTGGTGGACCTTTTAGGAAAAGTTAGGCACTCGTGTTGACCTTAGCATAGCTTTCCACCTGTAACAGATGGGCAGTCAGAGCATACTATTCATATTCTTGAGGATATGTTGTAGGCCTTTGTTTTAGAATTTAGAGGTCATTAGGACTCGTTCTTTCCTTTGGCGGAATTTTTTGTAAAACAACAGCTACCACTCTAGTATTTAGATGGCCCTATTTAAGGCCTTATATGGTAGGTGTTGTCGCTCTCTAGTTGGTTGGTTTGAGTCTACAAAGCCTACTCCCCGTTGTACTAATTTTCTTTAGGAGGCCTTAGATCAGGTCTGGGTGATCCAGGATAGGCTCCGAACAGCTCAGAGTAGGCGTCATAATTATGCCGATTGTAGGCGTTGGCGTTTGAGGTTTGTAGTAATTTATAGAGTATTCCTCTGTGTGTCACCCATGAAGGGTGTGATGATATTGGGAGGCAGGGAAGTTTAGCCCCAGGTATATTGGGCCTTTTGAGATCCTTCAGACAATTGTAGATGTTGCTTATGAGTTGGCCCTACCTCCTGTATTTTTAGCTATTCACCCATTTTTTCATGTTTCAATGCTACGTCGATATATTCATGGTGAGTCTCATGTTCTCTAGTATGATTCGATTGAGTTGGATGACCATTTAACCTTTGTGGAGGATTCAATTTCTATTCTAACCAGAGATGTGCCGCGGTCGCATTTAAGAGTGATTCATGTGGAGAGGGTCCGTTGGAGGCATCCTCCGGTTGAGGAGGCTACCTAGGAGACCGAGCATAAGATGCAAGAGCAGTTTTGGGCTAGCCTTCAGCTACTTTTTTACTCATACTTTCGCGGATGAAAGTCCTTTTTAGTAGTGGATGTTATAATGACCCTCTAGGTTATTTTTGTAAAAATATCTTCTTTTCATTGTTAAGAGAGTTCCTATAGCAACCCCAAGTTGTTTATGACTTGTTTGGACTGACAGCTCGGTCAACTTGTGTTTTGGAGTTGTTGAAACATCAAAGGTTCACTTTACTCAAAAGTTCAGGAAAGAAGCCTCAGAATGTAATTGTGACAGTACCGTTAGCTATGGAACATCAATTTTGGTCTAGAACAACCTTTCGTGCAGATCTTGAGGCTTATGGGCTAACTTCGAGCCCCCTTGTAAATTTTGGCTAAAACTGGAGTTTGAATGTGGGACCAACTTTTTGTTGAGACGACCTCAGATGGAAGTTTCTACTACTCTGTTGAGTAGGGAATGCCGAATTTAGTGGGCTAGCATATTTAGTTTGCACGCATGGGGTTCCAAACAAATCTCTTGCACCTCGTCGAAGAATTCAGACTTTCCAAAATCAGTTGATATGCATCATCTGGTGAAGGCCACTTTTTCCCTTTATGTTTGCAGGCCCTCTTAGTCATGTTCATGAAGAGTAACTTGGCTGGTCTTCTAGCTCGTGTGTCATGGCCCCATTCACGAAGGTGTTGCTTACTGACCTCTGTGATCGTGGGCCATCTATTGTTTTCGCAGTGGCTTGGTTCCTTTGCCTTCGCATTTGCGGGCCCCTGGACACATTAATGAAGGGTTAATTCTTGAGCCTCCATATTTTTAGGTCGTCATGGCCACGTTCACAAAGGGATTAAAGGTCTAGTCTTTTAAATTAAAACACACCCTGATCAGCACCTCTTTGCAAGGTTCGTTTAGCAATAGCTCGAGTTGTAGAACTCTATTTGAGGTGATTTCAAGCTTGGGGTGTTCGGAAAGTTTGTGGCTTCGTGGTTTGGTGTTTAGGGATTGCTAGAGGGTCTTCATTTGAGGTAAATTCCACCCCTAAAGGGATGCATTCTCTCTTCTCTTGTTCTTTAATGGTTGATTATATGCATCTGCTGGTTTGGGGATATTCCGAGCCTCGAATTGTATTACATTTGGGATATAAGTTAGATGAGGTAATAAGGACGTTTTGACGGTGTCAATTCTAGAATTTCTGATGTGGGTCCCACATTTCTTATTTGACTCCAACTTTGATCTATCTCCATTTTATGTAAAGTTAATGTCTAAAAGGCAGTACTAACATTGTGATTGTATAAATGGTAGCATGGCACCGTTCTAAGGCCATTCAGAACGTAAAACCTTTGGAATTGTGATTTGAAGCGCGCACATTCTTCCTAATGGTAGGCTATGATTTCCCGTTCCTTAGATAGAGCTTGATTATGTGAAAGCATATTGATTTGTGTGAATTGGGGGCAGGTACATATTTGATCATGCTAGATTATTTAGAATCCATGCTTTAAGCTATTTATCTGCTTTTCGAGATTGAAAGCATGTCGGGTGTTTGATTGTGATCATCCTTATCTTGTGGTATGCTTGATTGTTGTTGTTGTGTGGATTTCGAGAATGTTTGGCCTTAATCTAGACTTAGACTAATGATTGCAATAGACTTGTGATATTTAAATCCTCTTGGCATTAGTTTTGCCCTGACATCATTTTGGACAGCCTAGCTTCCTATAGACTGCTATAGAAGACTTGGGTTTTATAGTATGATCCTTAGTTAGGTGACAACTCAGCTCAACTTGCCCTTATCTTCTTTTGTCATATCCTTGCGATCGACTGGGCATGTAAGCAGTTATTTTGGGTTCATAGGTAAATTGGCATCGACTTATCGAGTAGGAGCTAGAGTGGGTCTTTGATGAGTTTTGAGATGGACTTGTGCTATGGTTGGATCACTATTGTGTTGGTGATGGTACTTGGAATCATTGGAGTTCGTTTTCTACTATTAGTGGTTGTGTACCCTGTTATTACTGCTAATTTGAGGCTCCCCTGTACACCTATTTTCAGTCGTTCAATGCCCCCATTTATATCTCCCTTTTTCCCATTAGAGATATGACTCGGAGGTCCTATTTCATATATTCCCTTTGATCAAATTAAAGGTCTGACCGAGTCACTCCACTTTGATTAGATTAAAGGTTTGACTGGGTGACTTTATTGGATTCTTAGATACTTGTACCGCAGTTGTAGTCCATGGAAGGATGTGGCAGTTTTGGTACTATCTTTAAGTTCTTGGTTTAGATTTTATCTCTTCTCTGTATCTGTCAGGCTTAAAGGAGTCCATTCGGGTTTTTACTTTAACTTGCTCATGAGAGTACCTTCTAGGTTTATGGGTCCCAGCTAGGTCTAGTTTGTTGCACTTATTTCATTTATGTTCTTAGTACACTCGTGTGCATTCCTATTAGCTTTTCGTTCCTTGACCATTGTTGTGTTTAGATTCAAGTATTTCATATTGCTTTTACTTCTCTTGCTCAGTCGACCAGTGATACCTACTGAGTACCTATTGTTTTGTACTCATACGATACTCTACATCTGTTTCGTGATGCAGGTATGAGCATCAGTTACCAACACTGAGATTCGAGCCTATTGCAGCTTTAGTTTTGAGGTGAGGGTAAGCACATGGCATCCTGGAGTTACCTGTCTCTATCTGTATTTTGTTGGCTCGTCTTTTGTATTTTGAGAAGAGCCTTGTATTCTGGGTCCACTTTTGGGACTTGTACTCTTTTACTTTAGAAGCTCTCTACTAGTGACTTCCAAGTTCTGGGAGAGATCTTTTATTGTATACATATTTTTGTTTGCTTTCGCTTGTTCTTCTATTTCTTCAATTTATTTGTCGCTTCCACTTTGTTTCTACCCTTACACCCACTACTTGTTATTTTGGGTTATGGGTTGGCTTACCTACTGGTGGGTTATAGTAGGTGTCATCATGGCTCGAGGAATCGAGTCGTAACATTCAACAATCATCTCTCTACCTTCACCAGGTAGTGGCAAGGTCTGTGTACACTCTACCCTCTCCAGACCCCACTTTATGAGATTTTACTAGGTATGTTATTGTTGTTGACATAGTCAGTTAAAAAAAACATCAATTTGAAAAATATAATAACAGAATAGTTTATTTATAAAATTCACTCAATGCTCATTTATAGGATAAATCTAAATAATAAAAACATATAATGGGGGAAACTTCTAATAGTTTGTTTCTGTTAATACATATTGAACTTCATTAACAAAAGTACAATTGTATTTTTTTAATATACTGATGCTTTATCATGATGCGACCTATTCTATGGAAACACTCTATGCAAACAATGCTTGAAACGACTCAGAATCTTCAATGGAAACAATCTTCTCTCTAATTCCTTTCAATTGCTCCTTCAACATTAGGAGTTGTTTCAAATTTTTATATCTTTCCACATCTATATCCTTCATCCAATGATGTAGAACATTCCTGTTCGGGGTCGATGATGTTTTCCACCCCAAAGATCCGCCAGAAACAACAACATCAAAAACGTTAGAAGTAGAATGATGAGAATTCATCACTGATGTTGATATTTCCGTGCAATTGCTGCTAGGAAATTACCTGTTGATATCAAAGTTAACGTCCCCATAAGTATCAAAGCTAATGTTTTGAATACACTATAGTTGTGGGTTGGAGGTTGATAATCTAAAATATGATATATTGGCATGTCTTTGTAAAAAACCTCTTGCGTGCTATATTCTCATATATGTTATGTCAAAGGTCTATTGGAAGCAGTCTGTCTATCTCTATAAGGTAAGAATAAGGTCTGCGTACGCTCTATCCTCTATAGACTTTACTTGTTTAATTACACTGAATATGTTATATTGTTGTTGCTGATATCGAATTAGTTTATGTTAAAATGATTACTAGCTTTGTTGTTTTAGTTTTATTGTAGGGGTGATTATCGATCGGTTGGGTCCGATTATGTATATTCATATCGAACACAAACTGGAAAATAAAAAAATGATGTTTCAGTTATTAGTTTGTACAATAATATGTCCAGTGAAATCTCACAAGTGAGGTCTTGAGAGGGTAAAGTATTCTACACACACTATATCCCTACCTCGTAGAGGTAAAGAGACTGTTTCTGAAGGACCCTTGGCTCGAGTTTAACATATCAAAATAATAAAAGAAAAAAAATTGTGTAAAACAAAGCAATTAATAAGGAAACAATAACAACCACAAAAAAATTACCAAAAAGGGTTAAACCCCTCGAAAATCAAGACAACACTCCATACCTACTAACCTTCTACCCTAATACACAACATCTACACCCTCCTATATAAGATCATGTCCTCGGTAATATAGAGATGTGGCATATCCTGTCTAATAACCTTTCCCCAATATTTTTTGGTTTGCTTCTACCTCTCCACGTACGCGCTATATACAGCCTTTCGCACCTCCTCACTGGGGTATCTGCGCATCTCTTCAACATATCCAAACAATCTTAGTCTTGCTTTTCACATCTTGTGCACTATAGAGGCTACTCTCACTTTGTCTCGAATATCCACATTCTTAATATTATATCTTCTTGTGTGTCCTCACATTCATCTCAACTACCTCATTTACACAACTTGCATCTTCTGAACATGGGAATTGTTGACTGGACAACATATTGCCCCATATAACAACGTTGATCTAACCATTACTCTATAGAAATTACCTTTTGGTTTAGGTGGTACCTTCTTATCACATAAGACTTCGGAGGGAACCCTCCACTTCATGAAACACATTACATCAATATCATCATTGTCAATGTCCCCACTTTCTTGTATTACCAACCCAAGATACTTGAAACTATATCTCGTAGGGTTGTTTGAGTGTCAAGCCTCACTTCCACTCCAGAATCATGCATTGTATCGCTGAATTTTAACTCAAAATATGTCACGACCCAATTTCTGGAGTCATGATGGAACATATTACAACCCATCCGTAGGTAAGAAAACCTTAACCTGAAACAACAAGTAATGGGTGTAAGGGTAGAAACAAAGCAGAAACAATAATGTAAAAGTAGTAATAAGAGAGAAATAAAAGCAAACCAAAAGATATATATACAACAATAAAGATCCCTCCCTGCACCTTGTAGTCACGAGTACAGAACTACTAAATACAGAGTACAAGTCAGAAAAGTTTATTCAAAATACAAAGGATTGTCTCGAAATGCAAAAGACTACCTAACAAAATACATATGGAAATAGGTAAAGTCTAGAACGCCATGTGCTAATTCTAAATTAAAAATCTGGCAACTATAGGCTCGATATCAGCGTTGGTAACTGTGCTCGGACCTGTATCACAAAATAGATGCAGAGTATAGTATGAGTACCAAAAAAATAGGTACTCACAAGGAAGCATAGAACGACTAAGCAATAAAATTAAAGGAAACATAAAATACTAGAATTAAACACATGGACAGGTCAAAGAGAGGAATTCTAAATGGAAGCACACGAGTGTACCAAGAACAGAAAAGAAGTAAGTACAACTAACTAAACTTAACTTAACCCCATAAGACTCGAAGGTACACTCATGCGCAGCTTTAAGTAAAAACCCGAACGGACCCCATAAGCTCAACAAGTACACAGAAGAGCTAAGAGCTAACCCGAGAACTTGAAGATAATACAAGAATTGCCACAACCTGCCACCCCCATAAGCACGACAGGTACACAGACTACAAGTGTGGTAAAGGCATCCAAGAATCCAAAGAAATCACCAGTCAAAACATTAATCCGATCGAAGGGGATTTACGATAGAGTCACCTAGTCAAACTTTTCATCGGATGAAAGGGGACATAAGACAGAATCTCCCATTCAAAAATTTAATAGGATCAAAGGGGATTTAAGGTAGAATCTCCCCGTCAGAATTTAATGGAATCAAAGGGATGATAAAAGCGGGGATTAAGAACCCGGCTTAAAAAGATGCACACGGGAGCCTCAAAATAGGAGCAATAATAGGGTATATGGGCTCGAACTATAGAAAAAACTCCAATGACTCTAAGCTTCTTTTACCAACTCAACACCGATCCAAACCATAGCACAGTACAACCTCAGACTCATCAGGGACCCACTTCAGCTTCTACTTCACAAGTTGATAATGAATCATTGATAAGCCTAAGCAACCTGTGTACGCACCGAGTCGATCGTAAGGATAAAACCATATATAAAAAGGCAAGCTGAGCTGAGTTATTTTATGAGTAAGGATCACACTAGTAGACCCAAGTCTATTATATCAGTCTATAGGGAGCTATGTCATCCAAAGCAATGTTGTAGAGATTTTAAGGCCAATTGGATCTAAACTACAAAAGTCTATGGAAATCACTAGTCTTCGCCTAGACTAAGGCCAAACATGCTCAATAACAACAATCAACAACAATAAAACATTCCACAAGGTACGAATGACCTCACAATACCAAAGCAAACATGCTCACAGTCCCAAAACTCGGTAAAACACCTAAAACGTGATTTCTAGAACGCTAAGCATGATCAACTAGATACCTACCCCATATTCACACAAATCATTATACATTTAAATATTCAAGCTTAATCTAAGGAACGAAAAGTTGTAGCCTACCTTAAGGCAGAACGTGCGCACTCGAAATCACTATTATTGAGCTTTTCTCTTCTGCACGGGCTCTGAAATGTTACCACACTATCAAAAATAGAATCACAACATTAATACGGTCGTGTAGACATCAAAAACACATAAAATAGAGATAGATCAAAATTGGATTCAAAATAGAAATTATGGGACCCGCATAAAAAAAATTTGAAATTGACTCTGTCAAAAGGTCTGAATTACCTACCCAAACTTGTATCCCAAAATGGGACACAATTTGGGGCACGGAACAGCCCAAAATCACACCATGCAAATTATTAACCATTAAAGACTAAGAGGAATGGGGCTGGCAGCCTCTTCGGAGAAACTTATACCTCAAATGAACACTCTCTGGCAATCCTCGATCACTCCAACCCGTAGTTCCAAAGTTCTTGATCACTCCAAGCTTCGAATAACCTAAATTGGACCTCCACAACTTGAGAAATTGCAAAAACAAAATTGAAATTGAAGGCTAATCGGGGTCTGGTCTTAATTTAAAAGACCAGACAAAAGTGTTCATCGCGATCATGGCCAAGAGGGACCATGATTATGGAGGTCCACAAAATTGTCCTTCACGAACGCGACGTAGGCCACATGAACACAGAGAGTAACAGGCTAGAGCTCTGCGATCGCAACAATGGGGCCCGCGAATGCAAAGGTTAAAGGCCCAGACCCTCGCGAATACAGCCAAGGCCACGCGATTGCAAAGACCAATTGACTTGGCCTTCATGAATGCAGTCAAGGGGCCCACAAAGGAGACGGGTAAATTAAGTTGCACCAGCTGATTTGCATCAACTAGTTTGCCCAAAGTTGCAAATCTCAAATGGGGTGCTCAAGATTTGTTCGGAACCCCATGCATGTAAATGAAATATGCTACCCCACCAAATTTAGCATTTTCGAATCAATGGAGAAGTCGATAGTTACATCTAAGGTCGTCTTGACAAATGGTGAATCACACACTCAAGTTTTATTTCTAGCCAAATTCCATGAGGGGCTCAAAACTATCCCAAAAGCCTCGAGATCCGTACAAAAAGTCATTCTAGATCAAACTCGATGTTACAGAGCTAAAAGAACTGTCAGAATTACATTTGATGCCATCTTTCTGAACTTTTGACCAAATTCTACCCTTCAAGTTTTAAAAGCTTCAAAACACAAAAACTAGCATAAAAACCAAATGACTGACTAGGTAATCGAGTTGTTAGTCCAAGCAAGTCATAAATGACTTCGGATCGCTATAGAAACGCTCTTAACGATGAAACGAAGGCATCTACACAGAAATGACCTGGAGGGTCATTACAAAATACTCTATTTTGGTCCTACTCAACGTGAATCCTTTAGACTCCAAAGTTTTTCTCTACACATCTAACCTAGTATTAACTCCATCGTGTGTTTCATCAATCAATACTATGTCATTCGCAAATAACATACACCATGGAACCACATCATGAATACACCGTGTCAATTCATCCATTACCAAGGTAAGTAAGAACGGGCTAAGAACTAATGCCTGATGCAACCCCATTTCAATTGAGAATTGCTCAGAGTCTCATCTCACTGTTCTAACCCAAGTCATGGCTCCATATTATATGCCTTTATCGTCTGACTAGAAATCACTAGTGCACCTTCATCCTCCAAGCATCTTTAGAGAACTTCTCTTATAATTTAGTCATAAGTATTTTCAAGGTCAATGAACATCATATGTAAGTCCTTCTTCCTTTCCCTATAATTCTCCAGCAGTCGCCAGCCCCACCAAATGATTTTTTTATGTATACACACAAAAAAGGATTTCCAGTAAATTTTGATTTATGTTAAAAAAATTAGCGGCTTACTTTTAGTTTTAGTATATTTATTTTGACTATTAATTAACCTAATATTCTAAAATTTAATTTCGTTAAAAGTTTTAATTAGTTTGCATGTCTTGTTTTATTTTACCATGTTAGTTTACGTATCCGTGCTATACACTATTTATACTAAAAAAATAATTAAATAAAATTATTATTTTATTGAAGGTTGTTATTGTTTTTCTGAAAATAAGACAGGAAAGTACAACAATAACAATCCTAACATTATATTTATTTTAATTTCATTATCTTATTTTCTTTTAGCTTTTTTATTTTATTTTATTAAGATTTTAGTTATATGATCTTACAATCTTATCCACATTATGACTTTTATTTTCATAATATATAATTCTCTTCTCAAAGTCAAATTATTCATAATCATCTATTTGGATTTAGTATATGCAAATTATATTTATTTTAATTTCATTACTTAATTTTCTACACGCATTTAGTATATTTGGATTTTGACTATTACTTAACCCGATACTCTAAAATTTAATTTACTTAAAAGTTTTAATTAGTTTGCATGTCTTGTTTTATATTACCATATCAGTTATCTTTTTCCTTAATAGTTTCATGTCTCACGAAGAATTTATTCTTTTCCGTAATAATTTTTTAATTTATTTGTATATAATTAATTACCGTCTTAAATGAAAAAATGTATCTTTTCATTTATCTTTTTTGTAGTAATTTTTTAATTTATATGTGATAACTTATCACCATCTTAAATGAAAAATGTGTTTTTTATTTTTTCTTTTCCATAATAATTTTTTTAATCTATCTGCGTATACTTAATTCTCTTCTCAAAGTCAAATTATTCATAATCATCTATTTGGATTTAGTATATTCAAATTATATTTATTTTAATTTCATTACTTAATTTTCTACACGCATTTAGTATATTTGGATTTTGACTATTACTTAACCCGATACTCTAAAATTTAATTTACTTAAAAGTTTTAATTAGTTTGCATGTCTTGTTTTATATTACCATATCAGTTATCTTTTTCCTTAATAGTTTCATGTCTCACGAAGAATTTATTCTTTTCCGTAATAATTTTTTAATTTATTTGTATATAATTAATTACCGTCTTAAATGAAAAAATGTATCTTTTCATTTATCTTTTTTGTAGTAATTTTTTAATTTATATGTGATAACTTATCACCATCTTAAATGAAAAATGTGTTTTTTATTTTTTCTTTTCCATAATAATTTTTTTAATCTATCTGCGTATACTTATCACCATCTTAAACAAAAAAAAATGTATTTTCACTTGTCTGTTTTCTATTGATTTAAATCATATATCTTCTTCCCGTCTTAAATGAGGCTACACATCTTATTATTTGTATTTTTTTGCTATTCATTTATTTAACTTTCTTTTTAAGGATTGAATAAGGAAAGTAAAAGTTGAGTATTTCTTTTATAAACAAGTAATTTCCTAAAATAATCTGGTTCCTAGAAAGTATTTGGTAAAATTGAGGAAAAGTAAAATATGTTGTATAATCCAAATTGGATTGTTATATTTTTTCACAAATCAAACCGTCTTAACTAGGTATGATAAAAAATTATATTAGCACTCAATTGACATGTCTTAACATAGATTATAAGTGTTGGTAGGAAAGGAAAATTTTCTTTAACAAGTTTTATGTAGCTTGTTTTTATTTGACTTATTTATTAAAAATATCTCATTAAAATCGAAGAAAAGACAATTTTGGTTTATATTATTTACTTATATAGAATAATTTAGTTTAAATTCCTACTTAGTTTTCTTTCGCGAGGGTTAAGTTTAGGGTTAGAATAATCAAATTGATATACGCACTCATATATGGCTTTTTCATATATATATATATATATATATATATATATATATATATCATAATATCCATATCAACAAACATAGACTAATTTTTCAAAATATGCATTACCTCCCACAAGTGAACACATAATTACTTTGAAAAGTGAACTACTTAAATCTGAAACTGGTTAATGAAAACAAATGATATTCATAGACGAAACATCAGTTTTGAAAATACAATAACGGAATAATTGATTTATGAAATTCATTCAATGTTCATTCATATGGTAAATCTAAATAATAAAAACATATAATGGAGGAATCCTCAAATAGTACAACTGGATTTGTTTAATATGCCCATACACAGTCTTTAGGCCACCTATTATATTGAAACAGGCTACAAAAACAACGCTTGAAACGATTCAGAATCTTCAATGGAAACAATCTTCTTTCTAGTTCCTTCAAGTTGCTCCTTCAACATTAAGAGTTGATTCAAATTTTGACATTCTTCAACATCTATACCCTCCACCCAACTGCGAAGACCATTCTTCTTGGGGGTCGATGATGATTTCGACCCTGAAGATTCGCCATAAACAACAACATCAGAATTAGAATCATGGGAATTCATCCCTGATGTTGATCGTTCAGTGCAAATAATGCTAGGAAAATGCCTGTTGATAGCAGAGTTAACGTCTCCATAAGTGTAAGGCGTTTCAGTGGATGAAAAAACAACAGAGGCAACCTGAGAACCTGTCAAGGATTCAAGTTCTTCAATTTTTTTGAAAAGCCCTTTTCTTCTTTTGGAGAATGTGACCATTCTAGAAGTTTTCTCTGTGATTTTCTCAATCTCTATTTTCTTTTTCCCTGTGCCCATTCTTCTTAGTTTCGGTTCTTCTTCGAGAAGTAGAATTTGCTTTGGAATTTTGGATGCTTTTTTAGGTTTGGCGTAAGTGTTTATTTATAGGTGGAAAATCACATATAATTTAGGTAAGGATTCCTAAAGCTATAAAAATTGGTAGTTACCTAAAATATGTGTGTATATATGGACTATAATCTAGTCTAATAAAGGTAAAGTTGACCAATTTATTTTGTGTGAGGTTTGACTTGTGAATTGTGATTATATAGTAATTAGAAGTATCTATGGGTAATGAATTATTTTTTTCTTTAATATATTTTACTTTATTAAAATAGTCCTTAATGTGTAACAAAAAGTGGTCATTTTGTTCCTTTACCCTAAACCTAATAGATGTTTTTTTAAAATGTGTTAAATCTAACTGTAGACACTATGTGACTGGCAAAATCAACCATCGTTGCCTTGTTTGATAACTTCAAAGAAAAACCTCATGAAATGCAATATCATTATCTCTACTTCTATAATAAAATTTAATTATTTCACTTGCTTAAAATTTAATAATCACAGTTATTAGTAAGAAATAATTTTGATTTATTTTAGTTTTAAGCTAGAAGAGGTCCAACACCAATAAGCATTCATTGTGAAGTAATGGTAATTTGTTCCCAAACTATTGGGGGTACACTAAAGTGTAGAATGAAGTTTTAATGATTTCTAATGGATCTCAAAATAAGATTTACTTTTGAGAAGAAAAAAAACCTAATTAGTCATCCAAATTTGTTTTCCTTTTATATACACTACTACATACAAAATTTGTTTATGTTTTTGAAAATGGATACTTTTGGACCAGGTTAAAGTGAATCAACAAAACTAACATAACTATAAAAGTTATAAACAACTTTTATACCATGAAATTCATAGTGGTCATCAAATTACATCCTATTTTATAAGGCAGGATGAGATATTTTTAATTACCATCTCATTCCAAAAGAGTTGTTTTAAGCAATTCTAAATTAAGAATGACTGTGTAATATTGTTATTCTTCTATCCTTTCATTCTTTTCCAAATTTACAGAGCCAAAGATGACGAATTTCAGTGGCATTGATAGGCATACAAGGGAATTACGAAGATGATCCATCTGTAGGATTTGTTTTGGGGAACGTAGGCACGTGCGACCAAGATGATCTCATGTGCATCCCCTTATTAGTATAAAATAATAAAAAAAAATAATTAGTTGATCAACATTCCTTACAAATAAAGGGGAGTTGTTATATCTTCTTTGGCCATTGATGTGAGGCATCAGTTTCTTATTAACTGAAATGATACCACAAGTTTTTGATAAAGTACATGTCCACTAAGTTAACTACAGAATGCCAAACATTTAACAAATTGTCTCAAAAGTTTAGCATGTTGTTGCTAACTTTATGTATATTTTCTGTAATCAATTATCTTTCCTTCTTTGTTTTTGATGTGTTGTTTACGCGCTTCTGTATATATACATGTTATATGTTCACTTATATGTTTCGTATCAAGAAAATAATACCTTCCCCATGTCACTCAAACTTGTTCCGACTAGAGTTGTCAAAATGGGCTGGCCCAACCCAACCCTAACGGGCTAGAGCGTTAAATGGGTTAGGACGGGCTAGAGCGTTAAATGGGTTAGGACGGGCTGGCCCTTTTAATTAAAGGGCCTATAAAATAGCAGCCCAACCCAGCCCTAAGCGGGCCGCAGGTTGGCCCTTCAACCAAAAAATAGACAACATTGGCCTCTTAGAAAGAGTATCGAACGTTGGTGTCTGATGAACACGACATCAATACATACATAAATTCATTCATGAATTACACACACTTCAGTGAATACTTAAAAAATAACATAATAGCTAAGAGAGGTTGGTTCAGATTTACATTCAGGAGATTACTTGTTTCCATGGGGTATCGATGTCTATCATTTCAAATCATGGTATGCAGTTCACTTCATATTTATGGAGGTCCATTGAGAGAGAGTTGGGTACCCAAGTTGAGCTAATGTTTCAGGTCTGTGTTATTGATTTTGGAGGTCAGTGGGACTAGTTCTTGACTTTGGTAGAGCTCACATATAATAATAGCTACCATTTGAGTATTCAGATGGCTCTATTCGAGGCGTTATACGGTAAGAGGTGTCGATCTCTGGTGGGCTGGTTTGATCCTTTTGAGGTTAGGCCTTAGGTCACCAACTTGTTGCAGGATTCTATGGATAGTGTCCGTGTTATCCAAGAGCAACTCCGTACTGCCCAGTGTAGGCAAAAGAGTTATGCTGATTGGAAGGTGTGACCTTCAGCATTCATGGTTGGTGACTGAGTGTTTCTATGAGTGTAACCCATGAATGAGGTGATGACGTACGGGAGAAAGGGCAAGCTTAGCCCTAGGTTCATTGGCCCTTTTAAGATTCTGAGGAAAATTTGAGAGGTGGCTTTTTAGTTAGGAAGTTGAGGTCTAAGGAGATCCCGTTAGTGAAAGTTTAGTGGATTGACCCTCCGATCGAGGAGACTACTTGGGAGGCCAAGCTTGACATGCGGACCAGATACCCTCACCTTTTCAAGCCTTCAAGTGCTTTCTTTTCTTTAACTTTTGAGGACGAAAGTCCTTTAGAAGTTGATGTTGTAATGACCCTTGTGGTCATTTGCGTGCTTTCGTGTGTTTTGACTATTTTTCCCCTTCATGTAGCTTCCTTGTAGTTTTTCTGTGGCGCTGGGATGGGTGGCAAGCTTCCTGATGTGGTCGGGAGAGATTTGTGAGAGCTTCTCTTTTAGAGGTTTTTAAGTGTAAGAGTTGACTTTAGTCAACATCTTGAGAATCTGATGTTGCATGAGGTTTTCGTCTGTTCCATTAGCTCCAAATGGTTTATTTTGGTATGGTAGGCTGGTTGGTTTGGGTACCGAGGCCTTCAGAGTGAGTTTGAACCATTAGTTGAGTAAGTTTTTAAATTTTGGCTAAGAGTGGACTTTGGTCAACATTCTTGGTAAACATACTCAGATGAAAATTTCATTAGTGCTACTACTACTAGTATTCTTATTATTGGTATTATTATTATTATTATTATTATTATTATTATTATTATTATTATTATTATTATTATTATTATTATTATTACTATTATTATTATTATTATTATTATTATTATTATTATTATTATTATTATTATTACTATTACTATTATTATTACTATTATTAATATTATTATTCATATTATTATTATTATTACTATTAATACAGAGCTGTCTAATAAAGAGTACAAGTCCAAAAAGTGGACCACAACTAAGCGTGTCTCAAAAAGCAACGAGACTAGCTAAAACAAAAGAAGGAGATAGGATAAACCGAAAATGCCAAGTGCTCACCCTCGTCTCCGAACCATAGTTGAAAAAGATGGTACGAACTAATAACCACTGGTAACCGGTACTGGGACCTGCATCACTCAATAAATGCAAAGTGTAGCATGAGTACCAAAACAACAAGTACTGAGTAGGCATCAAAGGCCGACTGAGCAAGAAAGGCAAAAACAAGTTGAAAAGGGAGAATTTAAACACACACAGAGGCCAAAGCTAGAAAAAGAAAGAAAGCACACGAGCATACTGAAAGTAAATATAAGTATAGCTAAACTAAACCTAACTGGACCCCATAAGCCTGATAGGTACATATAATAGCTAAGACTACAAGAATAAGATATTCAAACCCATGTCCAAAAGAAGACAATCTGATCTCAAACCCACAGTGATAGGATCTGGGCCTCGAACCTAAAGTTGTAGAAGATGGGCCTCAAACCCAAAATGATAGAATATGGGCCTCGAACCCAAGGTAATAGAATCTAGGCCTCGAACCCAAAGCATCAGTCTTAAGCTGGAAATAACAGCCTCGAACTGAAAAATGTCAGCCTCAAACTAGAAATACCAGCCTCGAACCGTAAATAATCACTGCAACCAACCAACTCATAACCTAAACAACAAGAGTGCCAAGGGTGTGTCAATTCAAAGGAGAATCCCATGTCAAGTAAAGTCATTGTGGGACGCCACCCACCCAAAGGTATCAACAGAAGGCTCCCAGCCTAGTACAACTCAATCTCCAATCGTCACGATAGCATAAACATCTGGTAACACTTAGGAACTCTAGAAATAGGGAGAGAGAGGATAGAAGATCTAATGAGCCAAGCATTCGCCTAAACTAAGGCTTATACTAACAGACTCAAGTCTGCTATTTCAATCTACAAGGATCTAGTTTGTCCGAAACGACGTCAGAGACAAAGTAAAACACAAAGCTCAAGAGTCTAAGGCAACACTAGTCTATCCTAGGCTAAGGCTGGACATGCATCAGAAAGTAAGTAAATTCAAGTAATTCACTTAGCATTCACAAACCCAAACCACCCAACTAGCAGGGTACTATGCCTGAAATAATACCGATCAAACCTAATATATGGTATCTAATAAGAGAGGTAAGAATACTAGGTCCCCGCCCCTAATTCACACTAATCAACATGAGTTCACACACTTAGGCTCAATGTAGATAGAAAGGAAGTCGTAGACTACCTGTAGGTCGACTAAGCATGCTCCAAATCACAAGGCAGAAGCTTTTCCCTTCCGAACGGCCTCTGAATGCTGCCACACTATCAAAAATAGGATCACAACATCAATACGATCGTTTAGACACCAAAATCAACCAAAATGGTGCCGGACCAATTTTTAGAGTTAAACAAGAATTATGGGATCCGCACCAGACATTCAGGATTTGACTCTGCCAGAAGACCTAAAATAGTACCCCCAAACTTGTGTTCCAATATGGAACATAATTCGGGGCTCGAAATGCAGCGAAAACCAAAAATGCAAATAAATCACACTTTAATGAATTTTAAAAAATATGAAGCAGGTAAAACTCAGAATTTACCAAATTCGAAGGATAGCCAACACTCCTTGAACACTCCACAATGTAGCCTCGATAATTCCCAACATGTGGGACTTCGAATCACCCAAAACCAAGCTAAAATGAGCAAGATATCACCAAATCAATATAGCCAAAATCAAGAACTAGAAAAGAGCTACAGAAGTCTGGTTTATCCAATTTTACCTTGAAAAGCGTGCACCCAACAACTTCCAATCACTCTACAAAGACGCCACCATCAAAACGAAGCTTCCACACTTTGAATCACCTCATTTGGCCTAAAAATGAGGGAGATATGGGGTTTTGAAGTTTCTAAAATGAATTGATATTTCTGCTATATATGCACCAGATTTCAGCATTTTTTCGGAAACTTAAATACTCCGACGAGGTGTTCTAAACTCGTTCGAAGCCCCGTGCATGCAAATGAGATATGCAACCATACCAAATTCGATATACCGGACTCAATGGCGCAGTTGAAATTTCCATACGAGGTCATCTTGACAAAGAGTGGGTCCTACACCCAACCACCATTTTAAGTTAAAATCTACAAAGGGGCTCGGAATTAGCTCGGAAGCTTCAGGACACAAATGAAGGGTCAATCTAGACCAAACTCGACATTATGGAGGTAACCGCGCTGACAAAATTCTCATCCGAGTGTGTTTACTTAGAATGTTGACTAAAGTCAAACTTAGGCTTAAACATTAAAGTTAAAACGCCTAATTGCACCGACTCACACTGAAAACCTCGAGAGTCATGCCGACCATGCTACTAGCCTTAAATAACCTTTCTGGAGCTGATAGAATCGTCAGAATTTGATTCAGATGTCATCTTCTTAAACATTTTGATAAAAATGATCGTTCAAGGTTCAAAAGCTCTGAAACACTAAAACTCACATATAAACTAAACGATTGACTAGGTGACTGAACTTTCAGTCCGAGCAAGTCATAAATGACTAGAGATCGCTACAGAAAATATCTAAAGGACGAACAGGAGGCATAAACCAAGAAATGATCTGAAGGTCATTACATTACTATTACCATTATTACTATTATTACTATTATTACTATTATTACTACTATTATTACTATTATTACTATTACTACTATTACTACTATTACTATTATTACTATAATTATTATTATTATTATTATTGAATAGTGTAGTATGATCCATTACACATTATTTTGTTGATTCTTATTGCTCTCATATCAATATCCCCTTTTCAAGCTGTTTGACATATTTTATTTGAGTTGAGGGTCTATTTTGTAATGATCCTTCAGGTCATTTCTTTCATTTTTTGATCTTTTTAGCATTTAGAGCTTTCTCGTAGTGAACCCAAGTCCTTTATGACTTGCTCGGACAAAAACAGATTAGTCGTCAGATTGTTTGTTTGAGTTTGGTGAAAGTTTTCATATTTTGGAGCATTTAAAACTTGAACAGTTGACTTCGATAAAAAGTTTAAGAAGACAGCCTCAAATTGCAAAAGTGATGATTCCATTAGCTCTAGAAGGCCCATTTTGGGCTAGTGGCATGGTTGTTCTAGGTCCCGAGACTTCCAGTGTGCATTTGTGTTGTTAGGTATTTTAACTTTGAAGCTTTGGCTAAAGTTTAACTGTGGTCAACATTCTTGGTAAATGTACTTGGATGAGAATTCTGTCAGCGTGGCTAACTCTGAAATATCAAGTTTGGTCTAGAATGACCTTTCACATGATTCCTGAGGCTTTTAGTCTTATTTCGATCCCTCTTTTAGATTTTAGCTAAAAACAAAGCTTGGGTGTGGGACTTACTTTTCATTGAGATAACCTAAGTTAGAAGTTTTGATGGCTCCAATGAGTCTAGAATTCCAAATCTGATAGGGTAGCATATTTGATTTGTGCACACGGATTTAAAATGAATCCTAGACTCCCCATCGAGAAATTCTTATATGAGCAAACCAGTTGATCATGTGCATCTGATACTTACTAGGCTAAAGTGGTTCGATCTTGTTGTATCATTGGAGAGCTTGGCTATCGGTCTAGAGCTTTTCCCCAGTGTGGGACCATGGTGAGAGGTGTTCAGTTAGGTTAGTCTCATGGGTTGACGACACCTTCGGTCAGAGGTGGTGCCTTTGGTGTTGTTGGTTCTACATCAGGTGTTCGGGTTGAAGTCGGGCTCGATCCATTCTATACTTCTACAGACTGGCTAGAGGCCAAGGCTCTAGATATCCCTTCTTTGGATGTGATTTCGTAGCTTTATCCCTTTATTCCTTATTTTTGTGTGGTTTTGGGGTTTTCATACCCATTTCATGCCTCTTTGACTGGTTATCTATCGATGGCTAGCTATGACAACTTTATTGGAGGATTGTGTTTGTGTTTTGCCTCCTATAGTGATTTCGTTTAGTAGTGGATCGACTAGGAAGTGTTTCTTTTGATGGAAGTAGTGGTTGATTAACACTCCGTGCCTTTGCCTTGGCGGTTTGGTTGTGATTAGTGGTCTGGGGATTGCTGGTTTCCCTTTTGCCACCCTTCTTGTATGCTTTTATTGTGATTATGATCTTTGCTAGTTAGCTAGTTAGACCAGTTTTTCTCGATTTGAGATTTTTGTGTTGTTGGTCCAACTCAGCTTAGGAGGTTGCATTAGTTGTGTGTCATTCTTTAGGAGTTTTCATTTGGAGATTATCAGATGTAAGGGTTGTGTGAAAGGTATTTTAGCCTTATGTGGTGTGTTGACACCCAATTTTGGCTCTCCATATTTAATTAATTAAGTTTCCATAGTAAATAAAATATAAGAATAATAATAATACATATATAGCATATAACAAAACTTTTGTAAAAATATGGGAAAAATAAATTTTAAAAATTTTTCATTCCATTTGACAAATTTATTTCATAAATTTTGTTTCTTATAAAAATTTTTAATATAATTAAATATATTATATAAATATTACTACTAATTTTCTCATTTTTAAATTTACGTCAAGTAAATATCGTTTTAAAAAAAGATTAAATCAATTTTTATTTAAATATAATTTCTATTGTTACAAATAAATATTTTTGTACATTATTCAAAATTAGGAAGCTTAGTTAATTAATAAGTTACTAATTCATATCAATTTTATTTTTAGAATGACCAATTTTGTGAAATACGCTAATTTTGCAAAGTAATTATTTTCAATTTAATAAATTACGGCTATTTAATAAAGAGAGAAGTTATAATTTAAATGGGTTAATTTGAGTAAAAATTGGCAATCCATGTCTCCTTAGACCGGCCAATCCGTGTGCGCCACGTAGGAAGCACATGGATTGTGCTTCTTCAACTTTAATCTTAACCATCCAATTTAATCTAATGATTCTAATTAATCTAGTCTTTTACCATTATTTATCTATATATATATATATAGAAAAACTTTTTTAAACTCTTGATTTATATCAACCGTCCGATCAAACGATCGGACGGTCCAAACTAAATAAGACTTTTCCATCTTCCTTTTCCAAGACCCCCATCACCTCACCCATCTTCTCCAAAGACACGCCTCCCAACTTTTTCCTCCTTTCCCATAGCATCTTCTCTTTTCCAAGAACTCCTCCTTCCCCATTCCCCTTCACTCTCATCTCCCATCAATCTTCTCTTCCAAGTTTGGCCATGGACCACCGGAAAATGTAGATTTCCGGCGGTCTCCAACTTTATCCTTCCATCAATCACTCCTCTCCTTTCAAATCAACCTAAAAAGTTGATTCTTAAGAGATTTTTCTTCCCCTTCATCATTACTTTTCTTCTAAGATTTGATTATTCAAGAATTCAAATTTTGAATTCTTGAAACCATGCCCCAAATCATTTATAAAAGGAGCCCTTTGGCCCTCATCCAAGAGGATCCAAAAAAAAACTAGAGAGGGATCCAAAAAAAAAAGAACTAGAGAGAGATCCAAGAAAACTAAAAGAGATCCGAGAATCGATTGAAAACATCCAAGAATCAAGCAAAAATTGAAAATCATCTAAAAGATAAAGATTTACTAATCTATTAGCTTTATTGTTTTGGTCTAGGTCTCCTTTGCTTCCCTTCGAGTTCGAGTTTGAATTAGGAATTCTCAATGAAACGCTCTCTAGTTTGCTGCTCAACACAAGGTAAAGATCTTTCCTTTCATTTTACTTCCGTCATGTTTCTATCTATCAATATGACTATGAGAATAACTATATAAATGTGACCAATTTTTATGGGTCATTGTTTCTATTTTCTTATTATTTTTGCGTTTTTGGGAGCCAAATAATGAAGCTCACTTATTCTATTTCTTAAAAGATTAACTAGCATAACTGTGTTTTTCTCTTCATTATATTGAGGAATATGATGAATGTTCTCAAATCTATTTGTGTTCTTTTTCAAGACCCAATATTGAATGAATAAGTGCAGGATCATGATTTTAAATTTTAGATCACATTAAAAAAATGCTTATTTTTGTACCGTTTTAAACTTTTCCAAAGTTATTTAGTTGGTCAATTGTTGGGATCATCTGATGCCTTTAAAGATTTATATGAGCATGAATTGTGACTTTGCCTTAAAAAAAACCTACAATATGAAAGTGGATTAAGTTGATAGGTAATGGGTATTTAATTTGCTATATTTAGTATTTATTAGCCTTCTCTGTTTCTTTAGTTTTAGTTACAAAGCTAATCGTATTGGTTAATAAGAGCTCACTTGGTTCACTTTTTCTTTAGGATTTGATTTATTTTATTTGTTTTTATGGCTGTGATTTTTTATTTTTTTTATAATTTCTATTTTATAATACTTTTGTGACATGAATAAGGTTATTCCTAATCCTCTTTATTTCTCTTTTTATGTTTCATGTACAATCGAAGGGCTGGAGTTTCTACTTTTAAACTCGTTTTGGCTCAAAATATTGGGCCAACAGCTATTAGGATGATCTCAGTGCTTAGAGTTTCGCAAATTAGGAGTCCAACATTTTCTAGCCCCCTTTCATTTTCTTAATTATATATTGTTTTGATATACTAACTAATTCTTACATATGTTTGCATAACTCTTGAGTTTTGATATATTTTATTGCTTGCCTTTTTTTATTATATTATTTATGTGGGCTAATATTATTCAACAGATTACAAAAATTGTGTTATAAACCTTTTGGAAATAGTTTTAGAACAAAATGATAGAAAATATTTTTCTTGAAAAATAGGTTAACGTCTTAAGTTTACTTATCCATATTCATTTAGATTTTTCAAGTTGAGGAAAAGGAAAACTTATAGTTCAGAATTCTCCAAATGAAGCTTCAAAATGCCAAAATAATATTCATTTAGGCCTTTAAGTTGAGGAAAAGAAAAACTCATTGTTTAGGATACCAAACGAATTTAAAATTAGTTTAAAGGCTAAAATAATTACCCTTTAGAAATATATAATGCTAAAATAATTACTTTTAGAAATGAATTTGAACTAGTGTAAAGGCTAAAATAATTACCCTTTAGAAATATTTTTTTAAGATAACAAGTAGGGAAGTAGGCCTATATTCTGTTAACAAAATAAAATGTAAGTTACAAAATAAGTCTAAATGGCTAAACCTATTTTATATTATTTAGATCAACCCCTTTATAAAGAAACTATATTTACTATTATCATTATTGCTACTTTTCAAATAGAATATTGCTAAAATATTATAACTTCTTAACATGCTATTTCAAGATTTTAGATATGCCAACAGGTTCAAAAAACACAAGGTACATATATATGTCATGCACATAAAGGTATAAAATTTATATTAGTTTCCTCTATACATTACCTATTATATTGTTATACATACCATATTATTTTTTCTCATATCTACTATCCCTTTTTACGAATATTTTTTTTTGTGTAATTTATAAATCCCGACGCTTTAATATACATATTATTTTACTACACATAATCTATCGTCATTTTGTCCCTACATGTAAATAGAATAATAAACAACGTTCATCTGTTTTAAATAATATACATGTACATATTATACTTTATAATAAATCTATCTAAGATCACAAACTTTATATAATATTTTAACATTTAGTATTATTATTATTTATTTTATTTGTTCATTTTTAGGGAACTTCATTTTATGTATTTCTATTCAAATTGTATGTCACACATATTACTATATATTTACACCCGTCTATTATCTTAATATTTTTACATCTTAATTCTATATATAAATAAAATAACAAATTTTCATATCCTTTAACTCAACATTCATATATTTATTTAGGATTAGTTTATGTAAGTCACATATATATTTTCCAACATATAAAATTTGCATACATTTTAAGTACGTTTATTTATTTACTTACCTATTTTATTGCTTGATAAATATACTACTATTAATTTTATTGAATACATATTATAGATATATACATGGCATACCTTGTATTTTACTATTTTTCTCAAATTAATGAAAAATCTACTTATCACCAATTTTTTAAAGCAAATAAGTGAATAAAACTTTCCCAATTATTTTCCTAAATTGAGTTTAAGGACTATCTTCGGATAGGCTCTGAGGGATGCTTAATACCTTCCCCTCAAGTAACCAAAACCCTTACCTAGAATCTCACTGGTTTCGCAAATCAAAACAGAGTTTACATTTACATATTAAAAAATGATTTTCCTAATCTTTTCCTTAAAATTAGGTGGCAACTATAAACATATTTTTTTTCAAACCAGAGTGATAGTCATATTATGTTGTGAACTGTTTCGGCTAGTTCGAAATAGGGTGCGACATGGTGTTGTGGTAGTCCTAGTTGTCCATTTACTTCCTTTGCCGTAGTCTTATTCTCGGCTAGGGAGTTGTGTTCTGGCTCATCCAATTTTTGTTGGACTAGTTTCCTTCCGGTGGTCTTGGTGTTCTGTTATGACTAGATGGAATTTAGAGGTGTGATTCCTTATTGTACCTTGTTTCTACTTTCATTGTTTCTCGGTGGGTTTGTTGATAGCTCTCAAGGTTGGTTTGTGATTTGGACTCGGAGTGGTGGAATTCACCGGTGGCTTTAGACTTTAGCTTCTGTTGGAAAATGGAAATTTCCTTTGAAGGTTCATCTTCTGGATATGGTCAAAGTAATTTGTGGAACCTGTGATTTAGTTCTTGTTCAGGATGTGAGGTTTGCGTTTATCATATTTGGTAGCTTGTGTGATCCGTGATGGGAGTTGGTACCTTTGGGCCACTACCAATCGGTTGACTATGTTGATACACCACCTATCGGCTTGCTTTCCCTTAGACTGGGGTGGTTGGTTTAGATTTATGGTGGTAGAGTAGCTTGTGGGCTCATGGTTTCGGTTTTTCAGAAGTTCCTTTGGAGGAGAGTTCTTAGCTTCAAAAGGTTGAGTTCTTGCTTGGATTGAAGGTTTTAAGAGTTGGGAAAGGATTTTGGGCATTGCTCTGGGTTGAGTTCCTTGTTATGGCAGTTTTTGTTCTTCGTTGTTCAGATGGAGTATGTACTTCTTGCGAGGTTTGTGTTATGTAAGTGTGTTGGCAGGTTTTAGATAGTGTTGGAGATTTTGATGAGTGATAGATTTGCACTCATTTAAGGTACATTTAGCTCAATAATTAGTGTCCTCAATGCCTAACTTTATTCTCTTCTAATAGAATATTGATGATTTGAAGCTATGAAGGCTATTGGACAAGGCAAGGATCGATGTTTGAAAGACTAGCCAAAAATTGCAATAGGAATTGCTAAATAAACATTGTTGATCACCTAACAAGAAAGGCGAGTCGCCATTGCACTGAGTCAGCCTTCAAGGTCAATCGGCGAAGTGAGGAAAGAAAGGTGATCCTCCAAAAGACACAAGGCGGAGTGAATAGATGTCGCCGAATCTAACAGTGTTGACAGATAAAACACTGGCTAAAAGGGCAGTAAAATGTGAAGTTCGGCGATTCACCAAAGTTGTAAAAACCGACTTAAACAGCATCGCCTAGTGAGACTCAAACACCTAAAACTTGAATTATGGAAAAGGCGAACTAAAGGAAGAAAGGCGATTTACTGAATGCAATGGGTGAACTGAACTAACATCACCGAAAAGGACACGGAACTACTTTTTGGGCAAAATTTTGGGAAACTATAAATAGCCTATAGGAGAGAGAGAAAGAGAAAAAAATTGAGAGAAATATTCTGAACATTCTAGAGAGAGAAACATTTTCCATTAAAGAAGAACACATTTATTGTTGAAGTTTTTAATTTTGTGTAAGTAAAATTGGAAAATCGACATTGTATTTGAAGTGGGTTTGCTCTTAAATATTCAATTTCATGCTACTCATGGCTAATTCCATGCAAGGTATAATCTATTTACACTTTGCAATGAATGACTAAAGCCCCAAACTCTTGGGGTGATTATGGGGTTGGATATGTTGATTTAATTTAGTGGGTTGGTTGAATTGCTCTGTTTTATGGTTGTTAATAAAAAATTTGACTAATTAGCAAGTGTTTAATTCATGAATTGAGGTGGCCAACTTAATTCTAGCTTCAATCTTGTGATGGTGCTCAAAAGAGACCAATGTAAGTGGCTAATCTGATCAATAGCTGTAATTTAAATTACTTGATTGCAGTTCTAAGGTTTTAGGTTATTTTGATTGGCATATAGATGTGGCCGAAAGGAGATTCTATGTAAGGATGCTTTGAGATCGAAAGAAGATTAGCATCAATAATGATGACGTAGCCTATTTGTGATTAATTAGCTATAATGAGCAATTCTATTATACCCCAAGTGAAATCAACAATCAATCCCCCACATCCCAAGAGTCCTTTAGTTTTGTGAATCATGAACTATTTCTATTTTGATAATTGGGTTTTGAAATTACTTCTATTAAAATTGGTGGACTTCTCCACTCATTTTGCTTTTATTTCAACTTCAATTGAATTAATTGTTAGTTAATTCTATAATTAGATTCTTAACCGCACACCATTCCTTGTGAGATTCGACCTCGACTCTTTGTTGGGTTTTTATTGACAATGACCGCTCACTCTTTTAATTGTTTTGGAGGGTGATTTGAGCATTATCAAAAATGGCGATGTTCCCAAGGAATGGTAGTTAGGAATTTAGTTTAAGAAGTAACTTGCATATTAATTTGCCTTGTAGTTGAACAGTCTTACGCTTGGAATTTTTGTGGTGATCTCTTGATAGGTGAAGAAATGAGTACATAGCATGGCAATGATTCTAGTTGCCATGGGCAAGGCAATGATGATAGACGAGATGATGAAGTGGTTTCTCATACCATCCATGAGGTGGGAGCAATTTTCCTACCACTGGTGTACAAGGAGACTACTTGCGTCATAACCAAATCAAATTTGCAGCTCATCAAGGCAGAAGGATTATTTAGGGGGATAGAACATGAAGATTCTAATGAGCATCTCCGCAAATTTGCAAATGTATGTAAGCCTTTTTTAGCCAAAGGTATCTCACAAGAGTCAATGAGGCTAAGGTTATTCCCTCTCTCTCTAAAGGGGGAGGCAACAAGATGGTTGGTTTAACTACCAAGGCTATCTATTACCTCATGGGAAGGGTTGATTAAAACTTTCCTTGAGAGGTTCTTTCCTCCATCTAGAGTTATGAAGTTAAGAAAGAACATCCAAAATTTTGAAAGAATGTGTAGGGAACCTACACATAAAGCGTGGACACGTTTCAAGCGGGTCTTATCACAATGTCCTAAGCATGGTTTCCCGAGTGAGCTGTTATTGAAATATTTCTACCATAACCTTGACGTTCTAAATAAGGGATTGGTTGATCATCTGATGCAAGGGGGTATTATGAGACAGCCATTCACTGAGGCGACAAGGTTGATTGATGAAATGACTAACCTAAATAATGCTTGGTATACGGGTGATGATTATGTGTCCCTTCCACATTTGGGGGCACTCAAGGAACAAGAAGAAAGGAACCAAGAGCATGACAGAAGCATTGCCAAATTGACCGCTCAAATTGAACTTTATCTAAGCATGTTATTAGAGGAGGAGCAGACTCGATAAATGAAATATCCCAATATGGGTATGAGGATGAGATGTACATGAGAAGTGGAAGATTAGAGGGTTTCTGGAAAAGTTATCAAAAACTTGTCGGAAATCAAGGTTGGAACAAAGGTAATAATGATATGTGTCGTGAAAGGGAATGGGAAGAAAGTAGAAATGAGCAACCATTCATTTCACATGAACCAAAGAAAACACAAATTGATGACTTTAAAAATCCTAAACAAGGTCGAGGGGGCAGATATAATTTTTCAAGGGATGAAGAGTGACGTGTCAACTTTGTCTACTACGGTAATCTCACATGCATCGTCAATCAAAACACTTGAAGAGAAGATAAGGCACTTGACCGCTCTTGTGTATCTTGGTTCCTATGATTGTGAAAATCTCATGCAAAGGAAAATTCAGGAAATTCACTCCAACTTTCAGCTGTTGTTACTAGGAGTGGTAATACATCGCAAGAAGCAATAAGGCCAAACAACTCAAGTGATAAAGGGGTGATTGCTGATAATGAATCACCTAAGGACATGGAACAAGTTCAAGAGAAAGCAGTGGAAGGTGAGCCAAAGACAAGTGTGACAAAAAGTGGTGTTGAGGCATCATTTACATTACCACAAATCAAGATTACACCCCTATTTCCTCAGAGATTGAAGAAGAAAAATGACAATGCAAAATTCCAAAAGTTTATGGAAATAGTGAAGGATTTGAAAGTGAATATCCTATTGGTGGATGCCTTGATCGAAATGCCGGGTTATGCCAAATACATGAAAGAGTTGGTGACTAAAAAAAGGGTGTTAGATTGTGAAACAATTGAACTCTCACAAGCATGTGGTTCAATAATAGCGAAGAATGAGGTACTTAAGAGAGATGACCCGGGAGCTTTCACTATTCCATGCACTATTCGTACATGTACCTTTGCAAAAGCTTTATGTGATCTTGGTGCAAGCATAAACTTTATTCCATTGATGGTATTTGATAAGCTTGGGCTTGAGAGGCCGAAGCCAACAAACAATCAACTTCTAATGGCTGATCGTTCAATAAAGAAATATGTGGGTGTGGTGCATGATGTGCTAGTGAACGCTAACAAATTTGTATTCACTGCTGACTTCGTGGTGCTTGATTGTGAAATTGATGTAGAAATGCTGGTTATTCTTAGTAGACCATTCTTGGCTACAGGCAAAGGGTTGGTTGATATAGAAGGAGGTGAGTTAAAGTTCCGAGTTAATGAAGAAATAGTTTGCTTCAACATTCACAAATCCATACAATACCCAAGTGATATGCATGTCGTGTCTCACTTGGTCAAATCGATGAAGTCGTAGCAAGTATCAGTAGTGCAGCTTATTGTAGAGAACCTTTGGCTCAAGTGCTACTTAATTATGATCAATATGAGGTTAGCGAGAATGATGAAATGGTGGCTGCTCTTATAGGTGCAGGCTCACACTACTCTTTCCAAGCTAAACTTGTTAGTCATAGTGTTGAAGAAGCATATTAAAGCTTTGGGGTGGTCAATTGCCGATATTGTGGGTATTTTACCGGGTATGTGCACTCACAAAATAAATTTGGCAAAAGATTGCAAACCGATCATTGAAATCCAACGAAGATGAAATCCTCCAATGCAAGAAATGGTGAAGAAGAAAACCATTAAATGGTTAGATACGGGAGTTATCTTTCCAATTGCAGATAGCCAATGGGTAAGCCCGGTGTAATATGTGCCGAAAAATGGTGGTATCATGGTAGTTCCTAATGAAAAAGCTGAATTTAGTTACCACTAGACCCATCACCGGGTGGCGTGTGTGCATGAACTATCAAAAGCTAAATTCTTTGACTAAAAAAGTCCATATCCCCATGTCCTTTATTGACCAAATGCTTGATAGGCTTGCCAGAAAGGGGTGGTATTGCTTTCTCTACGGATATTCTGGGTATAACCAAATTTCCATTGCATTGGAGAATTAAGAAAAAACAACATTTACATGTCCTTATGGCACATTCACATTCAAGCGAATGCCCTTTGGGCTATATAATGCTTCGGCTACCTTTCAACAATGTATGCTCTCAATCTTTCCCGATATGGTAGTGGATTCCATGGAAGTGTTCGTGGATGATTTCTCTGCTGTTGGGGATTCTTTTGAAGAATGTTTAAAGTATTTGGAGATGGTTTTAAAAAGGTATGTGGATTCAAATTTGGTCCTTAACTGGGAAAGGTGTCACTTTATGGTGAAAGAGGGAATTGTGCTTGGGCATAAAATATTTGAGGAGGTGTTGAGGTTGATCAAGCTAAAATCCAAGTGATTGAGAAGTTGCCTCCTCCAATGTGAGTAAAAGGTGTGAGGAGTTTTCTTGGTCATGTCGGGTTCTATAGATGGTTCATCAAGGATTTTCCCAAGATTGTTATCCCATTGTGTAGACTCCTTGAGAAAGAAAGCACATTTGTGTTCGGTGATTTTTTCATGGTGGCCTTCAAAACACTCAAGGAGAAACTCATATCAACCCCAATAATTATTGCCCCCGATTGGAATCTCCCTTTTGAAATGATGTGCGATGCTAATTGCTTGACTTTAGGAGTTGTTCTAGGGAAACGTACCAAAGTGATCATTCACATCGACCATGCAGCTTTAAGGCACCTAATGTTTAAGAAGAAGCTAAGCCAAGGCAAATTCGATGGGTCTTACTCCTTCAAGAGTTTGACTTCGAGGTGAAAGATTGGAAGGGGTGTGAAAACCAAGTAGCTGACCATCTTTCAAGGAGGGAGACAAATTTAAAAGAAATATTCCAACCATTCTAGAGAGAGGGAGACAAATTTAAAAGAAATATTCTAACCATTCTAGAGAGAGAAACATTTTCCATTAAAGAAGAACACATTTATTGTTGAATTTTTCAATTTTGTGGAAGTAAAATTGGAAAATCGATTTTGGATTCAAAGTGGCTTTGCTCTTAAATAGTCAATTTCATGCTATCCATGGCTAATTTCATGCAAGGTATAATCTATATACACTTTGCAATGTGTTGCTAAAACCCCAAACTCTAGGAGTGTGATTATGGGATTGGGTGTTGATTTAATTTAGTGCGTCGATTGAATTGCTCTATTTTATGGTTGTTAATCATAAATTTGACTGATTACCAAGTGTTTAATTCATGAATTGAGGTGGCCAACTTAATTAGTGCTTCAATCTTGTGATGGTGCTCAAAAGAGACCAATGTGAGTGGGTAATATGATCAATAGCTATAATTTAAATTATTTGATTGCAGTTCTAAGGTTTTGGGTTATTTTGAATGGCATATAGATGAGACCAAAAGGAGATTCTATGAAAGGATGCTTTGAGATCAAAAGAAGATTAGCATCAATGATGATGACCTAGCCTATTTGTGATTAATTAGTTGTAATGAGCAATTCTATTATACCCCAAGTGAAATCAACATTCAATCTCCCATATCCCAAGAGTCCTTTAGTTTTGTAAATCATCAACTATTTCTATTTTGATAAGTGGGTTTCGGAATTATTTCTATTAAAATTGGTGGACTTCTCCACTCATTTGTTTTTATTTCAACATCAATTGAATTAATTGCTAGTTAATTCTATAATTAGATTCTTAATCGCACACCATTCGTTGTGGGATTCGACCCCGACTCTTTGTTGGATTTTTATTGACAACAATCACTCACTCTTTTAATAGGTTTTGAAGAGTGATTTGAGTGTTATCAATGTTCAGGAAAGTTAAAGACCGATAGAACACTTTTGATTGTTAGAAAATATTAGATTTGGAGCATAAGCTGAGTATTTCAACTTATGAGTTGGGTTACGTCTGCCATTGTCCTCTATTTTCTCCATTCAGTGGATCTGGTGTGGTGTTGGTTTCACGATTAATCTGGTGCTTTAAGGCAAGTTTGGTTCCATTGGGAGAGAGTTGGAGCCCAAAAAGGGAATTGGAGGAGTTTTTGGAGTTTTGAAGTGCACTTAAGGATTTTCGTCTTAGCATGAGTTCTGTGTTGGAATTGTTCGATACGAGAGGGTGTCTGAGGGTCTAACAGAGTATGCAAGACCGATATCCTCATCTTTTCGTGCCTTCAGGCTGCAAATGGCCTTCTACTTTCGCGGATGAAAGTCCTTTTTAGCAGTGGATGTTGTAATGACCCTCCATGTCATTTCCTCTGTTTTCTGATCTTTTCAATGTTTAGAGTTTTTCCATAGAAACCCCAAGTCATTTATGACTTGCTGGGATGGAAAGTTTGGTCACTGTGCCATTCATTTGAGTTTGGTGAAAGTTTTCATGCTTTGGAACCTTTGAAATTTGAACGATTGACTTTGGTCTAAAGTTCAGGAAGACGGTCTCATAATGCAATTCGGATGATTCCATCAGTCCTGGAAGTCCCATTTTGGGCTAGCGGTGTTGTTGATTTGGGCCTCGAGACTTCCGTACGAGTTTGTCCTTTTAGGCATTTTAACTTTGAAGCTTTGGCTAAAGTTTGACTTCGGTTAATAGTCTTCGTAAACATGCTTGGATGAGAATTTTGTCAGTGCATTTAGCTCTTGAATGTCGAGTTTGGTCTAGAATGACCTTTCACGCAGTTTTCAAGGCTTTCAGCCTCATTTCGAGTCCTCTTTTAGATTTTAGCTAAAACTGGAGCTTGGGTGTAAGGACCCACTTTTCATCGAGACAACCTCAGATGGAAGTTTTGATGGATCATTGATTCTAGAATTTTGAATCCTATGAGGTAGCATATTTCATTTGCACGCATGGGGTTCCAAAGAAATCTTAGTCACCCTATTGGGAAATTACTATTTGTACAAACCAACTGATGTGCATCAGCTAGTGCAACTCAAAATTGGCCTTCACGTTTGCACTCCTAGAGTTGCATTTATGAAGGGTGGATGCCAAGATCTCTGTGTTAGTGGGGCCTAAGGTTGTGCATGGTTGCTTGGTTGCCTTAGCCTCCACGTGCGCGATGGGCCAGCCGCATTTGTGGGGCCGTAGAGAGCTAACCCTATGCAATCATGAAGGGTTTCCTCCACATTCGTGATGCCTTATTCTTGTGAGGGACGCGATCGTAGGCTATGGACTCCATGATCGTGATGAGTTAAGTAGACTGGTCTTTTAAATAAGACCAATTATGCACCAGCCCGACCCCATTTCATATTTTGGTGATTTTGGGAGCTAGGGAGCTCCAAATTGGGCGATTTCAAGTGTTGGGCGTCCTTGTTGTTCATTGATACACCTTGGAAGGTTCATAGAAGTTTGGGGAGCGTAAGTTTGAGGTAATTCTTGCACCAAAAGGGCTGCCATATCTTTTTAATGGTTATTTATTGTGCATGTGGTTGTTTCGGCTGTTTCAAGCATGCAATTGTGTTGCATTTTAGGGAACAAGCTCGGTTAGTCATTTAGGACCTTTTGATAGAGTCAATCTCCAGATTCTCAGTGCAGGTCCCATATTCTTTTTTTGACTTGAATTTGGGTTCGTCTCCAATTATTGTGAATTTGGTGTCTAAACATCTGTATTGATATTGTGATTGATAATTTGATAACATGGCGGTGTGAGGAGGTGTTTTGGAAGAGGATATCTCTTGTATAGTGGATTTAGAGCACGTATGATCGATTTCGAGGTAGGCTTCGGTCTACTTTCTTGTTTGGGATTTTTAGATAATATTTACTGTGAATTGCGTGTGATTTAGGACTGTAATTGTTGGGTATTAGCCCTCTTTTTGTTATTCTATCTTTTCTTGATTCCCGTAGGAGCGTTGGGCCATTTGTTGGTGTTGGGATCCTTAGTTTAGGCTTGTGGCCTTGCTTTCAGTATGCCTTAGGATGTTTATCCTTATCAGAGCGTTACTTGTGGCCTTTGGCTATGGTTGAGCCTTATATGCCTTAGAGTGTGTTTTATCGCCGTTGTAGCTATGAGTTGCTCCCTGTACAACTTGTATTGGGTTGCTTATCATGTGTTGGTTCTTGAGACCTTGGTGGCTTATCGTAGTAGTAGGTTGGCATTAGTTGTGCTAAGTCATGGACTAGAGTGTTGTGATTGGAAATCACAGCACTCTAGGTTGTGGGTGTTGAGATCCTTAGTTTAGGCTTGTAGCCTTGCTTGAAGTATGCCTTAGCATGTTTATCCTTATCAGAGCATTACTTGTGGCTTTTGGCTATGGTTGAGCCTTAGATGCCTTAGAGTGTGTTTTATCGCCCTTGTAGTTGTGAGTTGCTCCTGTACGACTTGTATTGGGTTGTTTATCATGTGTTGGTGCTTGAGACCTTAGTGGCTAATCGTAGTAGTAGGTTGGCATTAGCTATTCTAAGTCATGGACTAGAGTGCTGTGATTGGAAATTAGGTGTCGTTCCTTCAATTATTCTCCCCCTTTATTGTTTTGGAAGCTCTTTCTGATACCTTCGCTTGTTGTTAGCGATAGGCCTGTTGTAATTTTTGAGCTATTGTTATATTGTGGGCTCGTTGACCATGATCGAGGACCAGTTGGATTCCAGGTTAGTACTCTCCACGTTGGTAGCGTGGTAGGGCTGGTTATATAGATTTATATAATTGTGAGTGTCTTGTTTGAATGTTAGTGGTGGCATGCATTGCATTGATTGTTCATTCTCACAAGTTTTGTGGTATAATCTCGGTGCATGCATTAGTGTATCATTATCATTCCTAGAGAAAGACTGTTTTCACTCAGCTATTATTCTAATCTTGTTTTAACATGAGTCAAACCACCTGGATCACTTGTTAAACTGATTTTTGAGATTTATGAGACATCGGATCTGCTCCTTTTCTACTTGAAACTTGAGAGGCATCTGGGATGTGCTCAGCTTTTATTTGACAAGCCGGTGCGTCGAAGCCTTTTCATATATGGTCTTGGTTACTTATTCATCCGATACCGCGATGGAGATGACTTGTTTTAAGACCTGGATTTGGGCTCCGATAGTGTATGCATAATTCATGCATCCCCTATGAGTCCCTCTGATTGTGAGTACCATTGTAACAGCAGAGGGAGCTACATGGGTCCTACCTCACCAGCACGACAGCGGGTAGGTCTATACACATGGTTACTGTCGGTTCTCCTGCATACTCTGCATTCATATTCATTACCTATCACCAGTATAATTGTTTGTTATTTTCACCCTCTAGTTTTGTGGGGGGCCGATTGGGTTAAGTTTGTTGTTTGTAACTTTCGGGCTTATGGGGGTCAGGTTAGGTTATTGTTTGATTATATTATATACTTTGTTGATGTTGATCTAATAGGTGATAGGTTGTGTCACGACCCAGGGTAGCCCTAGATGTAACACGGCGTACAAGACCCCGAGAGGCCTCACACAAGCCCTTAGCATACATAACGTACAAGATAATAGAGAAAAAGAATTAAAAAGAGCATTATATAACAAAACAGCGGAAGTCTACAACTTATGTCTCAAGCCATCTAACATAATAGAATAGAAATGAAGGTTTGGGACGCAGCCCAGTACAATATCCAAAAGCATAACGAAAAGCATGAAAATGTAACAAGGTTAGGTCCTCGAACATAGGAGGCCTCACCAAGTCTTCACTATCACTGGAACTGACTAGCCACGAGTGGGATGAGAAGAACCGCCAAGTCCTACATCAATAGAATCAATGTAGGCAAAAGTATGCATTAGTACAATCAAGTACCAAGTATGATAGCAATGCATAAAAGGGCATATAAACCATACTAGAATGACATATAATCATGACATGCAATGGCCAAGCTAAAACATGATAGAACATAAGAAACATGAAGCATAAAACATGGCCAAGACAAACTATTCATCTTTCCTTTACTTTACTTTAAACAATCATCATGAGAACACTTGTTCATTAACTTGTGGGGAAATAGCATTAACCGACATATAAGACCATGTGAGCTATCAACATGGAATCCGGTGTCTTCCCCACACCGAAAAGGGGTGTCCTACTTGCCAAGGTAAGACCATGAACTGCTCAGATCATGTCTATCATAGACCATCACCCTATGGTGGCACATAGGTTATGGGATAGATATTGCTTTAGGAGACTCGGCCTCAACTAACAGAAGAGCTCCATCTAGAAAATCCGGCCTCTACTAACGGGAGAGCTTTCACTAGAAGACCCGACCTCTACTAACGGGAGGGCTTCCATCTCAATATCCACTCGGTACTAAGCATATTTCCCACGGAATTATCATAGTTCATTTTATCTTAGGTAGACATGGGTAATCGCCTCTTGTCTACATTAGGGAACATGGGTAATCGCCTCTTGTCCCTTCATAGAATAGCTCCTTAAGAACATGGGTAATCGCCACTTGTTCATCTATTAGTCATGATTTCATTTTTGGTAGACATGGGTAATCGCCTCTTGTCTACATTAGGGAACATGGGTAATCGCCACTTGTCCCTTCATAGAATAGTTCATAAATCATGGATTCAAGCTTAGTTGAGAAAACCTTTCAACAAGTTATGAATCATTTCGTGTGAGAAAACCTTTCAGACTCATAGGTTGAGCATTACATGAGAAACCCTTTCACAACTCAACAAATTCACTAACATATCATAAACTTCATAAAACATGCATGAGTTCACAAGCTTCATATCTACATAGCTCATCATGCTCTTAACTCATAAATCATGGGTTCATAAGCTTCTCCTCAAAATATGCAATTCAATGCAAGCTAATACTTAGAAAGCCATAAATCAAGGCAATTTAGTCATAATTGAGGGAACCCACATAATAGAGGAAAATCATAGATTTTGATTCATCATGCATCTTTTCATAAAATATCCTCTTTTTATCATTCATAGTCTTACATGAAATTCATAGCTTGATAATCATAATCCTTAAATCAATTCTCAAAGAGTTCATGCAATTCATCTTTTCTCAATCAACCCACAATCATAAACATAATCATAAATTGGGGGATACTTAGTATAAGCTCATGGGATTCATCAAGTTGCATGCAAACCACGCTAAATCGTGCACTAGCTTACTTTACCACGCTAGATCGTGCACTATCAACCATAACATCAACAATGAAAAGCATAATGAAGAACCCATAAGAATTTGTCAAACCCTAACTCTGTTGGGCAAGACTATACCTTGAAAACCTTAAGGAAAAGAGGACCCATTGGAGGAAAGACTCCAAATGGTAAATATTATCATACCTTAAAGTCAATGCCTTGAAATAAAAGGGTATTGGTGACCTTGATGAGAACCCTAGCTCTCTTCTTCTCCTTCTTGTTCTTCTAGAGAGAGGAATATTTGGAAGATGAGAGTTGGAAAATGAAGGGATTAGGGCTTAGAAAATATAAATAGGGCCAAGGCTAAGGGGAAAAATCGTCTATTATGAGGAATAAACACTTAGGGAAAAAGTCCAAAAATCCCTTAAATAAACTGTCAAGGCCAATCGACGGTCAGGACCTACGGTCCATACATCCACTGACGGAACGTCCTGCTCTTTCGTCAATTGACTCAGAAAGTTCGTTTTGGATTGAAAATTTGGCTAAGTCTGGAAGGCATCTACGGAACCCATCTACGGCCCGTCAACTTAACTACGAACCGTCCTGCTAATCCGTAGGTCAAGGTTCAGAAACTCAAAAATCATAAAGCTTGCAGGGCCATCGACGGTTACCATCTACGGCCCGTCACTCCACATACGGTCCGTAGATGGCCTCCGTCGTCACTAGCACCAGAAAAATTTTAAAACTGCATTTTCTTTCTTTTCAAAAAAACTGGGTGTTACAGGTTGTGGTTTATATTTGTGGCAGTTAGTCCTCCTGACCTTGGGCAGTTGACTCTTGTATCATAGTTTGCTTGTGAGTAGGTTTTTAGATTGCATTTCCGAGTACGTTCTTGACTCAAATCCTTATTCTTTATATCTTATTTCTTCTCCCTATTGCTTGTCCATCATATTATCTCTTATTTAGTTAAATGTGCTATACTGGTCTTATTACTTTTCATTTATATTTGTATTATCTTTGGAGCTCAATCAGTCGATGCCTACTGAGTACCGCTTGTTGATACACATACTACACTTCTGCACCCTAAAAATCATAGTACGAGTTCTTGCCATTGACTTGGAGTTTGTGCAGAGCAGCTTTGCAGTTTAAAGACTAGCGTGAGCTCCTGGCATTCGTTGTTAACAGTTTCAATCTGTTTTGGCTAGGCTAGGCTTTATGTTGTATTTAGAGAGATTCTATACTCTTATTGTATTTGTAAAAAACTTGTACACCTATTTTGAATAGATGCTCGTTTTCAGACTGATGCCAGGTCTTGGGAATGGTTTCTTATATTTCATTTCTGTTAATTACTCTTCATTTGTTTGTTAAAAGCTCCATGCTTCTTGTTGTTGACTTCTGCCTGATAGCCGGTTGCTTATGGTTTCGAGCTAGGTGTTACGCTTACCTATTGATGGGGTGTAGTAGGTGACATCATGACCTGAATAATCATGTTGTGACAAGTTGGTATCAAAGCTCTAGGTTGACCGGCATCATTGGTATGAGAGCAAATGCCTAGTAGAGTCATGTGGATCAGTGCAAAGATATTCATATCCTATCTTCGGGAGACCATAGGGCATTCTTAGGAAACTTTGTTCTTAACCCCTTATCATTTGCTTTTGCTTCGATTTACCACTAAAAATTGCTTCTTTGGAATTTAGTCTCTCTTAGATGGATAGCATGAGGTCTTTAATGGATGTGGATGGAGAATAACCACATCCGACCAGAGTTTCAACATGTGGTCGGATTAGAAAGCCTTAGTCAAGCATAGATCTTGAGGTCAAAGGCATTCTATAGTATTTAGAGAGTCTAGGGAAAGCCTAGGCTTCGACAAGGTCATGGACTACCTCGGTTCCTTGAGATTCAATATTGGGAGGCTCGAGTTTCTATGAGGTTACACCATAGGTGGGTGCAGTTTTTGGTGCAATAGATGCTTCTCAAAACAGAGTTAGGTTGACTAGTCCAAGCAGGCTCGTCACCTATATCTGAGTGTGTGATGGGATTTCTAGAGTGGGCTAAGCTTAGTCCCACATTGTTCACTACGGATCAGGATCTGAGGTAGGAGTTCATCAGAGGGGTTGTCCTTGCCCCTCCAAATGTCGTTGGAGGATTTGATAGTAGTAGGGTCTACCTTTCCACAAGGTGTTAGTCATGTGAGGGTCGTGGAGTGGGCGATCCATGAGACTTACAAAGATAGTGACAAGAGTCCTCGCCATTAGTACAGTAGTGACAACATTCCACTTTGAGACGATTATCAATTCAGTGAGCATCATCTTCCTTCTTGACCTATCAAGCCTATGGCGGTAGCATCTTAGGTCCTAGGGGATTATGAGGTAGGTCGTAGGGCTTATGACAGGCAAATCTCGGGTTAGACTTCTCAAGGTGATCATTTTGGACCTTTAGGTGTTGGGTCTCATTTTGCTCTAGCTGGGTCTCATTTTGCTCTAGCTGGGTCTTCGCAGCAGGTTGCTTTTGGTGTAAGTTGCTACGAGTGTGGCAAGGTGGGCCACTATATCAGAGATTGTCATAGAGCCCTAGTGCAGTTGGCTAGGGGTGGTTTTGAGTTTGGCAGAGGTAGGTAGGGTAGCTCATCGCATTTTTCACCTCGGGCTTCAGACTATAGAATGGTTGCTATGATTGTGCAGGTTTTGACCACTAGTCCAGGGAGTGCCCTAGGTGGGGGTCATTATTCCAGGCATCACAGACATCTAATACTCCTCATGATACAGTGGTTGGATCTTGTTGTATCTATGGAGAGCTTGCCAATGGTATAGAGCTTATCCCCAGTGTGGGACCATGGTGAAATGTGTTCAGTTAGGTTAATCTCATGGATTGATGGAACCTTCAATCAGAAATGGTGCCTTTGGTGTTACAAGTTCTACATCATATGTTTGGGTTGAGGTTAGGCTTGATCCATTCTATGCTTCTGCAGGTCGGCTAGAGGCCGATGCTCTAGGTATCCCTTATTTGGATGCGATTTCATGGCTTTATCCCTTTATTCTTTATTTTTCTGTGGTTTTTGGGTTTTCATACCCATCTGTGCCTCTTTTACTTGTTATCTATTGTTGTCTTGCTATGACAACTTTATTTGAGGATTGTGTTTGTGTTTGTGTTTATGTTTTGCCTCATGTAGTTGGTTTCTTTTAGTAGTGGATTGACTAGGGAATGTTTCTTTGGATGGAAGTAGTGGTTGAGTAACTCCCCGTACCTTTGGCTTAGTGGTTTGGTTGTGATTAGTGGTCTTGGGATTGCTGGTTTCCTAGTTTCCACCCTTGTTGTACTCTTTTGTTGTGATGTCTATATATGCTAGTTAGGTGGCTAGACCAGCTTTGCTCGATTTGTAGATTTATGTGTTGTTGGGTCTAGTCAGCTTAGGAGGTTGCCTTAGTTGCGTGTCATCCTTTTGGAGTTGTATTTGGGAGATTGCTAGCTGCCAGGGTTGTGTAAAGGGTAGTTTAGCCTTCTGTGGCATTATGGTAGTCCTAGTTGGCCGCTTTGTTCCTTTACCTTAGTCTTACTCTGTGCTGGGAGTTCTATTCTCACTCGTCTAATTTGTATTGGTTTAGTTTCCTTCTAGTGGTCTTGGTGTTCTATTATGACTAGCTGGAATTTGGAGGTGTGCTTCCTTCATATACCTTGTTACTGCTTTTGTTGTTTCTCAGTGGTTATGTTGATGGTTCTCGTGGTTGGTTTGTGATTTTGAGTCAGAGTACTGGAATTCACCAATGGTTTCAAATTTTAGCTTCTATTGGAAAATTGAAATTTGCTTGGAAGGTTCATCTTCAGGATGGGCTGAAAGTAATTCAAAGGACCTATGATTTGGTTCTTGTTTAGGATACGAGGTTTGATTTTATCATACTTGGTAGCTTGTGTGGTTCGTGATTGGAATTGGTACCCTTGGGCTACAATCGTCTGGTTGACTATGTTGATACGTCGCCTACCAACTTTGTTTCCCTTAGACTGGGTGGTTGGTTACAAACTTGTGGTGGCAGAGTAGCTTGTGGTCTCATGGTGTCAGTTTTTTAGAAGTTCCTTGGGAGGAGAGTGCTTAGCTTCAGAAGGTTTAGTTCCAGCTTGGATTGTTGGTTTTAAAAGTTGGGAAAGGATTTTGGGCTTTGATGTATGTTGAGTTCCTTGTTATGGCTGTTGTTGTTCTTCATTGTTCAGATGGAGTATTTACTTCTTGCGAGGTTTGTGTGTGTGGGTGTGTAGGTAGGTTTCAGATAGTGCTGGAGATGTTCAGGAAAGCTAAGGACCAAAAGAACGATCTTGATTGTTAGAAGATGTTAGACTTGGAGCATAAGGTGAGTATTTCAATTTACGAGTTAGGTTACATCTACCAGTGTCCTATGTTTGCTCCATTTTATGGTTTTGGTGTGGTGTTGGTTTCTCAGATGAATCTGGTACTCAAGACAAGTTCAGTTCTGTTGGGAGAGAGTCGGAGCCCAAAAAGGGAGTTGGAGGAGTTTTTGAAGTTTCAAAGTGAACTTGAGGATTTTTGTCTTAGCGTGAGTTCTGTGTTGGCATTGTTTGATCCAAGAGAGTGTCTGAGGGTCTAGCAGAGCTTGCAGGCCTTGTAATGTCATATTTTCGTGCCGTCAAGCTGCAACTGTCCTTCTACTTTCATGGATCGAAGTCCTTTTTAGTAGTGGATATTGAAATGACCCTCAAGGTCAGTTCCTCCATTTTTCTATCTTTTCAGCATTTAGAGCTTTTATTAGTGACCCCAAGTCATTTATGACTTACTGGGACTGATAGTTCAGTTGCCGAGTCATTCGTTTCTGTTTGGTGCAAGTTTCTGTGTTTTGGTGCCTTTGAACTTGAATGGTTGACTTTGGTCAAAAGTTTAAGAAGATGGCCTTATAATGCAGTTCTAACGATTCCATTAGGTTTGGAAGGCCCATTTTTGTTCAGTGGCATGGTTGGTCTGGCCCCGAGACCTCCGGTGTGAGTTTGTGTCGTTAGGCATTTAAACTTTGAAGCTTTGGCCAAAGTTTGACTTCGGTCAACATTCTTGATAAACTTATTTGGATAAGAATTTCGTCAGCGTGGTTAGCTTTGAAATGTCAATTTTTGTCTAGAATGACCTTTCACATGGTTCCCGAGGCTTCTAGTCTCATTTTAAGTATTCTTTTGGATTTTATCCAAAAATGGAGCTTGGGTGTGGGACTCACTTTTCATCAAGATAACCTCAGATGGAACTTTCAGTGGATCCATTGAGTCTTTAATGCCGAATCTAATGGGGCAGCATATTCATTTGCATGCACAAGGTTCTAAACGAATCTCGGGCACCCCATCAAGAAATTCATGTCCGAGCAAACTAGTTTATGTGCATCAGCTGGTGAAACTCAAAATTAGCCTTCACATTCATGCGCCTAGGGCTGCATTCGTGAAAGGTGGATGATAAAGTTCAACTACACCTCTTATAATTCAAGAAGTAAGCGGTCACTAGCAAGTATAAACCCAACGAAGTGTTGGGGTCGATCCCACGAGGAGTGTTCTAGTAAAGAATTCAACTACGAAGTACTATAGTGATCTAATCTTTTGTAGGTAAAAGTAAAACGAAGCATAATGTAAATCTTCAAATTTTAATTATCAATAATGAGAGTGTTTAGTAACCAATTATAATGCAACGATCAACACGGGGTTTTACCAATTAGAGATGGAACCTTAGGAGTGTGTGGGTGATCAATTATCAATTTCACTGATGGGTAATTACTAATTGCTATAAGTTGTTGTAATAGCTATTTTTCAATCAGTTATCATGTATCAAGTGAGTTATTACGAACCTCAACAAGTGTAACATTACAAAACAAATTTTGCAAGCTCCAACCTCTTTTTCTTCAAGTTTTCCAGCTTTTTCGCTTCTTTTTGCAACATGATGCCCTTTCCTTGTTCCCAAGTTTCCTTGACTGCACATAAACAAATTAACATTAGTTTTAGGCATAAAATAGGCATTGAGGACACTAAATCAATGGAAAACAAGCCCTAAATGAGTCAAAATTCCCGGCTCATCAACACCCCTAACTTAAACTTTTGCTTGTCCTCAAGTAAAATAAGAGATCAATCAGTTCAACAGGGATGTCTACAAACAGTGCTCTTTGAGAATCTACATGCGAATGCACACAAGGTTCAATTAAAATATGCAAGGTTCAAATGTGCACTCAAAGTTTCAAACTCTGACTAGCCATCATCAATTAGAGTCCATGCTCACAAATGCTCACTTTAAATGCAAATGTATGCCCAACAAAGTTATTTGAATGCCCTTACATCAAGAAAGATTCCATGCTCTCACAAAGCCAAGAAAAAATCATCATTAAGGAATCGAAAACAACACTCACACTCCCAAATGAGAAAAACATGCACGACTTTACCCATAGGCTTGCCCGTATTTTCCAACTTATATCCACAAGGCTTATGTAGGATCAAAAAGGTCTTTCAAGGCTTGTAAATGAGGTTGAGGTTTAGGGTATGATCATTTTGGCTTACTGACTCTACCTTCATGAAGCATCGTTCCAATTTCACTTCTTTTCCTTTTCTTTCATACTTTTCAAATTCCCAACTCATCCTTGGTTTATTCATAACACACAAAAGATTTTTGACATACCCTCTTCTTATTTCCACAACAACGCACAAAAGCACAATTTTATTCAGATCTTTTCTTTCTTTTCTTTTCATCACTTTTTTTTCTTTTTCTCTTTTTCTTTTTTTTATATGGAGGGGTTCCATCTTTTTCACACATCTTTCCAAGGATCGAGTTCACAAACTTCTAGCTCAATTTCTTTCTTCATTCTTACCACACCCCCAACTTAGACTTTTGGCCGAAGTTGGCTATTCAAACAAACCAATGCTTCACAAAGGTTATAGGTGGGAAAGACATGGCCATTTCAATCAATCGGTTAAAGTCATTGCATTCGTGTTTCAACCAAGGAAAAGGATAGATTCAAATGGTGCCAAGCTGGGTTCACACACTCACAAGGTGGTCACAAATAGGTATAGTAATTAGGTCCACTCTAAAAAATTCATGCCTAAGATCATTTCCTTCATTTATCAATGCTAATCAATTGAACCAATGGGGCAAGTTATAGGTATCATCATACTTCAAGTAAAGCTCACCACACATAGCATCCGAACACAATTGTGGATCACAACTCTACGAGTCAAGCTTGCGTGCAACGGTCATTGCAAGACTCACTTCAATATTCAACTAGTCACAGTAAGATGCTAAGAGTTCACACAAGACTATGCAACTCAAATTACCTCGTTGGACTCACACAAACATATCGTTCATCAAGAGCACTATTCAAGTCATCGATATTGTCACAATCGACACTCAAATGTACGAAAGAACAGCCACCAATCATTCACATTGCCCACATTCATCAACAATCATAAATAGAGAGAGAGAAAAGTCAACATTCATTTCAAAGAAAAATAACAACATCAGTCATAACATCAAAACAAAACAAAAGAACATACAATAAAAAAGGGTCGACCTAAATGCCTTCATCCCACCAAAAAGAGTATGAAATGTCCTCAATGTGAAATAGAATAAAAAATATCAACAGAAATAAAGGAATGGAGTGTAAAAAGGAATCCCCCTGTCCAGCTAAGTCGGAGGTACAATGCCTCGAGGTGTGGTGGCCTCAACTTGGGCATCAGTGCCCGGCTCATCTACAGCTGTGATCATGGTATCACTCAAACCAATCATCGATGTATCTCGTAGAGAAGCCACAGTGGCAAACCTCACCATGTCATCCTCCAGGTCCTCTCGATTTGCATACATCTCTCGCTCTCGAGCTAACTCCTCCTCATCCATCTCCGGGGTGTCAGCCTCCCTGGACTCATCAATGGCAGTAGTGGCTCTGGTGGTAGTAGGTGGAGGGATCTCAAAAGTCGGGCCCTCAGGGACAGGACTTCAACTCGTCCACATCCCAGTGTAACCCATCAATGTCAGCCCTCACGGCTGTCAACTCCGTAGTACTACCCTCCTTCTTCTCACACTCTTCCACTCGAGTGGTGAGGGAATCCAAATCCAACCCAGCAAAGGGGCCAACAACCCCTTAAGATCATCCAAAGTCTGGATCTTGATTTTATCGGCCAATTAATGTCGAACTCTAACTGTGCAGTTGTGCATCCTTAATCTCCATTTGACTGCACTTCACCTTCTTCCCCCATACCATTACAAAGTCAATAGGTGCCTTGGACTGGGCCTGCTTCTTCCCTTTCCAAATCAATTCAGCGTAAGAAGCATAGAACTTTTGGTCCCACATTGGTACGTATGGGTTCCGAGGCTTTGTGAAAATATGGAATTTGTGGAAACGTAAAGCTTCCCACACCTCATAATACTTGTCCACCACACCGTCAATGGACAATCTTTTTTCCTCGTTGATTGTTATCAAACCCTCGGCTTTAAGTCTATTCATCAACCTCGTAGGATTTACCGAGGCTGGAGCTAGAACTGAAGTGAGAGAAAGATCCACTGGTGGCTCAGGTGGGGCAACAGGAGTACCTTAGAGCGCAGCTCGGAGCGCTTCCGTTTGATTAATCCCACAATCGAGGCCCCGGACTCCTCAACCTCCTCACTCTTGGATAGAGGATATGAACTGTATCGGGCTGTCATCGCTCTCCGAATCAGAACTTTCAATAACTTGTTGCTTGCCCTTCCCCTTAACTTTTGAAGTTCGAGAGCGAGGGGGTCGGGGTTGTTGAACCTCCGTAGCTATTTCTACCCCTTTCACCCTCTTTCGGGGTGGTGGTCCTCTAGCAGGAACTTTTAGTCAAGCCATACCTGTGCAGACACACACAAACACAAGATTTGATCGAACTATGTTAGAAAACCAACATTACAGAAAAATATGCAAAATGACTCACCGAACGAGTCGGAGAGTCGCCAAATCTATTGGGCTAGCAAGGAAGGTGTCGCCAAAAACGAAAGAGAGAAATCAAGAAAAAATAAAGGTCAAAAGGGTGATAACATGGCCACTCGGTAAGCAACAGAGAGCTCGTCAAATGTTACAGAATAAAATGGCACAAACACATACCAAAAAGGCGATAGGGAGTGCAATGGGCGACACCCCGAATCAACTCGGCGAGCTCGACTTAGCTCACTAAATCGACCCAATGTATCACCCCCCCCCCAAATTTTTCTACGATTTTCAACTATCAGCCCACGACAAAAAAATAAAAGCACAATTAATATCAAATAGGAAGACCCACTACCCAATTTTCACTCGGGGTACTCAGACTTCCCCCAATTGATTCAAAATCAACAAAATGATGAATTTGTCTTTAAGAATGGCATCACCCAATCCATCATCGGGAAATTTCAAGTCATTGGGTCAAAATCGAAGCTACTCAGACTTCACCCACCAGCGAGTCAACAACCCACAATCAAAATTAACAACTACCCACCAAAAATAGGGACAAAATGCACAAATATCGATATGCTCGAATTCGAATACCACAAACGAAGTAAAAGGCAATAATTTTAGGCATACACACATCTAATCAACAAATAACCCACACAATATCAAGTTAAAACAACGAAAACGGCATGAAAATTTCAAAACCAAGGGGTACCAACCTCAAAGAAGACAATAATAGGCAAGCACAGCATCGGGGAGAGGAAACGAGTCCAATCACACTCCGGGATCAACAAGCATGATACAAAAATGTAAAATGGAAGGCTAAAGTATGATGGTATGCTAAGGAGAGTCGAAAAGTTCAAACAAAATGAAGATTTGAACTTGAAAAGCTTAAAAACTGTTCAGTTCGCGCCCCGTTAGGCGATGGAACTAACATCACCGAATGGATCGGCGATGCACCTAATGGATTGCCACTCGCCGAAATCAACAGAGAAGCCAGACTTCCAAGGGGCCAAAGGGCGATCCAGATTGGGCTCACCGAACTGCTCGACAACACACCGAGTTGACCTTCAGCTCACCGAAATTTTCAGGAGGTCCATCCTTTATGGCTCTCAAGGGGCGATGCAGTTGGGTGATAATGGGGCAATTTAGGCAACTCGCCAAGTAGTCCAACCTCCTCACCTTTCCATATCTTGTCTAAAACACGACTCCAACCTACAAACCAACAAACGTTATTCAAACAACTTAAAATAAAACTTGGGTTGCCTTCGAAGAAGCGCCTTATTTAACGTCGTGGCACGACGTGGACTTGCCTTCAAGAATTGTCCAAATACACCACATCAATCAACGTCACATTGGGGTGGTCTCCAAAATAAAGCTTAAGTCATTGTCCATTCACATTGAACATCAACCCATTCTCATTTTCAACTTCAATTGCCCCATTTTCAAACACACGCTTCACCTTAAATGGACCCGACCATTTGGACTTGAGCTTTCCCGGAAAGAGTCTCAAACGAGAGTTATAGGGTAACACATAATCACCAACTCTAAACTCTCGATGAAGGATTTTTGCATCATGCCACTTCTTCATTTTCTCCTTATAAAGAACTGAACTCTCAAAAGCTCAAAGCCAAAACTCTTCCAAAGCATGGAGTTGGTCAACACGATCCTTGGATGCATCTTCCCAATTCAAGTTCATGGCCTTCAAGGCCCATAATGCTTTATGCTCAAGTTCAACCGGCAAATGGCAAGCTTTACCAAAGATCAATTGATATGGAGACATGCCGATCGGAGTCTTTAATGCGGTTCTATATGCCCAAATAGCCTCATCTAACTTCAGGGACCAATCAAACCGATTTGCATTCACGATTTTGGCCAAAATCCCTTTGATTTCCCGGTTTGACACTTCGACTTGCCCACTTGTTTACGGATGGTAAGGGGTGGCAACCTTATGCTTGACTCCATATTTTCTCAACAATGATGCAAACATTCGGTTGCAAAAATGAGAGCCCCCATCAGTAATAATTGCCTGCGGAGTACAGAACCTTGTGAAAATGTACCGCTTGAGGAAAGTTGCCACACTTCTTCCTTCGTTTTTAGGTAAGGCCACAGCCTATACCCATTTAGTGACATACTCAACGGCCACTAAGATATATTTTTTCCCATAAGAACTCACAAAAGGGACCATGTAGTTGATTCCCCATACGTCAAACAACTCAACCTCTAAGATAGGAGTAAGAGGGAGCTCATGCCTTCACGATACTCCTCCTTGCTTTTGACATTGAGCACACTTTCTGACAAAGGAGTTCACATCTTGATACAACGTCAGCCAATAATAACCACTTTGCAACACTTTAGCAGCTGTATGCACTCCACTGTGATGTCCACCAACCGGTGACGCATGGCAAGAATTAAGAATGGCATCTATCTCAACTTCCAGGACACATCTTCTAATTATATGATCAGCACATTCCCAGAATAGATAAGGTTCATCCAGAAAATATTTCTTCACATCTAAAAGGAATCTCTTTCGTTGGTAAAATTTCAGCCCATCGGGAAGAATCCCACACACCACATAATTGGCAAAATCAGCATACCAAGGTGTGGTACCTGTTGATACAACCATCACCAACTCATCGGGGAAAGATTCTTCAATATCTTTTTCACCGGAGACAATTACACTCGTTTCAAGCCTCAATAAATGGTCGGCCACTTGATTCTCACACCCTTTTCGATCTTGGACTTCAAAGTCGAACTCTTGCAACAGTAGCATCCATCAAATCAATCTTGGGTTTGCATCCTTTTCGGCCATCAAGTAACGTATAGCTGCATGGTCGGTGTGTACCACCACCTTGTTTCCCAACAAGTAGGCTCAAAACTTTTCAAAAGCATACACCTCAGCCAACAACTCTTGTTCAGTGACGGTGTAGTTCTTTTGAGCTATATTCAAGGTCTTTCTTGCATAATATACCGGATAAAACCACTTGCCTTTTTGCTGGCCAAGTACAGCTCCCAAAGCCACACCACTAGCATCACACATTAGCTCAAATGGGTTGTTCCAATTTGGAGCAACAATGATTGGAGTTGATACTAACTTCTCTTTTAGGCACACAAATGCATTCCTACAAGCCTCATCAAACTCGGAAACACTTTCTTTATCAAGTAGCTTGCAAAGTGGATGAGTTGTCTTGGAGATGTCTTTTATGAAACTCCGGTAGAAACCTGCATGGCCCAAGAAACTTCTAACACCTTTAATCGAGATAGGAGGAGGTAACTTAGCAATAACTTCAACCTTAGCTTGATCCACTTGTATACCATCTCCCGAGATTTTGTGCCCCAACACAATACCTTCTTTGACCATGAAGTGACATTTTTCCCAATTGAGAACAAGATTTGTTTCAACACATCGTTGTAAGACTTTACCAAGGAGCTCAAGGCATGCTTCAATTGTATCCCCCACAACTGAGAAATCATCCATGAAGACTTCCATCGAGTCTTCCACCATGTAAGCAAAAATAGAGAGCATACACCTCAGAAATGTTGCCGGCGCATTACACAATCCAAAAGGAATTCTTTTAAAAGCAAATGTTCCATAGAGGCATGTGAAAGTAGTCTTGTCTTGATCTTCAGGTGCAATTGAGATTTGGTTATAACCGGAATAGCCATTCAAGAAGCAATACCATCCACGCCCTGCAAGTCTGTCAAGCATTTGGTCCATAAAAGGCATTGAAAAATGATCTTTCTCGGTACTTGCATTTAACTTCTGATAGTCTATACATACATGCCAACTAGTAATCGGTCGCATTGGCACAAGTTCACCTTTTTCATTCGGGACCACTGTCATACTACCTTTCTTTGGAACGCATTGAACAGGGTTCACCCACTTGCTATCCGCAATAGGGTAGACCACTCCCACGTCAAGCCACTTGATGATCTCTTTCTTGACAACCTCTTGCATTGGAGGGCTCAACCTCCTTTGATATTCAACGCTTGGTTTACAATCACTATCCAATTGAATCTTGTGGGTGCAAATACCCATAGGAATTCCCACAATGTCGACAATCGTCCACCCTATAGCTTTGATAAACCTATTTAACACAGTGACAAGGGCCTGAGTTTGCCATTCAAGCAAGTCCGCAGCAATAATCACATGCAACGTGTTGTTGGCTCCCAAGAACACATAACGAAGGTGCGGAGGGAGTACCTTCAATTCAAGCATTGGTGGCTCTTCAATGGATGGTTTTGCGGGGGGACTTTCCCTATTCTTCAAATCGATATCAAGCTTCAAAGGGTTTTTAGAATAAGATCCTAAACTCGATAGAGCAGCCACCACTTCATCATAATCTTGAATATCTCCCCCGTCGTAATTTAATAGGACGGCAGCGAAAGATTCACCAACACATGAAATGTTACCTACACTAGCAACCGCTTCATCAATCACATCAATACACAATAACACATGGAGATCACTCGGGTGCTTCATAGATTTCGATACGTTGAAAGTGACTTCCTCATCATTTACTCGAAATTTCAAATCACCACTTTCTACATCAACAAGAGCTCTCCCGGTAGCCAAAAATGGCCTACCAAGAATGATAGAAACCTCGCATCAATCTCGCAATCAAGAATTACAAAATCAGCCAGAAATATAAATTTTCCACCATCATCAAAATATCATAGAGAATACCAAAAGGACACTTGATAGATCGATCAGCCATAAGAAGACGCATAGTTGTTGACCTAAGCTTGCCCAACCCAAGTTTCTTGTAAATGGCATAGGGCATCAAATTTATACTTGCCCACAAATTTCACAAAGCTTTAGCAAATTTAAACATACCAATAGTGTAAGGGATAGTGAATGCTCCCAGATCATCCTTCTTGAAAACCATGTTTGACATGATGGCACTACAACTATGGGAAACTTCAACCTTCTCGAAATCCATGCTTCGCTTCTTTGTGACCAACTCCTTCATAAAGATTGCATAACCCGGCATCTCTAACAATGCCTCCACCAATGAAAGATTAATAGCAAAATTTTTAAAGATGGAGAGGAACTTTTGGAACTTGGAATTATCGTCCCACTTCTTCAATCTTTGAGGAAATGGTAGAGTGATAACGCACAACCACACCTATCACAGTTCAAAGTGTGGGCGGTCGCTATGCAAGTATAAACCCAACGAAGAGTTGGGGTCGATCCCACGAGGAACAATGTGCAAGGCGTTTGAAGAAACAAAGAATTACTAGCTACTAGTTTAAATCTGAAATATAAAATACAATTCTAAAAAGAGAAGATTTCAAGTGACGAATTTAGGATAGGTGATAGAGGAGAACAAGGGACAAAGCTCTATCGAATAAGATTACCAAAGGGATTTGGGAATGGGAAATCGATCAATATCCATACGATCCATTGCACATTAGCATCATACAATCTCAATTAATCATGGGTAAAATCATATATGCCTCGGAAACTAAATTATCTACCTAATTCTATTGAACATAGGCAAATATTTCTCAATTAGCTCTCACGAACACGAACCCAATCAAATGGCAACACAAGCAATTCGATTAAATGCAATGCAAGGATTCACTATTTCTAGCAAAATCCGACAATTGAGTTGCTAAACCTCAATTAATGCACCAATCAATCATACCCAACCTCAATTAACTCTCACAAGCTAAATCAAAGTACATGGGCAAGTCCAATGAGTGATCAATTCCAATGGAAAGCAATTAAAGCATGAGATCAATTGGATAGTAAAAAACCCATTTCATAAAATGATAAAGCATTCAACTAATTACAAAAGCACAAAATTGAAATCAAAAACCCAAATATTGATTATGTCTAACACAATATCCAAATCACTAATCAACAAGTAACACCTAGAATTCAACAATACAAAGCAAAGAGTTGAAGAAAGTGAAAAATAATTACAACCCAAGCTCACAATCTTCACTATAATGGTTTTTGTTGAGGAATCTTGATCTCAAAGCTATGTTCAAGCCTCAATTCCCAAGGTTCTTCTCTCTATTCTCTTTTGAATAATTCTATATTGAATAATGAATAATTCATCCTCAAAATGGGTGTGAATCAGTGTATATGGTGAATTGAAGTCAAAATATGAATTGCCCAGACGTCAGTCACCTTTTCTTCTCCACATTAGCGGAGCTCAGTAAAATTGTACTCCACATTCGCAGAGGACGTTTGCATTCGCGGTAGTTGAACTCAATGCACTCCGCGTTTGCGGAGGCTTCTCGTGTTCGTGCCTCATAGCTGGCTTGCACTCCGCGGCCGCGCCCAGCTCTCCGCGTTCGCGGAGAGTATCTCACTGCCAACTCCAAAATCCTTGTTTTTCATTTCATTTTGCCCCAATTTCCACTCTTTTTCATCAAAGCTCCTTTTTAACCAACATATACCAAAACACAACATTCAAAGGAAAATTATCCTCTTTCTCTACGTAAGTACCACAAAATCACCAAGAAAACGACTCCAAATGAGTGAAAATCACCCACTCATCAACACCCCCAACTTAGAAACTTTGCTTGTCCTCAAGCAAAACAAAATCAAAAGCACAAGAGGCAATCACAATAAGCACAACACACTTTCATTCTGAATAGAAATCATGATCATGACTTTGGTTGGTACTAACAAATAGTCCTCAAGCAAACTTTTCACAAAAACAACCCCTCATTTTCATGGAACATTTTTCAAAAATCAAGAATCATTAAGTGACAACAACTCAAACTTAAGAAATGACTCAACACTTTAGCTCTTTTTCATGCTCACTTGATGCAATTTGGAATTTTCAAAATCACCACTCAAGCAACTTACATGCCCTCACAAGACAAGGAATGTCCCAAAAACACTCACAAAGTATTTACAAGAAAAGGGACAACAACACAAACACTCACACTCACAAAAGAACATCTTATGCCCACAAGTGCCACACCATAGGCTTGCCCTTATTGTCAATCAACATCAACTCAATTTCATTTGGTTAGAAATCACAAAGGACTTTGTTAAGCTTGTAATGTCGGCTTAGGTAAGGTTAGGAAATATTTTGGGTACAAGTGACTACACCCTCCTTGAACTCTACTTAACATCTCCACATTTTCTTACTTTCCAAACCAATGCACAATTCACATTCTTTTTCTTATTTTCATTCTTGATGCCCCACATTCTACCATTTTCGACTTTTGGAAGATTCAAGCTTCTTTATTCACTTTCTTTTTCACAACTTTTTCTTTCTTTTTTTTTGACATCTTCCTCCATTCATCATTTCTTTTTTTTATCAAGCTCTTATGCGATAGGCATCCCTTCTATGAGTTTCCCGAAACACCCCCTACTTAGGCTTTTAGCCTTAACTTTCACAACATCATGTTCAAGGAGGGAAAGGGTTCAAGAGAGGAATGTATTTTCAAAAGGGCTAAGGCTTGTAATAAGGTTGCCAATAAAAGGGTATTAGGCTCAAAGGGGACTACTAGGGATACATTTAGTGCAAAGGTGGGATATTTAGGCCAAGTGGACTTCAATAACAATCAAAGAAAGCCTAAGATCATTTTTCCAACCCAACTCAATTAAGACCAATATTTCAAGACTAACCGAGAAAGTTCTAGGTGGCACAAGCAAACACAAGGCATTATTCAACAACTCACCACACATGGCATGCAAATCACTCAAGATGGATCAAAATATTATTTCCTTTTCAACAAACAAGTGGCATTGAACAATTAGACCGCCAACGAATCAAGAGTCACAAAAAGAGTCACAAGAGTTGTCACAAAATCATTCAACACTTGCTCAATTTTCAAAACGGAGGGGTATGCTCAAAAACACATTTTTCGTAAGCAAGACTATATTCGTAGTACCAAACATGCTACAATCTCACAAAAAGACTACGACGAATTCGCCCTTAAGAAAGTCGTCAACCAATCCATCATTCGGCAAACTCATATATCAACTCGAGACAGGCTACTCAGACTTCCCCAATAAACAATAATGGCTACTCAGACTTCACCAAAAATGGCTACTCAGACTTCACCAACAATGGCTACTCAGACTTCACTACACAACCAATCGACGCTTTACCCTTAAGAAAGTCGTCACTCTATCCATCATAGGGCATTACCAATCAACAACAACTCCAAACAACAACACCATCTCAAGAAAAAAGAAATAAAATATAAAGAAACTATCAAAAACAATAAAAACTAATAAAGCAAAAATGACTAATCCAACACAATCAACAATTAAGCTCCAAAATCCCGACAAGGGCACATTATCCATAAACAAAACAAGAGCCCGACAAGGGTACATCATCCACAAATCAAAACAAATATCCAACAACATAACAAAAACAACCAACAAACAATCTCAAACATCCTAAACAAGAAATACAGAACAGGAGTCATAAGGAACGCACCCCAAACTGAAAATCACACTGAGTCCTCACAGTACAAAAATCAAAAGAGAATACGAGGGGCTCCCTGAAATGTGATCACTCTGAGCTAGCATCAGAAGGGAAGGACAAATCCTTATCATCAGACAGACTGCTACCGCATAGGCTCCGGAGCTTGCCCATCATCTTGCTAAGGAACCAGCACTTTTTCTTCTCATGTTCTCGGAAAGTCTGTTGGCGCTGCTCAATCTTCCCCTGCCTCTGAATCAGATGCTCCAATCTATCAAACATAGCCTTCTGTGCAGCAACTATAGAGGCAATAGTAGGTGCAGATGTACCCTCAGATGTTGCTCCAGACGGTCCGGTAGGGAGGCCAGTAACTAGATCTCGGATTTGAGCATCCACTCCCTGTATCTGAGAAGATATGTATCACATCATGGTAGGCCCAAACTGGAGGGGTCCTGCAAAAGATGAAGCACCAGTCTCAAAAGTAGGCTCAGTGAACTACCCGAACTGGGGATCGGCCATATGGATCTTCCTCTTCTTGTTCTGTCTACTCTGGTCACCCCTCTTCTTCAGTGGATGTCTCTCCTTCCCGGGCTTCTTCTCCTCATCAGTGGGCATCCTCAACACTCCAACACCATAGCACAGCTGAGTGATCAAAGAAGGACAGATAAGACTCCTGGCACTACCCTGAGCCACCTCAATAATATGATCCAGAATCAGCTGGCCTATATTTACCGTCAGCCCATCCATAATTTTTGCAATGACCAAACCCCTGTCTAGTGTAACCTCGGTGCCATGTGTGGAGGGAATGACCCGAGCACATATAATGGAGAGCCAAGTCTTGGCCTCCGCTGTAAACTCACGGGACTCCACTCCTCTCTTCGTCTCGAACCACTCCAGAGGCTCACCATTGTGCAACTTATCAACCACCCACTGACTACCCGGCTCCCTGTAATGCTCCGGATATATCTTCTTATCCACATCTGGGAGACCATAATAAGCATTAATTACCTCTAGGCTAAAATGCACCTTTATCCCTCGGACGGTAGTATCGACGGCCTCATTAAAATCAGTCTCCGAGGCATTAGCATAGAACTCAGCTACGATGGTGTGATTAGCCTTGACAGGCTCAGCAACGAACACCATCCAACCACTAGACTCAAGCCGATTAAAGAAATCTAGCATCCCCTGTTCAAGCTTGTCCAAACAAATCTTTTTTTCCTTCACAATAGCTCGGCCCAGGTGTTCATCATATTTACGGGTGTATTTGGCAGACAAGAACCTGGTTGCATCAAAATAATCCTCCTCGGGTGCAATTTTGGATGACGCGGGAATGTTGTCAGTTGACATTTTTAGTTCAAAGTACCTCTCCGCCTTTGCGGACATACTGGCGCGTTCGCGCCTCTATGTGATTCCTGGACCTCCACATTCGTGATGAAGAGGGCGCGTTTACAGAGGTTCTAACATTTTAACCTCCGCGTTCGCAGACTCCCTTTCGCGTTTGCGGAGAGTAATTGAGATCTGAACTCCTGGCAGCATTCTGGAAATTTTTGCGATGGGTGGGTCCATTGGATGACTCGCCCATTGCACTTTGGCGACCTTCCGCTATCAAAAAGTATTCCAATCTCCATTTTGAAGGTAGTTCCACCCCAAACTTCAACCCCAAGTGCATTTATGCTTCCAAACCTTCTCAAAACACCTCCAAACCCTTTGAAATCATGAGGATTAGTCAAAAATAAAATTCTAATCTATCCTAAAAATTAAAGAAAACTCAATATTAATCAAAAATTTAAAATTTTGAATACCGATGGGTTGCCTCCCATCAAGAGCACATTTTAACATCACGGCGCGATGCCGGTTGCATCACCCTTTATGTTTCCACTTCGAGGTGATGTACCTTCTCCCCAACTTCAAATCATTTTTTTGTCGATGTAATTGGGAACTACCGGAGAGCATCACATGTTTTACTCGATCTCTCCGCTTCAAAGATTTGAATTTCTTGCCCAACTTCACATCATTCTTTCGTATAGGAGCATTGGGCAAGAGTGATAGCATCACTAGGCCATTCGAACAACGAACTTCATAGCTTTTGGCCCTCAAGTGCATGACACTATCACTTTCCAATGTATTAGAGTTGCCTTATATGATCTTTTTGGCTTTTTCTTGCAACTCTAGTATCATTGCCTTGATTTTGGCATCTTGGAATTTTATTGGTTTGGTTTGGTTGCAAACACCCAAGATTTCATCAATATCAAACACAACCCTTTTTTCTTGACCATCCAACTCCAATGCCTTACTCTTGATCACTTGATAAGGAGCCTTACGTACTCCAAACGTTGATCTCGCATTAACCTTCAAAGTAGCAATCTCAAACTCAAGTTGGATCATCTCATGGCACCTAGCTAGGTGCAAGTTGCAGAATTCATCCCTCATTTGGAACATTAGATCTCTTAGCCTCTCACCCTTTTCAAGTGGATGAGACAAGTACAAGAGCCAAGCTTAACTCACAACACCCATCTCTTCATCTAGCGAGGCATCCAAACAACTATCCCCAACATGAAGTCTTCCACAACAAGGCCATGGGTCATCAACATAGGGCTTGCACTCACCAAACCTTGTTCCTTCACAAGAAGCCATAAAAACAAACAAAAACAAAACACAAACAAATATTCACAATTTGGATAGTAACTAATAAACTAAAAATTCAAAATCAATTCAACACGCCAAATTGTTCCCTGGCAGCGGCGCCATTTTTGATAACGCTCAACCACACCTATCACAATTCAAAGTGTGGGTGGTCGCTATGCAAATATAAACCCAATGAAGAGTTGGGGTCAATCCCACGAGGAAAAATGTGCAAGGCGATTGAAGAAACAAAGAATTACTAGCTCCTAGTTTGAATCCAAAATATAAACTACAATTATAAAATGAGAAGATTTCAAGTAACGAATTTAGGATAGGGAATAGAGGAGAACAAGGGACAAAGCTATATCGAACAAGATTACCAAAGGGATTTGGGAATGGGAACTCGATCAAAATCCATACGATCCATTGCACATTAACATCATACAATCTCATGTAATCATGGGTAAAATCATATATGCCTCGGAAACTAAATTATCTACCTAATTCTACCGAACATAGGCAAATATTTCCCAATTAGCTCTCACGAACCCAATCAAGTGGAAACACAAGCAATCCGATTAAAGGCAATGCAAGGATTCACTATTTCTAGCAAAATCCGACAATTGAGTTGCTAAACCTCAATAAATGCACCAATCAATCATACCCAACCTCAATTAACTCTCACAAGCTAAATCAAAGTAAATGGGCAAGTCCAAGGAGTGATCAATTACAATGGAAAGCAATTAAAGCATGAGATCAATTGAATAATCAAAAACCCATTTCATAAATGATAAAGCATTCAACTAATTACAAAAGCACAAGATTGAAATAAAAAACCCAAATATTGATTATTTCTAACACAATATCCAAATCATTAATCAACAATTAACACCTAGAATTCAACAATACAAAGCAAAGAGTTGAAGAAAGGTAAAAAATAATTACAACCCAAGCTCACAATCTTCACTCTAATGATGTTTGTTGAGGAATCTTGATCTCAAAGTTGTGCCCAAGCCTCATTCCCCAAGGTTCTTCTCTCTATTCTCTTATTTCTCTATTGAATAATGAATAATTCCTCCTCAAAATGGTTGTGAATCAGTGTATATGGTGAATTGGGGTCAAAATGTGAATTTCCAGAATATCCAAACGTCAGTCACCTTTTCTTCTCCGCATTCGTGGAGGTAGCTCCGCATTCGTGGAGCTCAGTGTAATTGTACTCCGCATTCGTAGAGGACATCCGCGTTCGCGGTACTTGACCTCAATGCACTCCGCGTTCGTGGAGGCTTCCTGCGTTTGCGCTTTACAGCTGGCTTGCACTCCGTGGTCGCACCCAACTCTCCGCATTCGTGGAGAGTATCTTACTGCCAGCTCCAAAATCCTTTTTTTAGCTTCATTTTCCCCAATTTCCACTCTTTTTCATCAAAGCTCCTTTTTAACAAACATGTACCTAAAACACAACATTCAAAGGAAAATTAGCCTCTTTCTCTACTTAAGTACCACAAAATCACCAAGAAAATGACTCCAAATGAGAAAAAATCACCCACTCATCATAGAGTAATTTTAGGCAATGGCTTTTGAGGTGTTGAGGTAGGAGCAACCTCCACATTTGACTTCTTGGCTTCACCAGCCACACTATATTTTGGCGCATCATGAACCTCATTGGAAGTGTCATTGTTCAATTCTTTGGCAAGTCCATCATCCTCAAAAACAACGGATTTCCTTTTGCTTGGACCTGCTTTTTCATCAATTTGCACATCACTTCCCACAATCTTACCACTCCGGGTCGAGATCGCCATGCATTGGGCATTGTCATTCTTTGGATTTTCCAAGGTATCACTCGGAAGACCCCCCTGTGGTCTTGGATTTAAGTGAGCTGAGATCTGGCCCATTTGGGTTTCAAGTTGTTTGATGGAAGCCGAATGAGAGGTCACTGTTTGGTTCAATGAGGAAAAATCAGCTTCACTGTTTGGTTCAATGAGGAAAAATCAGCTTTCATTTCCTTTAGCACTTTGTCTGACTCTTCAACCTTGTTTAGAATACGGGCAAGTATATCCTCGATTCGAAAACTTTCGGGATCGGCATGAGTTTCCTTCGGCTTTGGGCGATCATGAGGAGGTATGTAACAATCTCTATCACCATCCCTATCTCTCAATTTTGTACCCCTATCAAGCCAATCTCGGTCACTATCCCTCAAACCACCATCATGATCTTTGTTCCAACCTTTATTCCCGCCCGACCTTGAATAGCTCGGACGAGAACCCACCACTTGGTTCGACAAAAATTGTACCTCTTCATTGTACATAGCTTCAAATTGGGCATCATCTGGACTCAATCCACTATTGGCACCAACCGCATTCATAGCCTTATAAACACCACCCATGAAATGTTTTGTCAACAAATCCATTTGGGTCATCATTTTAGCCATATTCTCATCACGCTCTTGATTTTTCTCCATTTGTTCTTTAGTCAACCCAATAGTGAGAGGTGACACTTGATCCTCTCTCGTGTGCCATGCTCGATTTATCTTAGTCATCTTGTCAAGCAAAGCCAAAGCCACGGCAAACGGTTGTCTCATAATTCCACCCCGGATAAGATGATCAGCAACAGCCTTGTTGACCGAATCAAGACTCTGCAAGAAATATTGCAAGAGCACATTTTTTGGTAATCCATGAATAGGACATTGGAGAAGCAGCTTTCGAAACCTCAACCAAGTTTCATGAATAGGTTCACCATCAATACGCTTGAAATTTTGAATGCCATCCCTCAACTTTACCATCTTTGAGAGAAGGAAGAAATGTTCAAGGAACGCTTCCGTGAGCTCCACCCAAGAAGTAATTGAGTCTCTAGGTAGTTCAGCAAACCATTTTGTTACTTCCCCTACTACAGAAAAGGGAAACAAGCGAAGTCGGATTGACTCTTGGCTGATGTTCTTGAATGAGAAAGGGCCACACACATCCAAAAAAATTTGAATGTATTCATAGGGATCCTTATGAGAAAGTCCCCCAAAGAACCCTTTTATCTGCAATAGCTAAAGCATAGTTCCAGTCACATTGAAGATAGCATTTCCCTCAGCTGGGGGCAAACGAATAGCTCCAGCGCTTCCCACTTGATCAACATTGAAATCGTTCAAGTTTCCAAAGTCACCATTTCACCCAATAACACTAGCAGCTTCACTTTCGTGGACACTCATTTCTTCACCTGTTGATGACAATTAATGAAAAGACTAATAAGCAAATTCTACTACAACTTAATTAGTTCACTAAAAAACTTCAATAAAAGAATTCTAAACGCCACTCCCCAGCAGCGGCGCCATTTTTGATAACGCTCAACTACACCTCTTATAATTCAAGGAGTAGGCAGTCGCTAGCAAGTATAAATCCAACGAAGAGTTGGGGTCGATCCCACGAGGAGTGTTCTAGTAAAGAATTCAACTACGAAGTACTATAGTGATCTAATCTTTTGTAGGTAAAAGTAAGTAAAACGAAGCATAATGTAAATCTTCAAATTTTAATTATCAATAATGAGAGGGTTTAGTAACCAATTATAACGCAACGATCAACACGGGGTTTTACCAATTAAAGATGGAACTTAGGAGTGTGTGGTGATCAATTATCAATTTCGTTGATGGGTAATTACTAATTGCTACAAGTTGTTGAATCTTAATGGGTAGGATAGATTAGGGCTATAATAGCTATTTTTCAATCAGTCATTATGCATCAAGTGAGTTCTTACGAACCTCAACTAGTGTAACATTACAAAACAATCTAATTCCTTAATTCATCCCACTTTTACAAGCTAGGGAGTAAAGACAGCAGTCTAAACAATTATCAATTGCAAATTCCACTCTAATGCTTCTTTTGCAAGCAAACATAGAGATCTACGCTAAATCTGAATTTGCAACTTCAGACCATAATTGAAAATACGAATTCACAACTGAACCCATTTCAATTCAATATTAAATTCAGCAATTAGCAATACCCATAAGCTAATTAGACAACTGATCACATATTCACACCTCTAAGGAGTTTGGGTTTTAGCTACTCATAGCAAAAGAGAAGAAATAGTAACCAAAGAGATTCTCCATTGATGATCAAAGGCTTCAAAGATTGAACGCTACAAATTAGAATTACACCCAAAGTCTCAAGATGTTAAAACCATACAAGAATTATTCCAAAAAATATTCAAAGTAAAAGTTCTTCTTGGTCTAGCTTAACTTTTGCCTTCTCCCTTCTTAAAAAAATCAATTTATACTTCCATAGAAATTTCACACATTTCAGCACGTGGGTCAAATCGATGAGATAAGTCGGGCTCGCCAAACCATTCAACGATTCGCCCAGTTGTTCCTTCTCGCCCTCTTGAACTTGATTTCAACACCATCTTGTTCTGTTACTTTGGGCGATCTGAGTCGAGCTTGCCTTTCTGATCAGTGCGTCGCCGATATGCTCCTAGGCTTGCTGAGTAGACATGCATCCTTAGATAGCTCGCTGGAAGTTTGGGCGAGCTGCAGGCTCACTCAACGAGTCACTGAGTGGCATTTTGTGAGCTCCAGCCTCTTTTTCTTCAAGTTTTCCAGCTTTTTCACTTCTTTTTGCGGCATGATGCCCTTGCCTTGTTCCCAAGCTTCCCTCACTGCACTTAAACAAATTAACATTAGTTTTAGGCATAAAATAGGCATCGAGGACACTAAATCGATGTAAAACAAGCCCTAAATGAGTCAAAAATCCTGACTCATCAGTGGACACCTTGATGACCTCTATGTTTGCGGGGTCCAAGGTTGTATTCATCGTGGCTTGGCAGCCTTGGCCTCCATGTTCACGAGGCTCCATGATCACAAAAGGTTTCGTCCATGTTTGTGATGCCTTATTCTTGCACAGGCCGCGATCTGGGACCATGGCCTCCGCGATCACTATGGGTTAATTGGATTGGTCTTTTAAATAAGACCAGTCATGCACCAGCCCGACCCCATTTCATATTTTGGCAATAATAGGAGCTAAGGAGCTCCAAATCTGGCAATTTCAAGTGGTTGGGTGTTTCTGTTGTTCGTGCCTATGCGTTGGAAGGCTTGGACAAGTTCGGGGAGTGTTGGTTTGAGGAAATTCTTTCCCTGAAAGGGCTGCCATGTCTCTTTAATGGTGATTTATTGTGCATATGGTCATTTGGGCTATTTAGGGCATGGAATTATCTCCCATTTTTTTGACACAAGCTCGGTAACTCGTTTAAGACATTTTGACGGAGTCCATTTCAGGATTTTCGATGTGGGTCCCATATTTCTATTTTAACACAATTTTGGTCCCGTCTCTAATTATTGCAAATTTGGTGTCTAAACATCTATATTGATGTTGTGATCAATAATTTGATAGTGTGGTGGTGCTCGGAGGTGTGTTTGGAAGAAGATTGATCTTGTGTGATTGAGTCAGAGCGTGCGTGATCGGCTTCGAGGTAGGCTTCGGTTTACTTTCTTGTTTGGGCTTTTTAGATAATGTTTAGTATGAATAACATCTGATTTAGGACTGTAATTGTTGGGTCTTAAATCTCCTTATGTTATTCTATCTTTTCTTGATTTCTATAGGAGCGTTGGACCTTTTGTTGGTGTCGAGATCCTTAGTTTAGGCTTTTCTCCTTGCTTGTAGTATGCCTTAGCATGTTTATCATTATTAGAGTCGCTACTTATGTCCTTAGGCTAGGGTTGAGCCTTAGATGCCTTAGAGTGTGGTTTATCGCCCCTGTAGCTGTGATTTTCTCCCTGTACAACTTGTATTGGGTTGTTTATCATGTGTTGGTGCCTGAGACCTTGGTGGCTTGTCATAGTCGTCGGTTGGCATTTGTTGTGCTCATTCATGGACTAGAGTGGTGTGATTGGGTATAAGGCGTCATTTCTTGAGTAATTCCTCCCCCCCCCCTCCCTTTTATTGTTTCAGAAGCTCTTCTTGATCCCTTCGCTTGTTGTTAGCGGCAGGCCTATTGTAATTTTTGAGCTACTATTATATTGTTGGGCCCGAGGCCATGATCGAGGACCAGTTGGATTCCAGGTCAGTACTCTTTGCCTTGATAGCATGGTAGGACTATATATATCTTATTACGACTACCTTGTTTGAATGCTGGTGATGGTATGTATTGCATTGATTGTTCATTCTCATGTGTTTTGTGGTACGATCTCAGCTCATGCATTGGTGTATCATTATCATTCATGGAAAATATGGATTTCATTCAGCTATTATTCAAAAGTTGTTTTAATAGGAGTGGTACCACTTGGATCACTTGTTAAACTAATTTTTGAGATTTATGAGGTGTCGAGGATGTGCTCCGTTTCTACTTGAAACTTAAGAGGCATCTAGGATATGCTGAGCTTTTATTTGACTAGTAGGTGCATTGATGTCCTTCCTTCATGGTTTTGGCTACTCATTCCTCCGGTACCACAATAGAGGTGACTTGTTGTAAGACTTGGATTCGGGCCCAAGCAGCACATGCAGACTTTTCGCATCCCCTATGAGTCTCTTTGGCATTGAGTACCATTGTACCAGGGTAGGGAGCTGCATGGGTCCTTCCTCTCCTGCACGGCAAGGGGTAGGTCTATACACTTGGTTACTGATAGTTAGTGTTGGTTCTCCTGCATACTCTACATTTATATGGATTACTTATCACTAGTACAATTGTTTGTTGTTTTCATCCTCCGAATTTATTGGGGCTGTTGGGTTATGTTTGTTGCTTGCACCTTTTGAGCTTATAGAGGTCCAGTTAGGTTATTGTTTGATTATATTTTGTACTTTATTGTTATTGACCTGATAGCTGATAAGTTGTGATTTAGATTTGTGGTTGTTAGTCCTCCTAACCTTGGGTAGTTGACTCTTGTATCTTAGTTTGTTTATGAGTAGGTTGTTGGCTTGTGTTTCCAAGTAAGTTCTTGAACAGCAGGTGTTCAGGTTGAGGTCGGGTATGATACGTTATATGCTTCTACAGGTCAGCCAGAGGGTGAGGCTCCAGGTATCCCTTCTTTGGATCGTATTTCTTTGCTTTATCCCTTGATTTTTGTTTTGTGTGATTTGAGGTTTTCATACCCATCCGTGCCTATTTGACTTGTTATATATTGCTAGCGTTTTTTGGAATTGTGTATGTGATTTACCTGCGGTAGTTGGTTTTTTAGTAGTAGATTGACTAGGCAATGTTTCTTTTGTTGGGAGTAGTGGTTGAGTAAATCCACATACAAGTGCCTTGGAGGTTTAGTTGTGATAGTCGTCTTGGGATTGTTGGTTTCCCATTTGCCACCCTTGTTGTATGCTTTTGCTGCGATGCCGATCCTTGCTAGTTAGATGGCTAGACCATCTTTTCTCGATTTGAGATTTATGTGTTGTTGGGCCAAGTCAGCTTAGGAGGTTTCCTTTGTTGCCTACCATCCTTTTGGAGTTGTAGTTGGGAGATTTCTAGTTGTAGGAGTTGTGTAGAGGGTAGTATGGCTTTCTGTGGTATTGTGGTAGTCCTAGTTGGCCGCTTCCTTCCTTTGCCTTAGTCTTATTCTCGGCTGGGATGTTTTGTTCTTCCTCGTTCAGTTTCTTATTGGATTAGTTTCCTTTTGGTGGTCTTGATGTTCTGTTATGACTTGTTAGGATTTGGAGGTGTGCTTCATTATTATAACTTGTTGCTGCTTTCGTTGTTTCTCAATAGTTGCATTGATAGCTCTCGAGGTTGGTTTATGATTTAGAGTTGGAGTGGTGGTGCTCATTAGTGGCTTCAGTCTTTAGCTTCTATTTGGGGAATGGAAATTTTCTTAGAAGGTTCATTCTTAGGATAGGGTCAAAATAATTCATGGAGTCTTTGATTTGGTTCTTGTTGAGGATGTGAGGTTTGCTTTTATCATACTTGGTAGCATGCAGAGTTCATTGATGAGAGTTGGTACCCTTGGGCTATCACCGATCAGTTGAATATGGTTGTACACTGCCTACCGGCTTGGTTTCCTGTAGGATAGGGTGGTTATCCCAGATTAGTGGTGGTGGAGTAGTTTATGGGCTCATGGTGGCAGTTTTTGAGAAATTCCTTTGGTAGGAGTAGGTCACTATTGCGAGGCTCTGTGCAACCTTGTTGTTCGTGGGATGATCATTCTTTGGAATGGCGCATTAGTTTCAGAAGGCTATGTTTCAACTGAGATTATTGGTTTTGAGAGTTAGGAGTAGATTTTTGGCTTTGCCCTGACCTACATTCCTTGTTATGCTTGTTGTCGTTCCTCAATGTTCAAATGGAATTTGTGTTCCTCTGAGGTTTCTATTGTGTGGGTCTTGTAGGTGAGATTCAGATAGTTCTAGAGATGTTCAGTGTAGCTAAGGACCGACAGAATGCTCCTCAGGGCAAGAAGATGTTGGACTTGGAGCATAAGGCGGGTATTTCGATTTGTGAGTTGAGTTACATCTGCCATGGTCCTGCATTTTCTCAATTTAGTGGTATGCTATAGTATAGGTTTTCTCATATGGATCTGATGTTTTCAGTCGAGTTTGGTTTTGTTGGAACAGAATTGAAGCCCAAAATGGAATTGGAGGAATTTTTGTTGTTTTGGAGTGAACTAAAGGATTTTCCTCTTAGCCTGAGTTCTGCATTGGCATTATTCGATCCAAGAGGGTGTTTGAGGATCTGGCAGAGCATGATGGCCTGATATTCTCATCTTTTCATGCGTTCAGGCTGTAATTGTCCTTCTACTTTTGTGGACGAAAGTCCTTTTTAGTAGTGGACGTTGTAATGACCCTCCAGGTCATTTCGTCAATTTTTTGTTCTTGTCAGCATTTAGAGATTTCTTGTAGAAACCCTAAGTAATGACTTGTTGGGACTGACAGTTCGGTCATCGGGTCGTTCATTTAGGTTTTGTGGAGATTTCCATATTTTAGAGCCTTTAAACCTTAAATGGTTGACTTTGGTCAAACTCTTAGGTAGATGGCCTCAAAATGCAATTATGACTATTCCATCAACTTCGAAAGAGCCATTTTGGGCTAGTGGCACAGTTGGTTTGGGCCCCGAGGCTTCCGTTGCGAGTTTGAGCCATTAGGCGTTTTAGCTTTCAAGTTTTTGGCAAGTTTGACTTTAGTCAACATTGTTGGTAAACATGCTAGGATGAGAATTTTGTCAGTGCGTTAGCTCTGGAATGTCAAGTTTGGTCTTGAATGACCAATCGTACAGGTCTCGAGGCTTCTGATCTCATTTAGAGCCCCCTCATAGAAATTGGCTAAAAATAAATCTTGTGTGTGGGATCCACTTTTTACCAAGAAGACCTCGGATAGAAGTTCAATGGTTCCATTGAGTTCGTAATGTCAAATTTAGTGGGTAGCAAGTTTGTTTGCACCGCTGGGGTCCCAGATGAATCTGAAGCACCCAGTTGAACATCGGAGCCTTAGTTGTTTTTTCTTTTGTTTTGTTGATGCCTAGCTTTTTTTTAATCGCGATCGCATCTCTTAGCATCAAGATAGCAATGAAAAAATTCTAAAATTTGACTTTTTCTTCATCGCGGCCGTGACCCAATGGGCTCGTGATAGCGATAAACAATTCTTAGGCCTTTTAAGATCAGTCCCTTATGATTTTCAGCATTCTTCCCCATTTTTAAAATGTGGTTGTGAGAGGTCTAGACATCCATTTTGGGTGATTCGAGTTGCATATTGTCCGGAATTGGTGTTGGAGTGATTAGGGATGCACGGGGGATATCGGATTGAGGTAAAACTTTCCCAAAAATGGCTGCCCAAGCTCATTAATGGTGATTTTTGAATAATTATTATGTGGGCTATATATTCCCTTTTTGAGCATTGAAATGTGTCTCATTTTGGTACATGAGCATAGTGAGGCATTTAGGACCTTTTGATAGAGTCAATTTATGGATTCTAATGTGGGTCACATATTCCCTATTATCTCGATTTTGGGTTCATCTCCAATTATTATGAATTTGGTGTCTAAATGTTCGTATTGATGTCGTGGTTGATAATTTGATAGCGTGATGGTGTCTAGAGGCGTTTTGGAAGTGGATAGCGTGGTGGATTCAGAGCGTGTGTGATCATCTTCGAGGTACGGTTTACTTTCTTGATTGGCCATTTTATATATTTTTTAGTATGAATTGCATGTGATTTAGGAATGTAATTGTCGAGTACTAGACTCCTTCTGTTATTCAATCTTTGTTTGACTCCCATAGGAGTGTTGTGCCTATAATGGGTGACAGGATCCTTAGTTTAGGCATTTAGCCTTACTTGTAGTATGCCTTAGCATGTTTATCATTGTTAGGATTGATACTTAAGGCCGTAGGCTAGGGTTGAGCCTTAGATGTCTTAGAATTAATCTTTTTGCCCTTGTAGCTAGGTGTGGCTTCTAGTAGGGCTTGTTTTCGTAGGGTGTACCTTGTGTTAGGGTTTAAGACCTTGGTGACTCATCGTAGCCATAGGTTGGATTTTGTTTTGCTCGATTATGAACTGGAGCAGTATGTTAGGGTAAGGTGTCATTCCTTGAGTTACTTTTCTCCCCCTTTGTTGATTCGGAATCTCTTCTTGATTCCTTCGCTTGTTGATTAGTGGTAGGATTGCAATAACTTATTGAGCTTGTGATTATATTGTTGGGCCCGAGGCCGTGGTCAAGGACCAATTGGATCCCAGGTTAGTACTCTCCGCCTTGGTAGCATGGTTGGATTGGTTTTATATATATCTTATTGTGAGTGCTTTGTTTGAATGTTGGTAATGGCAGGCATTGCATTGATTGTTCATTCTCATGCGCTTTGTGGTAGGATCCCGGTTCATGAATTGGTATATCATTATCATTCATGGAGAAAGACTATTTTCACCGGCTATTATTCTAAACTGGTTTTAACGGGATTTGTACCACCCAGATTACTTGTTACACTAATTTTTGAGATTTATGAGGCGTCGAGGATGTGCTCCTTTTTTAATTGAAATTTGGGAGACATTTGGGATTTGCAAAGCCTTTACTTGACCAGCCGACGCATCGATGTCCTTTCCTGCATGGTTTTGACTACTTATACCTCCAATACCACAACGGAGAAGATTTGGTGTACGACCTAGATTTGGGCCCAGGCAGTATATATGGACTTCCTGCGTCCTCTATGGGTCCCTTAGCCGTAAGTACCATTGTACAGTATGAGGGAACTGCATGGTTCCTACCTCACCCAAACGGTAGGGAGGTATGTATATACACTTGGTTGCTGATGGTTCCACTGCTTACTTTGTGTCCATATGCATCGCCCATCACCAGTGTAATTGTTTGTTGTTTGCACCCTCTGGTTTTATGGGGGTTATTGGGTTGTGTTTGCTGTTTGTACCTTCCAGGCTTAGAGGGGTCCATTTAGGTTATTGTTTGACTATATTATATACTTTTTTGTTGTTGATCTGATAGTTGATAGGTTATGGTTTAGATTTGTGGCTGTTAGTCCTCCTGACCTTGGGTAGTTGACTCTTGTATCTTAGTATGCTTGTGAGTAGGTTGTTGGCTTGTGTTTCTAGGTACGTTCTTAACTCGGTTCCTTATTATTTGTATTATATTTCTTGTCCTTATTGATTTTCTATCATATTATCTCCTATATAGTTACATGTAATATATTTTCCTTATTACTTCTTGTTTATACTTGTATTATCTTTGGAGCCCAGTCGGTCGATGCCTACTGAGTGCCTCTTGTTGGTACTCATACTACACGTCTGCACCCTGCAAATTTCAATATGAGTTCTCGTTGTTGACTTAGAGTTCATGCAGAGCCATTTTTGGGTTTCAAAGACTAGGGTGAGCTCCTGGCATTCGCAGTTACTAGTTTCCATCTATTTTGGCTAGGCTAGTCTTTATGTTGTATTCAGAGACAAGACAGACTGTACTTGTATTTTATTTGTAAAAGCATTGTACTCTTATTTGATTAGACGCTTGACTACTGACTGATGTCAGGTCTTGGTGATGGTTTCTTGAATTATTTTTGCTGATCTATCTCTCTTCCCATTATTATTAGTTTTGCTTCTTCTTGGTCATCTTCCACGTGGTAGCCCATTGCTTATGGCTCCGGGCTAAGGGTTAGGCTGACCTACTGATGGGGTATAGTAGGTGTCATCATGACCTAAGAAATTGGGTCGTGACATCCTACCAAGCAATATTAATTTAATAAATAATAACTTGAAATTAATTTCTTGGATATCAATTGTAGATCCTTTTTTAAAGATCATAAAGAATTGTCACCTTCAAATGACTTGATTTTCATTTACAAGAATAGACAAAATTAAAGTGGATTGTCATTGATGTTGTTTTAACCATTTTATCTTAATTTATTTTTTAAACTTTTTTGATAATCTTGTAAATTTAATACATATTAGTCAAATCATTTTGCATAATTTTCAATTCAATTTGGGTTCACTAGCCAAAAAAGAATTAATAATAATGATTTATTTGCTTATTTTACAATGTTGATTTACTTAATAAAATTATTATGTTTTCTTTTTTAAGGTTTTTAAGATTGATAAGATTGGTCTAATTTTGACTTTTGACCAAATCTAATGTAAAACAATATATATATATATATATATATATATATATATAATGTTATTTACAGAATTTCCAAATATTATCTTGTAAGAACATCTCACAACAACTATAAAGTCCATAAGGTATTTCAGAATCAAATTCGGGTAAGTAGAACTCCCGGAATTGAACTTGGCATGAAAGGTATGTGTCAGAACGTCTAGGGAAGGAGTTGTGTTGTAAAAAGGGCTTATTTTTAGATGTTGAGCTACAGATCCCTTGTCGATTTCACTATAGACGATGGCCTTCCGATATAGCGGCGCTCAGACCTCTATAGCGAGATAAGTTGTCGCTATTGCCACGTCGCTATAGCAAGACAGGGTCGATATAGCGAGAGAATCATGATTATATGTAGAAAACTTCCCAAAACCCCTATTTCCTGCAAGTTGAGTTCTTGAAATAAAGAAGGACGATTTTGGGTAGATTGCACTAGTTCTCCTACGAAATTTACCATTAAAGGTAAAAATTCCTCTCTCCAATCTTATAATTTGTTTCTTAAGCCTTAGAAACTAGGAAGTAAACATTGGGGGGAAGGTTTTGGCATGATTGCATGATGGGAAGGAGCCCTAAGTTGGGGGAGATGATCACATTTTTGCTGGGGTTAGAATTTGTTAGTAATTCGGGTAAATTAATAGGCCATTAGTGATTGATTGTTTTTTGTATTGCTTATTCTAGAGCAAGAACAAGCCAAGGTACTTTGCAAGGGGAAAGCTCGGGCCATTTAGAGTCTCCAAGAGGCTTGATTTGAGGTAGCTGATGGTTGTATGTTTTCAATTATGTGTGTATGCATGTCTACTGCTTTGTGGTATTATTTGTACAATGCGTGGTTGAGGAAGCATATGAAATGAACTTGTGATTGTAGCTTGTGGATTCAAGCGGTCTTGTTCATTGTGCTATATGATATTGCATGCTTATTGTGCTTATCGGTTCACTCGGGTACCACGCCGGTCCAGGATATTGTTGATTGGTTCAAATAACATGCCTAGTATGATTTTATATAGTTGGCTCAGTTACCATGCATGTTATGATACTACTGTTTGGTTTGGGTTCCGTGAGAGGACCAGGTACATGTTTGAGATTTGATGAAAGAATCGGTATTTGCATTATGATCATGTGGGATATATTTTATGTGTTGGTTGGTGCCTGTATTGTTATCATGTGACTGATTGTAATACCCCGGATCAAAAGGTGGAAAAAAATTTATTTTCTGGATTCAGGTGCCAGTGACGGAGGCCACCTACGAACCGTAGATGGATTGACGGATTGTAGGTGGGAACCGTAGTTGGCCCACTGGAAATCTGTAAGATGTCAAGTTTTTGAACCCCATCGACGGCCTGCCAAGACGGCCTGTCGTCCAGTGAACGAGTCATAGATATATCTCGTAGGTCTCCTCCAGACTTAGTCAAATTCCTAAGCCATAAGTTCTGACCTACGATTGCAGTGTACGGTCCGTTGATTGACCCACGAGCGGTACATTGGACCCGTCGTTGCAGGGTCCAATTTAACAGTCTCTGAATCCACCTACGGAAGGACAGGACGGGTCATAGGTCTGACCTACGGACCGTAGGTCCAACTGTAGGTGGGGGCCCGACAGTTATTTTAAAAGGGGGTGTTTTGGTCTTTTCACCCAATGACTTATTTATAACTCTTAAGTCGGTTCCCCTCATTCCCTAACACTATATAAGTCTATTCAATCCTAAAATCTACCCTTTCCAACCATTTTACAAAATTCCCCAAACCCTCCTCTCTCAAATATTTCTCTCTCTAGAAGATAAAGAAGAAGAAGGCAACCTAGGGTTCAAGAAATCAAGCTTTCTTCATCAAATTGCTTAAGGAATTGACACCCTAAGGTATGATAGTGTTCATCCATGGAGTCCTTTCCTACATGGAATCCCTAAATTCTAAAATTTTCTAGTTAGAAGTTCTCAATTAAATTAGGGGTTTTCTTCCATGTCATGGGTTCTTTGTAATGTTGATTTAATTGATTGATTTATGAACAATGAAGCATGAATTGAGTTGAATTTCATGAATTTAGATGAATCCCCAGGAACCCATGCCAATTCCCCAAATTTCGACATTTTGCTTTTGTTGATAGGTTGAATTATGAAGTGATGAATTATATGAACTCTCTATGAATCCATGCATGAATTATGATTCCTAAGCTAAGACTTTTCATGGTGAGATTATGAATGACCTAATGATGGTTTTATGAAAGTAAGCATGTTCAATCAAAAACTATGATTTTCCTCTATTATGTGGATTCCTTCAATTATGGTCAAATTGGCTTGTCTGTGGCTTTCTAAGCATGAGTTTGCATTGAATTGCATGATTTAAGAGGAATTCTCATGAATCTATGTGAACCCTAAGATTTTCAAGTTATGAGCATGATGTACTATGTAAAGATGAAGTTTATGAAATTATGTGTGTCTCATATAAAGTCAATGATGAATTAAGGGTGCTTTGGGATTGAAGTACTAAAGTATATGATATGTTGATATTGTTGTTGAGTGTGAAAGGAATCCTCACATATTACTCAACCCATGAATTTGAAAGGTTTTCTCACATGTAATAATTCATAACTTGTTGAAAGGATTGATCAACTAACCTTGAATTGATGATTAAGGAGCTATTCTAACGAAGGGACAAGAGGCGATCACCCACGTTCCCTAATGTAGACAAGAGGCGATCACCCATGTATACTAATAATGAACTTATGACTAATGATAGACAAGAGGCGACTGCCCATGTCTACTTATGATAATTGAACTATGTCTAATCCGTGGGAATTATGCTTAGCACCGAGTGGACAAGTGGTGATTACCCATGTCCCATAAACTATGTGCCACCATAGGATGATGGTCTATGACAGACACTAGCTAGTGGATCCACCTAAGCTATATGATAAGTAAAGGGTCCTACCTTGGCAAGTAGGATGGCCCTATCGTTGTGGGGTTATACACCAGATTCCATGTTGATAGTTCACATGGTCTTATATGTCGGTTAAGGCTACTTCTCACAAACAATGAACTAAAAGTGTTGTTATGATGTTTCTCAAGTAAAGTAAAGATGTTTAGCTTGCTTTGACCATGGTTTATATTTTATGATTTCTAACCCTTATTATGTTTAGCTTGGTCATTGCATGTTATGAAAATGTCCTGTTTTAACATGTTTTAAATGATTTCGTGCTTTGCTATCATACTTGGTACTTGATTGTACTAACGCATAATCTTGCCTACATTGATTTGTTGATGTAGGGCATGGCGATTCTCCATCCACTCGTGGCTAGAGCTTAGTAGAAGAAGTGTGAAGACTTGGTGAGTCCTCATCCATTCGAGGACATAGCCTAGTTATTCTTACCTTTATGTTTTGTTCATTTTGGTATTGTATTGGGTTACGTCCCAAACTTTATTTCTCTTTTTTATGTTAGATTGCCTTTGAGACATGAGATGTAGACTTCCGCTATTTTTCTTAAAAGCTTTGATATGACATTGTCTTTTGAACTCTTAATTTCTATGATCTTATATGTATGTATGCTAAGTAGCTTGTATGAGGCCTTTCGGGGTCTTGTACGCCATGTCACGTCTAGGGGGTTCCTTGGGTCGTGACACTTATAGTCTGTGTGGTTGGTAATTGTTACTATATTGTGTATTGATATGTGTTACTATTTTGTAGTGAACTGCTTATATGTGTATATTGGGTTGGCCGCTTCCCCCTTATTATGTAGTGAACTGTTTATATGCATATATTGGGCTGGCCGCTTCCCCATTATTAGGTAGTGAACTACATCTATGCGTGTATTTCATTGTTTTAGAATTTTACAACTTTTGAACGAAACCCCCTCCCCCATCCCCCTTCCTCCAACAATTGCATTTCCTCCATTTTGGGTATCATATTCTGTCTTTTCTAAATGTCTCATAAATGATTCAAATTACCTTGGACCTACAAATTAAACTTTACTAATTCATTCTATTGTTATTGAAATATGTAATGTCAAGGCTTACAATTTTTTGCCTTTTATAGATATTTTTCAATATAACTTTGAGTCAAGGTATCAATTATTTTATTTATTTTAACACCTCAATTTTTTTGGCTAAGATTTGAACTATTCTATAAGTGTACATAAATATGAACCTGAAAAAAATTATTTTCCATAGGTAGTAATATCACTTATTCAGTGTGGAAGTTAAGCATTAGGTAAGAATTAAGGTCATACGAAACCCCTAGCATGAAGTTGAGTTGAAAACGTCCTTACCAATTGAGTTTCAAAATGAAATTTTATTAGGGTCGATTTATAACGAGCATATCTCCCAAAATATTAATAGTTACGTGTCTCATCACCTATAAAATTAAAGGTCTTTGAGTCTTTCTAATTCTACCGATCATTTGTTAATTTGAATCCGTAGTAGAAAATTATGATAGTTTTACTAAAAGGTGTGTGTGCTGAAAAAGTGACTTCTACATAGCAAAGACCGGTCCGCCATAGCAAACTTCACAAAGGAGAATACTATCACTACAGCGAAGGTTGGGCAGCATTTAAGTCTATATTTGATGGGTCTTATGTCATAAACTTCAAACCTCATTCCATAATCCTACAGTGGCAATTTCCCAAGGTTAGGATAAAAATTATTCGTTGAAGTAAGTTTTTCCATCAACTACTTCATCTATTATCCACTAACACCTTAGAATCACTAGAATCATTATAAATGGTGGAATTATAAGTTAGAACCCTAGGTTCGTGGACTTTTGTGGCAAAACTATGGGTATGTATTATATCACCTAGAATAGTTTCTAGTTTGTAAACTAAAGCTTCCTAGCATGTGTTGTGATCATTGGGATCCTTGAGTTCAATAAAGATGAGATCTTGAGCATAATAATTGACTTAAGAATGCATAGGGTAGAAACTATATTAATTGAAATAATGTGAGTATTGTAGAATTAATTAGTTATTGAATGACCCTTAAATAACCATGAATAAGGATAGAAATAGTGGGTTTGAATGCATTTATTTGAAAAGTAAATGACTAGTTACTCTTAAAATTGCTTGTGTATTAGATGTTGAATGTTTTTGAGGCATGAAGGAGAGGAAAAGGCGAGTGGCTTGCTTATCTTGTTTCAAAATCTTTGTTCTAGGTAGATTATGATATAATTTATGTATAGACTTGATTAGTGAAATGTTGATACATAATAGAATTGATGGAGACAACATAATTTGACCTGCGAGCATGACGTTCTAGTAGCCAATTTTTAGTCTAATGTAATCAAGATAATGTGGATGTATGCTTATTTCACGTGATAATAAGAAATTAATAAAGTACAAAATGAATAATATGAATAAGTTGCTTGTGATTGCGTGTGTTTAATTACCAAAGGAAATATGAAAATCACTATAGTAAAATATGTTTTCGCTTATGTTTATATGTATGCTCATATTTCATTTTATATTATTTATACATTCAAGACACAAATGGAATCGGATGCTAGTCACGACCAGAGTCTAGGCTCGTTCGAATTGTGACAATATTAATCCTCATCAACTAAACCAAACTGGTCAAAAGTAGAACTTCCTAATAAGCTCTCAAAAACATAGAAGCATTGGGAAGGAATAAAATTCCTCTCCTAGCTCTATAGTTTCATCTTGTAAAAATCTTTGTATCTTCCCATTATGTGTAATGACCGTCCAGGTCATTTCTATGTTTATTTCTTCCTTTAGACATTTAGAGCGTTCCTATAGCGACCCCAAGTCATTTAGGACTGCTGGGACTGATAGCTCAATCACTTGGTCGTTCATTTGGTTTTTATGTCAATTTCTGTATTTTAGAGCTTTTCAACCTTAAACGGTTGATTTCGATCAAAAGTTTGGGAGCACGACCTCAAAATCCAATTCTAACGATTGCATCAGCTCTGAAAGAGCCATTTTAGGCTAGTGGCATAGTCAGCCTGGCTCCCGAGGCTTTCAGTATGAGTTTGTGCGATAAGGCATTTCAGCTTTTAAGTTTTGGCCTAAGTTTTACCTTGGTCAATAATCTTGGTAAACATGTTTGGATGAGAAATTCGTTAATGCAGTTAGCTCTGGAATGTCGAGTTTGGTCTACAGTGACCCTTCGTTTAGATCCTGAGGTTCCTAGGCTAATTCTCAGCCCTCTTATGGATTGACTTAAAATGGAGTTTGGGAGTGGGACCCACTTTTTGTCTAGCCGACCTCGTATGGAAGTTTAGACTCATGCATTGAGTCCGGACTATCAAATTAGATAGGATAGCATATCTCGATTGCTTGCACGAGGTTATAAACGAATTCCGAACACCCCGTCTAAGAATTTAAAGTTGCCAAAACTAGCTTATATACATCAGCTGGTGCAGACCAAAAATTGTCCTTCGCGTTCGCGAAGAGTTAGGCCTTTTTCACTTCACATTCGTGGGGACCCTGCCGTGTTTACTGGCCCCATCTTCTTTGTCCTTGCATTCCCAGGCTTCCCACTACGTTCACAAAGGGTTTTCCAGTCAAGTCTCCGCATACGTGAGCCCTACTAGCCACGTTTGTGAAGAGTTAATTGGTCTGGTCTTTTATTTAAAAGACCAGACCCAATCAGCTATAGAAGATAAACTTCAAAGTGTAATGTCTCTCTCGATATAACTCTATTTTGGGTGATTCAAAGTCCAGTATGCTCAGAAAGTGCCGGACTACATTGGTGATCAATCCGGAGGTGTCAGGGACTCTTTGTTTAACGTATTTTCCATGTTTTCAGGACTACCTTAGCTTTGTTTTATTCTTTAATGATGAAAGTGATGCATGTTGTTGTTTTCGCTGTTTCCAGCCCCTCAATTGTGTTCCAATTGGGGAGAAAAGTTTGGGGAATTTTTTAGGACCTTTTGACAGAGTCATTTCTAGAATTTTTTTATGTGGGTCCCATGATTCCTGTTTTGACTACAAAATTGGTCTATTTAAATTTTTAGTGAATTTAGTGTCTAAATGATCGTATTAATGTTGTGACTCTATTTTTTATAGTGTGGCAGCATTCAGAGGTCACACGGAAAGAAAAAGCTCCAAAATTGTAATTTGGAGTGCGTGCGATTGGCCTAAAGGTAGGCTACGACTTTTCTTCCCTTAGATTGAGCTGGACTATGTAAATTCATGTTGATTTGAGTGAATTGGGGATGGGTACCTAGTTGAACATGTTAACTTTCTTAGAAACCATGTTTTAGGCTTAATTCAATATTAAAAGCATGCTAGTAGGGTTATTTGATCATCCTTACCTTGTGGTTAGCTTTGCTTGATGTTGTTGTTGTATGTTTGAGCATGTTTGGCCGTAGTCTTGGCTTAGACTAGTGCTTCCCATAGACTTGTGATATTTGGAGCCTTTAGGCCTTCTTTCTACTCTGACATCGATTCGGATGGTTTAGCTCCTTGTAGACTAGTGTAGTAGACTTGAGTTTGATTGAATGAGCCTTATTTCAGGTGTTAACTCAGCTTTAACAACCTTCTACCCATTCTCCCTCTTTCTACAGCCCCATTAGTTATATTTGGGATTTTGAGCCTCGCTTGGCGACTTAGAACTGGAATTGGTTCGAGCTTGGAGTGTTGTACTGATTACTTGGGAGTGGACATCATTCCACAATGATTATATGATGATGATTGGCATGAGATCCCTCAGTAGCCCTGATTATTCACAGATTCAAGGTCTGGTCTTATCCTCTACAAAGTCGACACACTTTTGGCTATGACCTAATTCCCCTAGGAGATTCATCTGTGGTTCGAGATCTGGGCTTTGTACTCTTTAGTTGGGTGACCCTTATTGGTTACTTGGAGGTTATTCTTGGTTAGAGGTACAGTTTATGCCTTCTATGGATCAGGTCTGACCGCATTTTATTCTTAGTAGTTTTAGCTATCTGTGTACATGTTGGGCTTATGGGGTCCCTTCGAATTTATTTAAACTTACACACGAGTGTACCTTCTGGGCTTATGGGAGTCCAGTTAGGTTTAGTTTAGCTGTACTTAGTTCTTTCTATTTTAGTATACTCGTGTGCATTTCTTTTAAATTCTGCTTTGACCTCTGTTCATGTCTAGATTATATTATTCCATATTGTTTTTACTTTTCCTGCTCGGTCAGCCTATAATGCCTACTAAGTACTTTTTATTTTGGTAATCATGTTACATTTTGCATCTATTTTGTGATGTAGGTTCGAGTACAAGCTAACATCATTGATTACTCGAGCCTATTGCAGCTTGGATCGTAGGCGAGGGTGAGCACTTGACGTCCTGGACTTACCTATCTCCTTTAGTATTTTGGATTGCTAGTCTTTTGCATTTTGAGACAAGCTTTGTATTTGGGTCTACTTTTGGGATGTGTACTCTTTTATTACACCAGCTTTGTACTTATAGCTTCCAGGTTCTAGGAAGGATATATTGTATTATATATCTTTTGGCTTGCTTCCGCTATTTCATTATGTTTCTGTTATTAAGTTGTTGTTTTCGCATTGTTTCTACCCTTATATCCACTACTTGATATTCTGAGTTACGGGTTGGCTTACCTACTGGTGGGTTATAGTAGATGCCATCATGACTCAAGAAATTGGGTCATGACAAATTGGAATCAGAGCCCCAGGTTCTACGATCTAACTTGTACAGAGTTAATAGCTAGAAGTATTCTACGAATTGGTGTGGAGACATCTGTAGTCTATCTTTGGGAGGCTGTAGGGTGTCATAAGGAATGTTCTCTCATTTGTACCACTTTTGTGCATTGTATTTATTATTGGTTCCATGGAATCTCACTTGTTTCATTCTTTCGCAAGATGGATAATACACACCGTGCGGTGACTAGAGGTAGGGGTCAACCTCCTTAGTAGGCTCAGCCTGCAGCAAAGGCACCCCGGGTCTAGGTACCACCTTGGAGTGCTTAGCCTATTATTACGGCCAAAGCTATGCCATTAGAGGAGCAGAAGATGCTTGGGGTATTTCTAAGACTTTCACTTCTGAGGTTTTCTTGGGCTATAGGAGAGGACACCCACAAGTTTTTCACTACTTGCCATGAGCGGCTATATACTTTGGGATTGGTGGAGTTGCGATGAGATGACTTCACAGCTTATCAGCTAGATTGGCCAACAAGATAGTGGTGGTGTTCTTATATTGAGACTAGGACAGTTGGGTCTCCCCCGGTTTCTTGGTCTAAGTTTTCTGAGGCCTTCTTGGCTAAGTTCATCCCTCGTAGCTCAGAAATTGACTTCGGGATCAGTTCTCCATGTTGTAAAAGGGATCCATGACTATATCTAAGTATGAGGTGAGGTTTCATGAGCTCTCCAGCCATGCTATTATGATCCTACCTACTAAAGAGGAAAGAGTTTGGTGCTTTGTCCATGGGTTGAGAATTAGGTTACAGATTGAGACCCAGGCCATGGTCTCTGTGCGCTGCTCTTTTCTAGATGTAGTTGACCATGCCCGCACAATTGATCAGCTCCATTGTGAGGCCTATAGGGGTAGTGAAAAGAGGTCTAGGCATGAGGACACCTACAGCGAGTCCCATTCTAAGCCCAAAGATTCCTATGGTAAGTCCTAGCAGTGGTTCCAGCAAGTTTAGTCCAGTTAGCCTATTTAGACCTCACAATAGGCTTCGGAGGGTGACCGGTATAGCTGGAGTAAGGTCGGCTTGAGTCAGAGTTGAGATAGGTCATAGTCAGGTGCTTCAGGCCAAGGTGGTCATTTCTTTGTGGGCTAATCATCACATGGTTGTTATGACTGTGGAAAGCTTGATCATTGGTCCAAACACTACCCTTTGCATAGGCGGGTTGCACTAGCCTCACAAGCATCCCCACTAGCTCTACCAGCTCCACCAGCAGCACTTCTGGTTAGAGGCCAAGATCAGGGTCAAGACCATCGTGGCAGTAACCAGGGTATTCAAGATAGTCCCCGAGTAAGAAGGTTAGGTGGCAGGTCAGATGGCCAGGGTAAAGGCATACATGCCCACTTCAATGCAAAACTAGCAAGGACGAAGGCTAAGGAATCAAATGATGTGATCACAGGCACGATTCTCCTATGCCATCAGTCGACCTCGACTTTATTTGATATGGGATCCACCCTTTTGTATGTGTCTATATATTATGCTTTCAATTTGAGTATGAGTTCATAGCCTTTGGCAGTGTTGTTGCATGTGTCAACCCCCATGAGTGCGTCTTTAGTAATGGATCAGGTGTTTCGATCTTATTGTGTTGCTATCCAAGGGCGTGACACTCGAGCTTACCTTATTTTACTTGATATGCTAGATTTTGATGTGATTCTTTGCATGGACTGGTTATCCCCCTACCACGTAGTCTTAGATTGCTTCTCTAAGATCGTTACCTTAGCCATATCTGGCATTCCCCCGGTGATGTGGCAGGGCTCTTGTAGTGGCACACCTGTTGGAGTTATTTTATTTATTCGGGCTTAGAGGCTAGTAGCTAGAAGTTTCTTATCTTACTTGGACTATGTGCGAGATGTGAGCAGGGAGGTTCTTTTAGTGTAGATGTGTTCCCTACTCACCTACCTAGCCTACCCCCAGAGCATGATATTATTTTTCCTATTGATCTTGAACCTGGTACTCATCTTATTTCTATTCCACCTTATCAAATAGCCCCTGCAGAGTTCAAGGAGCTCAATGTTTAGCTTCAGGATCTCTTAGGTAAGGGATTCATTTAGCCTAGTGTATCACCTTTGGGGTTCACCCATTCTATTTGTGAAGAAGAAGGACGAAATGATGAGGATCTATCGAACCTAGCTAAGTGGCAACACAATTAATCTAATTATAGGCATTGTTAGGATTACACTATTTCTAGATATAATCCAACATATGAGTAGTTACACCTCAAAATTAGCACCAATCAACCTTCCATAACCTCAATTAACTCTTTCAAGCTCAATCAAAGTAAATGAGAAAGTCCAAAGAGTGATTAAATTCATTAGGAAAGCATGTAAAGCATAAAATTGATTAGATAATCAAGAACTCATTTCATAAATGAGAAAACATTCAATCAATTACAAAAATAAAAGAATTGAATCAACAACCCATCAAATGTCTATCTCTAGCACAAAACCCCAATTTCTCTATGATTAATTACATCTACAAATTAAACATTACAAAACAATGAGTTCAAAAAGGATAAAAATGGTCACAATTAAATGCTCAATCTTCACTTTAATGGTGAATTAGAGGAAACTTCCTCTAAAACCCTAAGCCCAAACTATGGAGTCTCAAAATCTGGAATGGAATGCCATGCAAGAATGATTTTCTCTCTCTTAAAAAAATTATACTTTCCTAAAACATGGCAAGAATTTCACTTCAGAGCTCATTCGGCGACATTAGTCAGGCTCGCCGACTCACTCGGCGAGTCACCAACTTCTTTACCTTCTCATTTTTCAGCTTCAATTTCAGGGCTTCAAGTGTTGAACACCTTTGGAGAGCCCGGTGGATTTTGTTGAAGATGAAGGAAGCTAATGATTGAAACATGTCAAAGAAACAGGTCCAATGAAGCTGACTGATGAGTTTACTGTTTTAAAGTTAGAGTCACACTAGGACAAGGCTGCTACTTCTTGTACTAGCTGAAGTCGACTAGGATTAGATTAGGACTGGGATTATATTATGTCTAGGATTAGATTACGACTAGGATTAGATTATTTATAATTGTATTATTATTATAATAGTAATAGGTATTGTAGTAGGACTCTAAATATAGTTAACTTAGGACTCTACAATTCTCTCCCTATACAAGGAGCATGTACTCAACAATTTTAATCATCAATACAATCTTTGATTTCTCTAATCCTAGACGTGAGAATTCTACATGGTATCATAGCTTAAAAGCTTTTCCGCTCTCTGAGTATTGATAAAAAAATATTAAAAAAACCACACGTTAAATTGCAATGACCCCTTCTACCAACACTATGTCGACCTCCTCACTTCACCAACTCATTGCCACTTGCTCCATTAAACTTAAGCCAACAAACTACCTCATATGGAGAACACAAATATCCCAATTGATTCAGGTGATGAGACTAACATATCTCATCACAGAGAATGAACCAACTAAAAGTAGTTGTTCCACTGGACAGACTGCTTGGAAAGTTGTACTGTTAAGAAGGATGCAAATGATAGTGACAGCATTGATGACTGGAAGGAGAAAGATGTGTTGCTAAGGAGTTGGATCTTAGGCATCTTGACAGAAAAAAGTATGTACCTAATTGTGGGCTGCTCAATTGCGAAGGAGATGTGGGAATGCTTGGAAGAAGCTTATCTTCAAGCAATAAAAGATAAGGAGTTTCAGTTTAAACAACAACTACAAAGTGTGAGTCTAGGAACCAAAAAGATTGATGAATATATCAAGAAATTCAAAGGCATATGTGATAACCTTGCAGTCATTCACAAACCTATAGATGAAATAGCAAAGTAATCAATTTCACTAGAGGTTTAGGTCTCAAATACAAGACCTTCAGGATTGTTATGTTAGGAAGGCACCATATCCCACCCTTAATCAATTTATTAATGCTCTCAGGGATTTTGATATAAGGGAAGATGAAGAAGAGGTGCCACAACAAAACCATAACATTGTATTCTCTACCCAAAGGGGCATGGGAAGAGAAAACAACAACTTCAACTCCAGAGAAAGAGGTTTCAAGCCTGCTAGACAGGGAACAGGTTCTCAGAATAGTCAATATGGACCAGGTTCTCCGAACAATCAAAGTTTCCCAAGTAAAAATAAGGAGAGGAACAGTACCGAGTCATGTCAAATTTGTGGTAGGAATAACCATACTGCTCTTAAGAGTTTTTACAGGTGGGACTGCTCGTATCAACCTGCAAATGAACTACCACAAGGACCAACTTGACATCACATTCATACTAAAGCATTGACAAAACAAGTTTTTGCTAGGTTTTTCGAAGCAAGCTAGGAATAATTGTTCCTCCACTCTCTAGCTTGAGGGGAAGTGTTGAAGATGAAGGAAGCTAATGATTGAAACATGTCAAAGGAATAGGTCCAATGAAGCTGACTGACGAGTATACTGTTGTAGAGTTAGAGTCACACTAGGACAAGGCTGGTACTTCTTGTATTAGCTTAAGTCAACTAGGATTAGATTACGACTAGGATTATACTATGTCTAGGATTAGATTATGACTAGGATTAGATTATTTATAATTGTATTATTATTATAATAGTAATAGGTATTGTAGTAGGACTCTAAGTATAGTTAACTTAGGACTCTACAATTCTCTCCCTATATAAGGAGCATGTACTCAACAATTTTAATCATCAATACAATCCTTGATTTCTCTAATCCTAAACGTGAGAATTCTACAGAGTTCACCGTCAATGATCGGCAAGTCGGGGAATGACTCTCAATTTACCAAGTTAACTTCAATTTGTAGCAGAACTCTCCAGTGATTTTGGCAATTACAGCATGCCTCGTCGACTGAGTTGGTAAATCATCATTTAGGTTCTTTCCTCGCCGACCTGCTTTGAACTTTTTAACAGAAGTTTCAGACATTTTTAATGAGGTTCAGCTTATTTAACGAGTCGCCCTTTGCACTAAGCGAGCTTCAGCTTCACCTTTTCTTTGTTTTTCTATGTTTTTGGTTTTCATTTGCATACATTTGTCATTTCCTTGTCCTTAAGCCTTCATAGCTGGAATTCAACAGTTTAGCATTAGAAATGGACATAAAAAGGCATTGAGGATACTATTTGGTGGATTAAAAGCCTCAAATGAGTCCAAAATCTCTGACTCATCAACACTCCCAACTTAAACTTCTGTTTGTCCTCAAGTAAATAAAGAAATAAATTAGTTCAATAAAGATGTCTACAAACAGTACTTCTTGAGAGCTAACATGTAAGTGCTATCACAAGGCTAAATCCAAAACATGCGGTTTTCAATTATGCACTAAAAATTTTAAATGATGACTAGTCATTATCAATCAAAGTACATGCCCAATAAGATGCAAAGCTATACTCAACAAAAGTATTCAAGTTCCATCATACCAAGAACAATTTAATGCTCTCACAAAGCTAATCAAGAAATAAATTTTAAGAATCAAAATGAACTCTCACTCTCCCACAGAGAAAAACATGCATGTTTCTACCCATAGGCTTTCCCATATTTTTCAACCAACAACTGAATTGCTTTTTGCAAGATATGACGGCATTACCTCTATGGCATGCATGTGGATGTGTTCAATGACTAAAAGATCCTCCAATATGTTTGCTCTAAAGATATGGTGTAATACCTTGGATTCGAAAGGGTGGAAAATTTCTGATTTTCTGGGTTGGTGCCAGTAAGGATGGAAGCCACCTACGGATCGTAGGTTGACTTACAGCCCATAGGTGGAAACCGTAGGTGGCAAGCCCAAGTTTTCAAAATGACAAGTTTTAGAACCCCCAACGATGGCCTGCCAGGACGGCCCGTTGTCCAGTGTATGAATCGTAGATGGGTCTCGTAGGTCTCCTCAAGACTTAGTAAAATTCTTAATCCCTAAGTTCAGACCTATGGTGGCTATGTACAGTCCGTCGATTGACCCACGAGCCGTACATGGGACCTGTCTTTGCAGGGTCCAATTAGCAGTCTCTGAATCTACCTACGGAAGGACAAGACGGGTCGTAGGTCAACCTACGAACCGTAGGTCCAACCGTAGGTAGGGGCCTGACAGTTATTTTAAAGGGGTCGTTTGGTCTTTCCACCTAATGGATTATTTACTAATCAATGTCGGTTCCCCTCAAATCCTAACACTATATAAGCCCTTTTAATCCTAAAATTTACCCTTTCCAATCACTTTACAAGATTTCTCCAAATTCTCCTCTCTCAAATATTTCTCTCTCTAGAAGTTAGAAAAAGAAAAAGGTGTTAAGCTAGGGTTCAAGATCAAGCTTTGAATTCACCCAATTGCTCAAGGGCTTTTGAACCCAAGGTATGATAGTGTTCATCCATGGAGCCCTTTCCTCATGGAATCCCTAAAATCTCCAATTTTCAAGTTAGAAGTTCTTAATTGAATTAGGAGTTTTCTTCCATGTCATGGGTTCCTTGCAATGTTGATTCAATTGATTGTTTTATGAACTTTGAAGTATAAATTGAGTTGAATTTCATGAATTTAGATGAATCCCCATGAACCCATGCTAATTCCCCCAATTTTGAAATTATGCTTTGTTGGTGAGTTGAATTATGAAGTGATGAGTTTTTATGAAATCTCTACGAATCCATGTATGAATTATGATTCCTAAGTTAAGACTTTTCATGATGAGATTACAAATGACTTAAGGATGATTTTATGAAAGTAATCATGTTCAATCAAAAACTATAATTTTTCTCTATTATGTGGGTTCCTTCAATTAAGGTCAAATTGCCTTGTTTATAGTTTTCTAAGCATGAGTTTGCATTGAATGGCATGATTTAAGAGGAATTCTCATGAACCCATATGAACTCTATTATTTGTAAATTATGAGCATGATGAACTATGTAAAGATAAAGTTTATGAAATTATGCATGTCTCTTATGAAGCTAATGATGAATTAAGGGTGCTTTGAGATTGAAGTACCAAAGTTTATGAGATGTTGACTTTGTTGTTGAGTTGTGAAAGGAATTCTCATATATTACTCAACCCATGAATGTGAAAGGTCTTCTCACATGTAATGATTCATAACGTGTTGAAAGGTTGGCTCAACTAAAATTGAATCAATGATTAAGGAGCTATTCTAATGAAGGGACAAGAGGCGATCACCCATGTTCCCTAATGTAGACAAGAGGCGACTACCCATGTCTACTTATGATAATTGGACTATGTTTAATCCATGGTAATTATGCTTAGCACCGAGTGAACAAGTGGCGATTACCCATGTCCATTAAACTATGTGCCACCATAGGTTTGTTTAGATAGACACTAGCTAGTGGATCCACGTAAGCTATATGTTAAGTAAATGGTCCTACCTTGGCAAGTAGGATGGCCCTATCGGTGTGGGTTTATACACCGGACTCCATGTTGATAGCTCACATGGTCTTACATGTCGGTTAAGGCTACTTCCCACAACAATGAACTAAAGTGTTTTTATGATATTCCTCAAGTAAAGTAAAGATGTTTAGCTTGCTTTGACCATGGTTTATGTTTTATGATTCTTAACCTTTAACATGTTTTAGCTTGGTCATTGCATGTCATGAAAATGTCCCGTTTTAGCATGTTTTAAAGGATTTTGTGCATTGCTATCATACTTGATACTTGATTGTACTAATGCATACTCTTGCCTACATTGACTTCTTAATATAGGGTCTGGCGATTCTCCATCTATTCGTGGCTAGAGCTTAGTAGAAGATTGTTGAAGACTTGGTGAGTCCTTATCCATTCTAGGACATAGCCTAGTTGTTATTGCTTTTATGTTCTTTCATTTTGGCATTGTATTGGGTTAAGTCCCAAACTTTATTACTCTTTCTTATGTTAGATTGGCTTTGAGACATGAGATGTAGACTTCCGCTACTTTTCTAAAAGATTTGATATGATATTGTCTTTTGAAATCTTAATCCTTCATGATCTTGTATGTTTGTATGCTAAGTGGCTTGTGTGAGGCCTTTCGGGGTCTTGTACTCCATGTCACGTCTTGGGGATACCTTGGGTCATGGCATATAGCTTCATTACCTCTATGGCATGCATGTGGATGTGTTCATTGACTACAAGAGCCTCCAGTATGTTTTCAATCAGAAGGAGTTAAGTCTTAGACAGAGGTGATGGCTAGAGCTATTTAAAGACTATGATATGAGTATTCTCTATCACCCAGGTAAGGCTGATGTTGTTGATGATGCTCATAGCAGATTATCCATGGGGAGTACTGCTTATGTTAAGGAAGGAAAGAAAGAGTTGGCAAAGGAAGTGCACAGACTTGTGCGTTTGGGAGTCCGCTTGGTAGACTCTAATAAAGGTGGAGTTGTTGCGATGAATGGGGCTGAATCATCCCTCGTGATGGAAGGGAAGGAAAAGAAGGACAAAGTCCCTATACTATTTGAGTTGAAGGCAAATGTTCATAAGCAGAAGGTGAAGGCTTTTGAACAAGGGGCAGATGTTGTGTTGAGGTATCAAGGTAGATTATGTGTTCCAAGTGTGGATGAACTCCAAGATAGGATCATGACAGAGGCCCAAAGTTCTAGGTATTCAATTCATCCAAGTTCCACCAAGATGTACCATGACTTGAGAGAATTCTATTGGTGGAATGGTATGAAGAGGAGTATTGCAGATTTTGGTGCTAAGTGTTTGAATTGTCAGCAAGTCAAGGTTGAACACAAGAGGCCAGCTGGTGTTGCTCAGAATATAGCTCTTCCATAATGGAAGTGTGAGATGATCAATATGGACTTAATAACTGGCTTACCATGATATCGCAGACAACATGACTCGATTTAGGAGATTGTGGATCAGATGATTAAATCAGCCTATTTCTTGTCGATGAAGACTACATATTCAAAAAAGGACTACACTATTCACTGCCATATTTTGGAAGTCATTTTAAAAGGGTTTGGATTCGAAGCTAAATCTTAGTACTGCTTTTCATCCTCATACATATGGCTAGGTAGAGCGTACGATTCATACTCTAGAGGATATTTTGAGAGATTGTATCATTGATTTCAAGGGGAAATGGGATGACCACTTGCCACTCATAAATTTTGCAAACAATAACAGTTATCACTCCAATATTTAGATGGCTCCTTATAAGGCTCTTTATGGGTGAAGGTGTACATCTCTGATTAGTAGGTTCGAATTGGTAAAGCTAAGTTGATAGGGCCAGACTTAGTTCATCAGGCTATGAAGAAGAAGAAAATTATCCAAGAGAGTTTGAAAACAGCACAGAGTCGTCAAAAGCCCTATACTGATGTTAGGAGAAGAGATTAGAAGTTTGAAGTGAATGGTTAGGCCTATCTAAAGGTTTCACCCATGAAGGGTGTCATGAGGTTCGAAAAGTAAGGGAATCTCAGTCCCCGATATATTGGCCCCTACCAGATATCAAAGAGGATTGGTAATGTAGCTTATGAGTTGTAGTTGTCATAAGAGTTAGTGGCTATTCACCCGGTATTTCAAATATCCATGCTTAAGAAGTGTTTAGGCGATCCTTCTCTCATTGTTCCCATAGAGAATATTGGTGTGAAACACAATTTGTCCTAAAAAGAGATTCCAGTTCAAATTTTTGATCGTCAGGTTCAAAAGTTGAGGACCAAAGAGGTTTCATCAGTCAAAGTTTTGTAGAGGAATCAGTTTGTTGAAGAAGCTACATGGGAAGCCAAAGAGGATATAAAAGAAAGATACCCCCATCTATTTTCCTATGATTCGGTTTCAGCCCGAGGTATTAATCCCTCCTAAGTACTTTTTCAAATTCATATGTATCGTCCATTGTGCTTGTGTATTCATGAAATCAGTTTTTACTTCATGATTTAGCCAGAGTCAGTCGCACCCTCGGTTTTATGTGTTTTATATGCATTTGTTTTCATGTTGGGCTGTTAGATCATTCTCTAACCCTTTCATGCTTAGTTGAACCACATTCGAGGATGAATGTCCCAAGGGGGATATATTGTAACCCCTTAGAAGTTGGAAAGTTGTTTTGGAAAGGAAGTTGCAAAAAAAATTTATTGGTGCAGGTTGTACGACGCCAAGTATGAACCGTACATTGTTCCACGATATGTACATGGAAGTCGTATAGGTTGTCCTAAAAGTTGAAAATGTCAAGTCTCAAATGGGTTTCCACGAGTCAATACGATGGCTCGTGCAATGTTGTACGGTTCATAGATACCTATCGCAGATTAGGTTCCAAACTTAGTGAACTTATGATACCTCGAGTTGCATGAATGGTTTGTACAGGTCGTACAAGGAACTACGACCCATAGTTGTTAGCTCGTGGTTGAACTTCAGAAAGGTTGAATCTCCCGTGTTGTATGTAGGATCAGCTAGTACGGACCATAAAAGGAACTACGAATGATACATGGATAGTCATGGTTGAGGTCTTGGACTTAGGAAAGTTTCCAAGACAATGTTCTATGAGAGGGTTTGATAGGTCGTGGTTTGGTTTACGGCTCGTGGAAGTTGGTTCGTGGTTTAAGATCAAAAAGTTGATTTCCTAGTTAGTGATCCATGAAGAACTAATACGGTCCATAGTCTGATGTACAGACCGTACATGAGTCTGTAGAGTTAATTTGACAGTCTTAAGCGTGGTTATTTTAGTCTTTTCCTATCCCTTCTAAGCCTAAGCCCCAGCGGTTTTACACCTAATTAAGGTTCTTTTCAATATAGTTCAGCCCTTACACCCTCAAAAATCACTCCCAAAACTTAGAGCAAGGATCCAAGAGGAGAAAACTAGGGTTTTAGTCATCTTCTTCTAGTTTCTCCAAGAAATTTGTTCTTCGGGGTATGTAAGGTTATTCATAGTATTAGTAAGAATAAATTTATAGGGTTTTAACCTAAGTTTCATGAATCCTAAGCTTTGCTTTTAGTCCTTATTCTAAATTTGGATTTCATTTTATTTAGTTTATAATACTTTGTGTATTCTGAGTTTTGATCATTGTCCATGTCTATTTTATCACATCAAACATTATTTTGTTGAGAATTATTGAGAAACCTTGCATAACTATTTACAGGCATCGATTTCTCAATTCAAGCATGTATAATTATTTTACGTGATCATTTGAGAAGAGTTTAAGGGAACACTAATGGTTCCAAGTGTATTCATTTGTTTTAAGAAAGGATTTATTAATTTAGGAAAAGCATAAATAGTTTCATAAGCATTTCAGGCAGTTAAAGTAAAAGATCAGCATATGATTTAAAGAAGTATTTGAGTATTATCTCAACCTAGATATTATATGAGCGTTATTGCATATTTTTGGAATAGTATTGAGCACCGATTTGAGTAAGAGTTAAGATAATGCAAACCTCATAAATTGTACTGCCAGCGTAGATAGGAACATACCATAATTTGAGTGACTCCTCACCCACCTCGTTGAGGGCTTTTTGTGGATTCATAAGTTGAGTTATGTCCTATACCCCAGCAAGGTATAGGGTGGTTCTAGCAACATGGGAAAGACATTATATCATCACGAGAGTCATAGTGACGGTTGTCAATTAGAGAAACTCTCCAAGAAAAATAAAGTATTTTATTTCAGTATTTTGTATCATTGCATATCTTATTGTGGAGCTTTAATGAATTTCACTTCATGTTCATGCTTTACTTCAGTTAAGTTAATTTCAGTCTTTCTTTCAATTTAGCTACTTGTTTCATTCAGCTTTATTACATACCATGCATTTCATGTACTGACGTCATTCGATGCTGCATTATTTTATGATGCTAATACTGGCACTCAGGATCATCAACTGTCGTTTTGTTGAGATCGGAGCATCCATTTATCAGCTTTTGATTAGGCTGCCTTGCTTTCAGAGGACTACGGTTTATATCTTTAGTAGTGCTGTTAAGGAAATCGTGCATCTTGTCTCGGCTCCTATTCTCAGTTATTAGAGGCTTCATAGATAGGCAAGGTTATAGAAAAGATCTAGTCCTTTCTGTCAGATGTTTTGACTCATGTTAGTATTTAATTATATACTCATTATTTCCAGGCAGTGCATGATTTTCAGTTCATTTATTTATGGGTTCATCAAATTTAAGCCTTTGTATGCTTGTGTTAGCCTTCCGCTAAGTAGTCAGCCAGGCCAAGGGTTCACTTGGAGACCAGCAATGATTTCTGAGTGTTGGCCAAGTCCAAGGTGTAGGCTCGAGGCGTGACAAAACTCCATGCACTCACATGGAGGTTTATGTCGATTATACTATTAGACTCCTATAATGAACTAAAATACGATGAAAGACATATCCGGAAGGCAGTCTAAATGACCTCATCTCTTAAGCTTTCTATGTTATGATTATGACTATGTTGATTATTTCTATTGATCGTGATATGTATGTTATGTTTCCTTTTGCCATTTTATATAAATTTCTATTTCACATGTACTTACGTCTTTTCTATCGGAGGCACTACATCTTTTTACTAATGCAGACTCAGATACACAGACATGTGATCAGGATGCTCTCTAGGATCTATTTCTCTTGTTATTGGTGATCCCCTCTCTATTTCCAGGGGCTTGGTCTACAGTTTTTTAATAACTTATGATTATGAATTTAAGGTATGCCGGAGTCTTTGTCTTGATAGACATCACTTAGTGATGTTTGGAGGCTTCATAGATAGACAAATAGTTATGTTCAGTTTCGGGTCTTTATGTCCCTTTTTCATGAATTTTAGTATTATGATGTAGATTTATGATAAGTATTTCTTTTACAAGACTTGTCTCATCAAATAATTTTAAACTATGATTTTGTTCGTATCTAGATGCATGCTCATGTTTAATGTCATGTTATAAGTATACTTGATCCAGCAATGACATAGAGTATTGGTCACATCTAGGATATAGACTCGGGGGGTGATAGTTTGATTAACCTATTGTTTGTTTGATCCAAAAGTACCTAATGCACTTTATTGTTGGAAAACATAGAGAAAAAGAGAGCAAAAGGAGTGGAGGTAAAACATAGATGAGCGTTGGTGATATGGTAAGAAGAAGTAAAGGAGGTGCCCATGTAAAATATTGTTTTGTTTGTTGTTAATGAGGATGAAATGCAAAAACAGAGATACAACATAAAGATAAAAAGTCAAAAAAAATAGAAAGAAATTGAGAAAATATCCTTGATAGAAATAAATGAATGAAAGAGAGGGAAGAAACTAAAAATAAAGTAGAAGGAAGCATGAACATAGGTTTGAAGTGGAGGCTATATAAGAAAATTATTTGAACTATGAAAAGTAAGTGACTTAAAGTGCATTGGGAAGAGTAGTCATTATTTTGCCAAATAATTTTTACTCATCCAGTTCTTCTTTAATTATTGAAAACAACGTTATCATAATCCTAGAGTAAGAAATGTTTATAAATATTTCCAACAAACCCCCATTCAAAATAGTGATCATAAGATTAAATTCTTGCATAAATTATAATCCCTCGTCATGCTCTCCATGAAATTCGACCCCAACCTTGTTAGATTCTATATTTGATAGCGACAAATTTATATCAACTTAAAAGGTGTAATTTGGGAGACATTAGTAAGTCAACCCTTCACCCAAATCAAATATCAAAACAATCATGCGGAAGTATTAATATAAAGTGAAAAGTAAGTCTCAAAATTCAAGATTTGATAATTAGAATAGAAGTACAAAAGTAACAAAATACATCTAGAACCTAGTGTCACCAATATAAGAGTTTCTAAGGACTTAGTACCACTGTTTCATACTACAATATTATCTAAAATAATAAAGACAAGGAAATGAGATAAGAGGAATTCAGACATCACTCTAAATGCTAAGTAGCTTACTAGAGCTTCTATAGTATACTACCTCAAACAGAGAAATAACAAGGCTTGCTAGTGCTGGGATCTGCATCAAAAGATGCAACAAGAGTAGTATAAGTTCGATAACACTTGTACTCAATAGGCATCACAGACCGACTAAACAAAAATTAGAAAACTATATCACAAAAGGTGTGAAATGTATCCTACTAAGTCATATACCTTAAATCCACTAAGTCGATGGAAAAGGGTAGAAGACAGATAATTAGAATCATCTAATAAGTAAATACAATAATACCAAGTAGGGAAGACAGTCTAGGAAAGTGCAAGACAATCAATACAATAATATATAGTTCAATGACCAATGATCCTACCGATATACACCTGCTCCACAGAGGCATGCTATGAGATAAGACTCCTCGAAACTTGCGAGGTCCATATACCCACCAAAAAATATCTTGTTGGCATGCAAATCAATGTTTGTAACTATCTCAATTAATTATCACATACCCAAAGTCATTTCTCAATGGTTTCATCACTCTATCATATCTAGCGTACCATATCTGTGATTCATGACAAATAAATATGTATGCATAACCACAACAAAAATTTATGCTCAAATGCAACTTAAATAAATCTTTTTTTTTTGCAAAAAAATGGAGCTCTTAGGCCACTAACTCTATTAGATAAGCAGATTACTTTCAACATAGTGCCCTTAAGCCAATAAGGGGTCGTTTGATAGTTGGATAAGAAATAATTTATTCATGTATTAATTTGTATATAACCTATACGATGTTTGGCAGGTAGATAGGAAATAAGTTATTCATGTATAAAATTAATATGACGTTTGGTTGACAATTCAGACACCTGCATAACTAATACATGTATAAGTTTTGAGGAAATCTATATATTATTTTATGCAGGATAAAAGGTGGAATAACTAATACATGAATAACTAATTCCAGCATAACTAATACATATATAAAATAATAGGTAGACTCACACATAACTAATTTCTACATTACTAGTACCCGCATAACTCTAACCAGCTACCAAACGGCCCCTAACTTATTAAGGTACAATATGACACATGAAACAACGTGATGCAACAATGAATAATCAATTTAAGTCATATTATGTTTGTCAGCTAAGCTTCAACCTAGATCATGTTATCTCTTGTATTCAGTATAGTAAACCAGAAAACTGTTAAGATGAAAAGAAATAAAACTATTCAAGTCTACAAAAACCATTGTGTGTCCTTAAGGAATTTAAATTCCTCATTGTACCTGAGGTTATGGATTATTTCCTCCCAGAAAAAATGGATAACCTATTAAAGAAGTAGTGGTACCTCGAATTTCAATAACTTCGACGAACTCAAAAGGAAGCAATGAGATCACACACAGACTCTACTTTGTTTATAAGAAAATGTATGCAAAAGAAGGAAAAATTTGATGCAGAAAAATGAGAGAAAGTCTCTCTATTTATAGCCAACTATCGGAAATCATAGTGTCTTTTGGGAAAAGAAATGTTTGTTCGGAAGGAACACGTCCTTTCCGAAACAGTTCTCCAAAATTTAAATTAATTCTATTCCGTGAATTAATTAATTCAAATTAATTAAGAAAAGGAAATTAATATCAATCACATCATATTCAAAGCCAAATCCAAAGCCGATGACGACAACGGCGCGAAGGGACACCCTTTACTTAACCCTTTAAGAGTTAAAGGAAGTGTTTCCTAATATAAGGACAAAAAAATTTTCTTTCCTCTACCAATATGGGAGAAATGACTTTTCATTTTCCCTCCACTTGATTCCCTACATTTCTCAATTCACACCTTACTTAAACTCAACAGATCACAGAAAGATAAGTCGTTCTTCCTAATCATAGGATCCATCAATACGCCCAACCCATGAAATACTTGATACAATAAACCATGGCTCAAGCAAACTTTGAGAGAGTAAGTCATAACCTACCTCGAAAGTGAGTCAACAAGATATGACTCCTCACAAAATTGTCTTCCCCTTACAAAATGTTTTGATATGCTCTCAATACATAAAAATCATTCTCTACATGTGTATATGAGTCTATCGACACCCATATTGCCATATTTTCGTCCTAAGTCAAATTCGAGCTTGCAAGATTAAAACAATAATTTTATTATAAAATTGATTCACTCATAACACAGTGGTCTTTAATATGAAATTTCATCAAAAATTGAGTTTGAATCTAACCCCAAATCATCAAAAACGATTTCTCAACTTTAGGTACAAAAAACTCAATTTTCAACACTCAAATGCAGATTAAATAATGAAATAAATTATGGAACAACGGGAAAATATCAAAACTATGGATAGATTCTTACCCCTGCGATGAAAGCTCGAAGTTCCTTAAAAAGATCTTCCAAAATTGAGGTCCAAAACTCCTAAAATCGAAATAAGAAGTCTAAGTTTTAATTGAAAAGTTTAAATCTGTCCAGGTGTCGTTATCGTTCGTGAATGCGGAGCTCAACTGGGAACGTGAAGTACATCCTTACCTGGACTATCCCAATCCCTCTTCGCGAATGAAAAGAAATACCCTTAAAACTAACAACACTCTCTTTATTTTATTTTTTAAAAATATTTATTATGTATCACTTTCTTATTGCATGAAATAAAACCCCAACCTCTACTAGATTTTTTTCCGTGATTTACTATGTGTCATTAGCTATATGTTGATGAATTGCATTGTGGCAGAGAAAATACTCTTGGTTGGTATTAAAATCAGTCCAAACAAGCAGCAAAGAAACAAAAACTTGAAATTAGTAGAAAAACAAAGGTGATTTCAGTCCCATTATTGCCGCTTATGGTCCACTGATTATTTTAGACTCTTATTTTTGGAAAGGATATTTTTGGATTCTCTCTGTGATACTTTCATGGTGTGGATGCACCTTTAAATAATGATAATAATTATAAATAAGAAAAAAAAATTTAAAAAAAAGGTGAAACTAATGAATAGCATATTCTTACATTTTTGACAAATGGAAACTACAGATAATGAGTCACATGCCCACCCCTTTTTTGGCTGGTAAAGTGGTACTAGTACAACAAACAATTATATGCATATATATATATATATATATATATATATATAATCATAGTATAATCATAGAACAATTGAAAAATAGTAATTAATGAAAGCATATACTCCATCATAAGCATGGAAGTAATGAAGAACAAAGGAAAGAATCTGAAAAAGAAGAATTAATAAATGAATTAGGACTAGACAAGTTAAAACTAGGAGAAACAGATAATTATAATATGGTAAATATATCATTAACCTGTGAACATGAATTTGAACAGGGGAAGGGATTAGACAGTAACCAATGTTACATATGTCATTGGTATCCAGGAAAGATTAGGAGAGCAAAATGTAAAAAATATTATATAGAGGGATGTATACCATGTATAGAAAAGGAATTAAATTTACCTATACACAATAATGATAGAGACAAAAAACAAATAAATATTTCTCAGATTAATAACAACGAAGGAATAGAAGATAAAATAAATGAACTAAGAAAAATAATAGAAAACCTAGAGAAAAGGCTAGAAAAAGGGAAAGAAAAATTAGAAGAAGAATCAGAACCGAAAGAAGAGTTTTTAAACACTTTTTCTAATGGATTGATTTGTAATGAGGATAAAAAGATAAGTACGATAAAAATATTAGCAAGAATAAGGATCCAAGATTATGAAATAGAAACCCTGGCTTTAGTAGACTCAGGATATACAAAAAGTATAATAAATAAAAAGATTATACCTCCAAACTTAATAAAAGAATTACCAAGTCCACAAATATCCATGCAAATGGATAGATCATTCAATACTTATAAACATTATGTAAGTAAAGCAACAATAAGTTTTATAAATACTTGTACAAATTTTTACAAACCAACATACAAATTAGAGAAAATATGGGTAAGAGATCTAAACATTAAAGTAGATTTTGTATTAGGACTAGATTTTTTATTACATAATAATGGAAGTTGTTTGTTAACAAGAGACGGGGTAATCCTATCCAAAAATATCACCCAGACACCAGTAGCAACAATACATGTAGAAAATAAATTTAGATACATCAAAGCAAAAGAACAAGAAGAAAAGACAAAATGTAATAAAGGAGAAATTTGCACTTGCAATTCATGTGAACAAATAAATGAAGAAATGGAAATACTAAAAGATGAAGAAAATGGAAAAGAATATACTCTAATAGAAATAAACACAGAACTATATGATTTTAAAAAAGGTATACAAAAAATAGGAATAATAAAAGATCACAAAGACTTAGAAAGAATAATACACATTTTGGATGAAATAGAAATCATAGGAGAAAAGCCACTAAAACATTGGGAATCTAATCAAATAAATTGTAGATTAGACATAATTAATCCAGAACATAATGTACGAACGGCCTCTATAGAATCAACAAATCAAGATTTAATAGACTTCGAGACTCAAATAAGAGAACTAATGGAATTAGGAGTAATAAGAAGGTCTAGATCAAAACAGAGATCCGCAGCGTTTATGGTAAGAAACCATAGCGAAATAGTAAGAGGGAAAGCAAGAATGGTAATAAACTACAAAAGACTAAACGATAATACGATAATGGATGGTTATAAGCAACCAGACAAGACAGAATTAATAAATAGAATAGAGGGAAGGAAAATATTTAGTAAGTTCGATTGTAAATCAAGCTACTGGCAAATAAAAATGGCAGAAGAAAGCATAGAGTGGACTACCTTTACTTGTCCAGAAGGACATTTTTAATGGCTAGTAATGACGTTTGGTTTAAAGACAGCCCCACCAATTTTTCAAAGAAAAATGGATAATATATTTGGAGACTACAAAAACTTTATTATAGTATATATAGACGACATTTTAGTATTTAGTAATAGTATGAAAGAACATCTAGGACACTTACAGAAGATTTTTAAATTATTCATAGAGCATAGGATAATTATTAGTAAAAAGAAAATGGAATTATGTAAGACCCATATTAATTTTTTAGGAGTAATAATAGGTGAAGGGAAAATAAGTTTACAACCCCACATAGCAAAAAAGATTCTAGAAATGCCAGACAAATTAGATAAAACCAAATAATTACAAAAAATTTTAGGAATTCTAAACTATGCAAGACATTTTATAAAGGATTTAGGGAAAGTAGCAGGACCTTTATATTCTAAGACGGGATCAAAAGGTCAAAAAACTTTTAATATAGAAGACATAAAATTAGTAAAGAAATTAAAAGAAATGGTAAAAAACATTCCAGACCTAGCACTACCGTTAGAAACAGATTATTTAATAATAGAAACAGATGGTAGTTTAGCAGGATGGGAGTTTTGTTAAAGACAAAGAAAGACAAATATAGTGACAAAAAGGAAGAGAGAATTTGCGCTTACCAAAGCGGTAAATATAAGGAAAAAGTAAATCTAAGTAGTATAGATGCGGAAATTTTAGCAGTAATATATGGGTTAGACAGTTTTAGGCTTCGATTCCTAAATAAACCTGAAGTATTAATAAGAACAGATTGTGAAGCAATAGTGAAATTCTACCAAAAGATAAATGAGAAAAAAATTAGTAAAAGAAGATGGTTAAATTTCCTAGACGCAACTTCATTATATAATATAAAAATAGAGCATATCAAAGGAAAGGATAATAATTTGGCAGACCAATTAAGTAGAATTATTATATACTATCATTTTGTTTTAGTATGAATGCAGGAAAGGGAAAAGACAAAATGGAAGACTCTTCCTCCCCAGAAAAATATAAAGACTTTACTGAGTAACACTCAGTATAGGCCACAATCAATGCTTGAGAGTCAGAATTTTGAAAGACTATATTTTGGGCCACAAAATCTGATATGTTATCCACAATGCAACATGAGCTTCAGACTCAAAACAGAGGTAAAAGTGGATAAACAACATAAATGTTTGATAGACAGTTTATAAATCGCTTACAATAAGAATCCCAGAGACAATAGTTATTTCATTTCAACTTTAAATGCTTTAAGTTACTATTTTACCGACAAAAACATAAACAAAAAGTTTAAATTCTATGTGGTAATAAAGGGGCAAAAACCCGAAATATTTTAGACTTGGATAGAGGTTGTAGACGCAATAAAGAATTATTCTACCCCCCTTTTCAAAGGATTTAACGATCTAAATGAAGCCCTAGACTATTCTAAAGGAAATTTAGGACCAAATTATTGTATTACCCCAGCCTTCAGACAACCAAATACAAATATTCCTCAATACAATATTAAAAAGGACACAGACAAAATAATTTTTTGTGATCATTGTTCAACAATGACAGACGCTTTCAAACGATTGAATCAAGAGAATGAAAGACTTAAGCTAGAAAAAGAAAAATTATTACAACAGATAAGACTATTGCAAGACAAAGAAAAAACACTCTGTTATGAAATATACAAAATTAACAAAAGTTTTCAAAACCAGAGTTCTCCATCTCTAATAGTGGATAAGAAGGGTGTGCATTTCCCAATAAATGCAAAAGAATCCACTACATCGGATAAAGATGTAGCTAGTCTAGTACAAACGGTAACTGGTAAAGACTTATCAAATCCGTTTAAAGCTGACACTTTGCTAAAAAGTGTAAGGATACTACCGGCAAGTTTTAATATAGAAGCAGAAGGAACTTCAACCCAGACACCCAAAATACAGAAAAAGGGATTCAGTTTAAAGAAAAATACACAAAAAAAGAAAATAGAAGACATGGTAGACAAAGCGGTAAGAAGATTGCTTAGTGAAAAAACCAAAGAGGTGATTATAGAACATCCAGGACCAGAGCAAAAGACAGAGGAATCAGAAAGCTCAGGAAGTACAGGATATGATCCGACTATGGATCAATTCGCACAAGACCCAAATGAAGATGATGATTCAGGCATGAGTTTTGACTCAATAGCCCTGCATAACTTAGACACAATAGAATGATGACGACTGACGACTCAAGACGTAAGCAATGACGACCGAGTCAAGAATAAGATGTAAGCAATGACGACCTAAAACTAAGACATAAGCGGTGATGATACAAGGCACTACTTAAAAGAAGATAAGAATTGGAAAAGAGTCAGACATAACCATGTGACGATGGGGCCCACAGGGCACCCGGCAGGTTTTAAAAGATTCTTAAACCAATTTGAAATCAGAGTTTGAAATCCGAAGACTACTATAAATACCCCAGCCTTAATAAAGAGATGCAGAGAAGAAGAGAGTGAAGAGAAAAAGATAGAGTGAAAGTGAGAAATTTCAGAGAGTGATTAATTACTATTTTTTCAGTTTCCAAGTTTAAAAAAAAAAAAAGTGTTTGTGTGACTTTAAAGATTGTAAAGAGTAAACTCCAAGTACGTTCCAGTTCACCGGGGACTCCCGAAAGGGAAATCTCTCTCCGACCGGAGCCATGTGAGTAGTTTATGTTTGAGTTTTTTGTAATATCTCTCCCTACTAATGTATCATAATGTTTACGTATGAAAGTAAATATGTTTGATTTCATATAACTATAATTGGTTAATATCTTAGTAAATGGTTCTCTGGTCAGTTTTTTAACAGTATCGATGGACTAACCTGTAAAGTCCTAGGGATTTGAAATGTCGCCAGCGCCATGATTTGAAATTTCTCACTTTCACTCTATCTTTTTCTCTTCACTCTCTTCTTCTCTGCATCTCTTTATTAAGGCTGGGGTATTTATAGTAGTCTTCGGATTTCAAACTCTGATTTCAAATTGGTTTAAGAATCTTTTAAAACCTGCCGGGTGCCCTGTGGGCCCCATCGTCACATGGTTATGTCTGACTCTTTTCCAATTCTTATCTTCTTTTAAGTAGTGCCTTGTATCATCACCGCTTATGTCTTAGTTTTAGGTCGTCATTGCTTACATCTTATTCTTGACTCGGTCGTCATTGCTTACGTCTTGAGTCGTCAGTCGTCATCATTCTATTGTGTCTAAGTTATGCAGGGCTATTGAGTCAAAACTCATGCCTGAATCATCATCTTCATTTGGGTCTTGTGCGAATTGATCCATAGTCGGATCATATCCTGTACTTCCTGAGCTTTCTGATTCCTCTGTCTTTTGCTCTGGTCCTGGATGTTCTATAATCACCTCTTTGGTTTTTTCACTAAGCAATCTTCTTACCGCTTTGTCTACCATGTCTTCTATTTTCTTTTTTTGTGTATTTTTCTTTAAACTGAATCCCTTTTTCTGTATTTTGGGTGTCTGGGTTGAATTTCCTTCTGCTTCTATATTAAAACTTGCCGGTAGTATCCTTACACTTTTAGCAAAGTGTCAGCTTTAAACGGATTTGATAAGTCTTTACCAGTTACCGTTTGTACTAGACTAGCTACATCTTTATCCGATGTAGTGGATTCTTTTGCATTTATTGGGAAATGCACACCCTTCTTATCCACTATTAGAGATGGAGAACTCTGGTTTTGAAAACTTTTGTTAATTTGGTATATTTCATAACAGAGTGTTTTTTCTTTGTCTTGCAATAGTCTTATCTGTTGTAATAATTTTTCTTTTTCTAGCTTAAGTCTTTCATTCTCTTGATTCAATCGTTTGAAAGCGTCTGTCTTTGTGGAGCAATGATCACAAAAAATTATTTTGTCTGTGTCTTTTTTAATATTGTATTGAGGAATATTTGTATTTGGTTGTCTGAGGGCTGGGGTAATGTAATAATTTAGTCCTAAATTTCCTCTAGCATAGTCTAGGGCTTCATTTAGATCGTTAAATCCTTTGAAAAGGGGGGTAGAATAATTCTTTATTGCGTCTACTACCTCTATCCAAGTTTGAAATATTCTGGGTTTTTGCCCCTTTATTACCATATAGAATTTAAACTTTTTGTTTTTGTTTTTGTCTGTAAAATAGTAACTTAAAGCATTTAAAGTTGAAATGAAATAACTATTGACTCTAGGATGCTTATTGTAAGCGATCCATAAATTGTCTATCAAACATTTATGTTGTTTATACACTTTCATCTCTGTTTTGAGTCTGAAGCTCATGTTGCATTGTGGATAACATATCAGATTTTGTGGCCCAAAATATAGTCTTTCAAAATTTTGACTCTCAAGCATTGATTGTGGCCTATACTGAGTGTTACTCAGTAAAGTCTTTAAATACAAGTCTTTATATTTGTATGGAGAGGAAGAGTCTTCCATTTTGTCTTTTCCCTTTCCTACATTCATACTAAACAAAATGGTTAGTTTATAATAATTCTACTTAATTGGTCTGCCAAATTATTATCCTTTCCTTTGATATGCTCTATTTTTATATTATATATTGAAGTTGCGTCTAGAAATTTAACCATCTTCTTTTACTACTCTTTTTCTCATTTATCTTTTGGTAGAATTTCACTATTGCTTCACAATCTGTTCTTATTAATACTTCAGGTTTATTTAGGATGCGAAGCCTAAAACTGTCTAACTCATATATTACTGCTAATATTTCCGCATCTATACTACTTAGATTTCCTTTTTCTTTATATTTACCGCTTTGGTAAGCGCAAATTCTCTCTTCCTTTTTGTCACTAATTTGTCTTTATTTTCTTTTAACACAGCTCCCCATCCTGCTAAACTACCATCTGTTTCTATTATTAAATAATCTGTTTCTAACGGTAGTGCTAGGTCTGGAATGTTTTTTACCATTTCTTTTAATTTCTTTACTAATTTTATGTCTTCTATATTAAAAGTTTTTTGACCTTTTGATTCCGTCTTAGAATATAAAGGTCCTGCTACTTTCCCTAAATCCTTTATAAAATGTCTTGCATAGTTTAGAATTCCTAAAAAATTTTGTAATTTTTTGGTTTTATCTAATTTGTCTGGCATTTCTAGAATCTTTTTTGCTATGTGGGGTTGTAAACTTATTTTCCCTTCTCCTATTATTACTCCTAAAAAATTAATATGGGTCTTACACAATTCCATTTTCTTTTTACTAATAATTATCCCATGCTCTACGAATAATTTAAAAATCTTCTGTAAGTGTCCTAGATGTTCTTTCTTACTATTACTAAATACTAAAATGTCGTCTACATATACTATAATAAAGTTTTTGTAGTCTCCAAATATATTATCCATTTTTCTTTTTGGTTGTCTTTAAACCAAACGGCATTACTAGCCATTCAAAATGTCCTTCTGGACAATTAAAGGCAGTCCACTCTATGCTTTCTTCTGCCATTTTTATTTGCCAGTAGCCTGATTTACAATCGAACTTACTAAATATTTTCCTTCCCTGTATTCTATTTATTAATTATGTCTTGTCTGGTAGCTTATAACCATCCATTCTCGTATTATCGTTTAGTCTTTTGTAGTTTAATACCATTCTTGCTTTCTCTCTTACTATTTCGCTATGATTTCTTACCATAAACGCTGCAGATCTATGTTTTGATCTAGACCTTCTTATTACTCCTAATTCCATTAGTTCTCCTATTTGAATCTCGAAGTCTATTAAATCTTGATTTGTTGATTCTATAGAGGCCGTTCGTACCGTATATTCGGGATTAATTATGTCTAATCTACAATTTATTTGATTAGATTCCCAATGTTTTAGTGGCTTTTCTCCTATGATTTCTAATTCATCTAAAATGTGTATTATTCTTTCTATGTCTTTGTGATCTTTTATTATTCCTATTTTTTTTATACCTTTTTTAAAATCATATAGTTCTGTGTTTATTTCTATTAGAGATATATTCTTTTCCATTTTCTTCATCTTTTAGTATTTCCATTTCATCATTTATTTGTTCACATGTATTGCAAGTGCAAATTTCTCCTTTATTACATTTGGTCTTTTCTTCTTGTTCTTTTGCTTTGATGTATCTAAATTTATTTTCTACAGGTATTGTTGCTACTGGTGTCTGGGTGATATTTTTGGATAGGATTACCCCGTCTCTTGTTAACAAACAACTTCCATTATTATGTAATAAAAAATCTAGTCCTAATACAAAATCTACTTTAATGTTTAGATCTCTTATCCATATTTTCTCTAATTTGTATGTTGGTTTGTAAAAAATTGTACAAGTATTTATAAAACTTATTGTTGCTTTACTTACATAATGTTTATAAGTATTGAATGATCCATCCATTTGCATGGATATTTGTGCACTTGGTAATTCTTTTATTAAGTTTGGAGGTATAATCTTTTTATTTATTATACTTTTTGTATATCCTGAGTCTACTAAAGCCAGGGTTTCTATTTCATAATCTTGGATCCTTATTCTTGCTAATATTTTTATCGTACTTATCTTTTTATCCTCATTACAAATCAATCCATTAGAAAAAGTGTTTAAAAACTCTTCTTCCGGTTCTGATTTTTCTTCTAATTTTTCTTTCCCTTTTCCTACTTTTTCTAGCCTTTTCTCTAGGTTTTCTATTATTTTTCTTAGTTCATTTATTTTATCTTCTATTCCTTCGTTTTTATTAATCTGAGAAATATTTATTTGTTTTTTGTCTCTATCATTATTGTGTATAGGTAAATTTAATTCCTTTTCTATACATGGTATACATCCCTCTATATAATATTTTTTACATTTTGCTCTCCTAATCTTTCCTGGATACCAATGACATATGTAACATTGGTTACTGTCTAATCCCTTCCCCTGTTCAAATTCATGTTCACAGGTTAAGGATATATTTACCATATTATAATTATCTGTTTCTCCTAGTTTTAACTTGTCTAGTCCTAATTCATTTATTAATTCTTCTTCTTCAGATTCTTCAGATTCTTTCGTTTGTTCTTCATTTACTTCCATGCTTATGATGGAGTATATGCTTTCATTGTCTGACATATATTCATCTACATTTATTAGAGTTTCTTGAAAGTCTTCTATTAATTGAGTGTTTCTGGTTCTACTATTATTCCTTTTAGGGAAATGTATTGGCTAGATGTTCTATACTTCCACATGTGAAGCATTCTAATTTATTTTTGTAATTTCTATTATTATCATACTTTCTTACATGTCTATATTTATCTAAATATGGTTTTCTTAAATAATACTTCCTTTTAGGATAACTATTTTTGTAGTTCTTTTTAGTCTTTTTGTATCTCTTTTAAGGATGGTCTTTATCTTAATTTTGTGTAGTGTATATCCTTTTACAAAAATTAGTTTCATTTTGTTTTAATTGTTTCTGTATTTGTATGTTTGTACATTTTTCTTGTAGTATTGTCATAATATGTTGTATTCTCTGTCCTATTGACCATTTTCCATCTGAGTTTTGTATTACTCCCTCTATTTTATACCATTTTTCTTCTATTTCTCTTCCTAAGGCTCCAGATAATTTATTAAATAGCTTCTTTCCTAGATTTCCATCAAAAGCGTTTCCACTTATACTACAATAATAAAAATACTCATTTAAAAGTTATTTTATATTAAACCAATTGCTTATACTTAATTGTTCTAGTTTTATTAAAGCATTTCTTTGTAAAGTTATTAATCCACTATTTGGGTCTTCTCCTGTTATTAAACTATGTATTTTATTTGTAAAATTATAAGGGTTTGGTCCCATATTTACCATTCCTTGGAATTCCTCTGGGAATTTCGTTTTGTAGGCTTCCCACAAACCTTTTGTGGATTCTCCTAAAAACGTTTCCATGTATCTGTACATTGTTTCTGCGTCATTTTCTTGATTAGTTTGTATATAGTCTACCACTACTATTCCTTTCCATAAGTCTATTACAGAATTCCATAACTGAGGATCATGGGCTGCTATGTATAGAATTTTTCCCTTGTTTCCTCCCTCTTGGAGTCTAATAGGTTCTTCTATAGGTAGTCTTTTTCCTTTTGGTTTAAAATTTTCGGTCTGGACTTCTTGATTTATTCTATATACCCTATATCTTGGTAAATTTCCAGTATTTGTCTGTACTTGTTGCATTGAAATAGTGTTTTGGAATGGGCTTGAGCTACTTGAAGCGCTTTCCATTAGTTCTTTTATACTTAAAGTTGCTTCACTAATAACTGATTCTTCATCTTCTTTTTCTAAGACTTCTTGCATTCTATATCCGTAATTATCTTGTCTCAGTCTACATTTTTGAAAATGTTCTCCTACCTCATTAAATTTTAATTTTCCTTTTTTGCATCCTTTACATCTGAATCTTGTATTTTTGTCCTGATTATATACTTGCTCTGCATTTTTTATTGCTTCATCTACTTTGAAGTCATCCTCTTCTATTGTCTCAATATTCATTATCTCTTGATTATCAGATTCTTCTTCATCAATTTCTTTTGGTATGTGTATGTATAATCTGTAAATCTTATAGATGTTTGTCCCTTACTGTTTGTATACATTAAATGGTCTTTAGGTTTTAATATTTCCTTTTTACTTAAATTTTCTAAATTCCATTCTAATCCCGCGTATTCTTCTGAGTCTATTTTTAATGGATTCATTACTTTTATGCCTTTGTCTCCCATTAGACCCACTACGTCTTCTACTTTTAATTTAAACTTTGTATTACTATTAGTTGCAATTTTTCTTATAAAACCTACACATATTAGTAGGTTATTACCTCCTATCATTTCTTCATATCCTTTTGTCTGTATACCTATTTTAATATGGTTTGCAAAATCTATGGAACTTAACATAAAATCTGGACTACAGTAGAAAAGTCCACCGTTATTTGTCATGTCTACCTCTGTTAATCCTATTATTGATTTCTTTAATTCTGTCCACCTATCATCATATATTGTGATTAATACTTTTGTTCCTACATTCCTTCTAGTTAATCCTTTTAAACCTATTACTATTAAACCCATGTGCATTAAAGTCATATTTGATTTTTTAATTTGTTTTAAAGATTCTGAGCTTATTAAACTTATGCTATTACTGTCTTTTCCTATTACACACATTTGTTCTTCTCTGTAATGTTTATATAGTTGAGCCTTTCCCGAGAAAATTCCTGTATTGCATAATATCTTTGGATTTAACAATTTTAGCTTGTTCTGTTGTAATATTTGGATGTCTCTATCTACATCTATTACTTCTTCTAACTATTGGCTCGTGTTCGTCGTAGACTTAGAAGAGTCTAAGATTCTTGCTAGTATTCCACCTCTCAAGCTGTCTTGTGAGAAACTTGCTCTTTGTTTATCGGTTCTTCTTTTAATTGGAAAAAGTTCCATGGTTTTCTTCTTATCTTAATTACTCTATCTTCTTTGGGAGTTAATTCTATTCTTTTTAGTTGTTCTATTAATTCGTCTATATTGTTTTCTTGAGTAGCTTGTTTCTGTTCCGTTATTTTTTCTCTAATAACCCTTTCTAGTCTATTATTTATTTCTAGTAACAATAATATTATGGTATTGTTTTGTTTTATTAGCGTACTGTCTGATTTCCCTTGGGGCTAATGATTTGACAATCCTTCGGGGTTTGGCTGGATTTGTTCTTTTCTTTTTAAAATTGCCTGATAAAACGGGTCATTCATGAAAGTACTATCCTTTTTATTTGGCTTATTTCTTCTCTTAATTCTTTTAGTTCTTTCTAATGCTGTTATTTATACTGGATTCTGCTATTTGGTTATTATTTCTTTCTTGATTATTGTGGCTTTGTATTTTTCTTTCTAAATCTGCTTGTTGTGTCTTTAAATATTCTAAATTTTGTTCTAGTTTTTCTAACAGCTTATTATGCTTTACTTGCTGGTCTTTCAAACTTTCTAGGGTCTTAACTATTTTTTCTTGATCTATCTGAACCGTTTCTCCTAGATTTATAATTAAGTCTGTAATAGTATTTAGATGTTGGTCTGAACTATGTAGTAAATGTTCTCCGTTATTAAAATTACACCTTATGAGCGACTCGTCCTTTAGTCTTCGATATTTCTTTTCTGGTAGTATTTTTAAGTCTAAATGCTCTAATTCTTTTAGTTTAGCTATTGTATTTTATCCTTAATTCTCTTATATATTTTGCTTCTAATTTAGATATACGCTTTATAAGTTTATTTAATTTCTTATTATCCTCTATACTTTGGTTTAAACTTATGTATCGTGGATATAATAACTCAATTCTTTTTCTTATTTTTTGTAATTTATCTTTACTCATTTACCCTAAAGGGATCCACACCGGTCTTTGTTTCTGAAAACTTATTCTAGACTGATTATTTTCAATATCTCTTCCTAGTGCTAATATTTCACAATTTATATTTGATTTAATTCTTTCTGCAACTTCTTCTGTTGTCGTGATTCGTTCTATAAATTTTTTTCTTAGGTCTTCAATTAGTAATTCGTCTATAATTTGTAATAATTGTATTAAATTTTTTATCTTTTGTTTATTTTCTTTAATTTCTTGTAGCTCTCTATGTAAGAGCCAATAGATCTAATAGTTTGATGTCTTTTCATGCAAATTTTTCTTGATTTATCCTTACGGGTAGTGTTTTATCCTGTCTACATAATATATTTTAATCCTTAGGTCTAGTTCCTATGTCGTATCCTATATTATGTATTTTCCAATCTACAAAACTTTTTACTTGAATAGTTTCTAACTCTGTCTGTTCTAATTTATCTTCTATATTTTTTAAATTTTTTATAAATTCTTTTTTAATCTTTAGTACTTTCATGAATGACCCATTTTATCAGGCAATTTTAAAAAGAACAGAACAAATCCAGCCAAACCCCGAAGGATTGTCAAATCATCAGCCCCAAGGAAAATCAGACAATACGCTAATAAATCAAAATAACACCATAATATTACTGTTCCTAGAAATAAATAATAGACTAGAAAGGGTTATTAGAGAAAAAATAACGGAACAGAAACAAGCTACTCAAGAAAAGAATATAGACAAATTAATAGAACAACTAAGAAGAATAGAATTAACTCCCAAAGAAGATAGAGTAATTAAGATAAGAAGAAAACCATGGAACTTTTTCCAATTAAAAGAAGAACCGATAAACAAAGAGCAAGTTTCTCACAAGACAGCTTGAGAGGTGGAATACTAGCAAGAATCTTAGACTCTTCTAAGTCTACGACGAACACGAGCCAATAGTTAGAAGAAGTAATAGATGTAGATAGAGACATCCAAATATTACAACAGAACAAGCTAAAATTGTTAAATCCAAAGATATTATGCAATACAGGAATTTTCTCGGGAAAGGCTCAACTATATAAACATTACAGAGAAGAACAAATGTGTGTAATAGGAAAAGACAGTAATAGCATAAGTTTAATAAGCTCAGAATCTTTAAAACAAATTTAAAAATCAAATATGACTTTAATGCACATGGGTTTAATAGTAATAGGTTTAAAAGGATTAACTAGAAGGAATGTAGGAACAAAAGTATTAATCACAATATATGATGATAGGTGGACAGAATTAAAGAAATCAATAATAGGATTAACAGAGGTAGACATGACAAATAACGGTGGACTTTTCTACTGTAGTCCAGATTTTATGTTAAGTGCCATAGATTTTGCAAACCATATTAAAATAGGTATACAGACAAAAGGATATGAAGAAATGATAGGAGGTAATAACCTACTAATATGTGTAGGTTTTATAAGAAAAATTGCAACTAATAGTAATACAAAGTTTAAATTAAAAGTAGAAGACGTAGTGGGTCTAATGGGAGACAAAGGCATAAAAGTAATGAATCCATTAAAAATAGACTCAGAAGAATACGCGGGATTAGAATGGAATTTAGAAAATTTAAGTAAAAAGGAAATATTAAAACCTAAAGACCATTTAATGTATACAAACAGTAAGGGACAAACATCTATAAGATTTACAGATTATACATACACATACCAAAAGAAAGTGATGAAGAAGAATCTGATAATCAAGAGATAATGAATATTGAGACAATAGAAGAGGATGACTTCAAAGTAGATGAAGCAATAAAAAATGCAGAGCAAGTATATAATCAGGACAAAAATACAAGATTCAGATGTAAAGGATGCAAAAAAGGAAAATTAAAATTTAATGAGGTAGGAGAACATTTTCAAAAATGTAGACTGAGACAAGATAATTACGGATATAGAATGCAAGAAGTCTTCGAAAAAGAAGATGAAGAATCAATTATTAGTGAAACAACTTTAAGTATAAAAGAACTAATAGAAAGCGCTTCAAGTAGCTCAAGCCCATTCCAAAACACTACTTCAATGCAACAAGTACAGACAAATACTGGAAATTTACCAAGATATAGGGTATATAGAATAAATCAAGATGTCCAGACCGAAAATTTTAAACCAAAAGGAAAAAGACTACCTATAGAAGAACCTATTAGACTCCAAGAGGGAGGAAACAAGGGGAAAATTCTATACATAGCAGCCCATGATCCTCAGTTATGGAATTCTGTAATAGACTTATGGAAAGGAATAGTAGTGGTAGACTATATACAAACTAATCAAGAAAATGACGCAGAAACAATGTACAGATACATGGAAACGTTTTTAGGAGAATCCACAAAAGGTTTGTGGGAAGCCTACAAAACGAAATTCCCAGAGGAATTCCAAGGAATGGTAAATATGGGACCAAACCCTTATAATTTTACAAATAAAATACATAGTTTAATAACAGGAGAAGACCCAAATAGTGGATTAATAACTTTACAAAGAAATGCTTTAATAAAACTAGAACAATTAAGTATAAGCAATTGGTTTAATATAAAATAACTTTTAAATGAGTATTTTTATTATTGTAGTATAAGTGGAAACGCTTTTGATGGAAATCTAGGAAAGAAGCTATTTAATAAATTATCTGGAGCCTTAGGAAGAGAAATAGAAGAAAAATGGTATAAAATAGAGGGAGTAATACAAAACTCAGATGGAAAATGGTCAATAGGACAGAGAATACAACATATTATGACAATACTACAAGAAAAATGTACAAACATACAAATACAGAAACAATTAAAACAAAATGAAACTAATTTTTGTAAAAGGATATACACTACACAAAATTAAGATAAAGACCATCCTTAAAAGAGATACAAAAAGACTAAAAAGAACTACAAAAATAGTTATCCTAAAAGGAAGTATTATTTAAGAAAACCATATTTAGATAAATATAGACATGTAAGAAAGTATGATAATAATAGAAATTACAAAAATAAATTAGAATGCTTCACATGTGGAAGTATAGAACATCTAGCCAATACATTTCCCTAAAAGGAATAATAGTAGAACCAGAAACACTCAATTAATAGAAGACTTTCAAGAAACTCTAATAAATGTAGATGAATATATGTCAGACAATGAAAGCATATACTCCATCATAAGCATGGAAGTAAATGAAGAACAAACGAAAGAATCTGAAGAATCTGAAGAAGAAGAATTAATAAATGAATTAGGACTAGACAAGTTAAAACTAGGAGAAACAGATAATTATAATATGGTAAATATATCCTTAACCTGTGAACATGAATTTGAACAGGGGAAGGGATTAGACAGTAACCAATGTTACATATGTCATTGGTATCCAGGAAAGATTAGGAGAGCAAAATGTAAAAAATATTATATAGAGGGATGTATACCATGTATAGAAAAGGAATTAAATTTACCTATACACAATAATGATAGAGACAAAAAACAAATAAATATTTCTCAGATTAATAAAAACGAAGGAATAGAAGATAAAATAAATGAACTAAGAAAAATAATAGAAAACCTAGAGAAAAGGCTAGAAAAAGTAGGAAAAGGGAAAGAAAAATTAGAAGAAGAATCAGAACCGGAAGAAGAGTTTTTAAACACTTTTTCTAATGGATTGATTTGTAATGAGGATAAAAAGATAAGTACGATAAAAATATTAGCAAGAATAAGGATCCAAGATTATGAAATAGAAACCCTGGCTTTAGTAGACTCAGGATATACAAAAAGTATAATAAATAAAAAGATTATACCTCCAAACTTAATAAAAGAATTACCAAGTGCACAAATATCCATGCAAATGGATGGATCATTCAATACTTATAAACATTATGTAAGTAAAGCAACAATAAGTTTTATAAATACTTGTACAATTTTTTACAAACCAACATACAAATTAGAGAAAATATGGATAAGAGATCTAAACATTAAAGTAGATTTTGTATTAGGACTAGATTTTTTATTACATAATAATGGAAGTTGTTTGTTAACAAGAGACGGGGTAATCCTATCCAAAAATATCACCCAGACACCAGTAGCAACAATACCTGTAGAAAATAAATTTAGATACATCAAAGCAAAAGAACAAGAAGAAAAGACCAAATGTAATAAAGGAGAAATTTGCACTTGCAATACATGTGAACAAATAAATGATGAAATGGAAATACTAAAAGATGAAGAAAATGGAAAAGAATATATCTCTAATAGAAATAAACACAGAACTATATGATTTTAAAAAAGGTATAAAAAAAATAGGAATAATAAAAGATCACAAAGACATAGAAAGAATAATACACATTTTAGATGAATTAGAAATCATAGGAGAAAAGCCACTAAAACATTGGGAATCTAATCAAATAAATTGTAGATTAGACATAATTAATCCCGAATATACGGTACGAACGGCCTCTATAGAATCAACAAATCAAGATTTAATAGACTTCGAGATTCAAATAGGAGAACTAATGGATTTAGGAGTAATAAGAAGGTCTAGATCAAAACATAGATCTGCAGCGTTTATGGTAAGAAATCATAGCGAAATAGTAAGAGAGAAAGCAAGAATGGTATTAAACTACAAAAGACTAAACGATAATACGAGAATGGATGGTTATAAGCTACCAGACAAGACATAATTAATAAATAGAATACAGGGAAGGAAAATATTTAGTAAGTTCGATTGTAAATCAGGCTACTGGCAAATAAAAATGGCAGAAGAAAGCATAGAGTGGACTGCCTTTAATTGTCCAGAAGGACATTTTGAATGGCTAGTAATGTCGTTTGGTTTAAAGACAACCCCAACAATTTTTCAAAGAAAAATGGATAATATATTTGGAGACTACAAAAACTTTATTATAGTATATGTAGACGACATTTTAGTATTTAGTAATAGTAAGAAAGAACATCTAGGACACTTACAGAAGATTTTTAAATTATTCGTAGAGCATGGGATAATTATTAGTAAAAAGAAAATGGAATTGTGTAAGACCCATATTAATTTTTTAGGAGTAATAATAGGAGAAGGGAAAATAAGTTTACAACCCCACATAGCAAAAAAGATTCTAGAAATGCCAGACAAATTAGATAAAACCAAAAAATTACAAAATTTTTTAGGAATTCTAAACTATGCAAGACATTTTATAAAGGATTTAGGGAAAGTAGCAGGACCTTTATATTCTAAGACGGAATCAAAAGGTCAAAAAACTTTTAATATAGAAGACATAAAATTAGTAAAGAAATTAAAAGAAATGGTAAAAAACATTCCAGACCTAGCACTACCGTTAGAAACAGATTATTTAATAATAGAAACAGATGGTAGTTTAGCAGGATGGGGAGCTGTGTTAAAAGAAAAGAAAGAAAAATATAGTGACAAAAAGGAAGAGAGAATTTGCGCTTACCAAAGCGGTAAATATAAAGAAAAAGGAAATCTAAGTAGTATAGATGCGTAAATATTAGCAGCAATATATGAGTTAGACAGTTTTAGGCTTCGCATCCTAAATAAACCTGAAGTATTAATAAGAACAGATTGTGAAGCAATAGTGAAATTCTACCAAAAGATAAATGAGAAAAAAAGTAGTAAAAGAAGATGGTTAAATTTCCTAGACGCAACTTCAGCATATAAAAATAGAGCATATCAAAGGAAAGGATAATAATTTGGCAGACCAATTAAGTAGAATTGTTATAAACTAACCATTTTGTTTTAGTATGAATGTAGGAAAGGGAAAAGACAAAATGGAAGACTCTTCCTCCCCAGACAAATATAAAGACTTGTATTTAAAGACTTTACTGAGTAACACTCAGTATAGGCCACAATCAATGCTTGAGAGTCAGAATTTTGAAAGACTATATTTTGGGACACAAAATCTGATATGTTATCCACAATGCAACATGAGCTTCAGACTCAAAACAGAGGTAAAAGTGGATAAACAACATAAATGTTTGATAGACAATTTATGGATCGCTTACAATAAGCATCACAGAGACAATAGTTATTTCATTTCAACTTTAAATGCTTTAAGTTACTATTTTACAGACAAAGACCAAGACAAAAAGTTTAAATTCTATGTGGTAATAAAGGGGCAAAAACTCGGAATATTTCAGACTTGGATAGAGGTAGTAGACGCAATAAAGAATTATTCTACCCCCCCCCCTTCAACGAATTTAACGATCTAAATGAAGCCCTAAACTATGTTAGAGGAAATTTAGGACCAAATTATTATATTACCCCAGCCCTCAGACAACCAAATACAAATATTCCTCAATACAATATTCAAAAAGACACAGACAAAATAATTTTTTATGATCATTGCTCAACAATGACAGACGCTTTCAAACGATTGAATCAAGAGAATGAAAGACTTAAGCTAGAAAAAGAAAAACTATTACAGCAGATAAGACTATTGCAAGACAAAGAAAAAACACTCTGTTATGAAATATACCAAATTAACAATAGTTTTCAAAACCAGAGTTCTCCATCTCTAATAATGAATAAAAAGGGTGTGCATTTCCCAATAAATGCAAAAGAATCCACTACATCGGATAAAGATGTAGCTAGTCCAGTTCAAACGGTAACTGGTAAAGACTTATCAAATCCGTTTAAAGCTGACACTTTGCTAAAAAGTGTAAGGATACTACCGGCAAGTTTTAATACAGAAGCAGAAGGAACTTCAACCCAGACACCCAAAATACAAAAAAAGGGATTCGGTTTAAAGAAAAATACACAAAAAAAAAGAAAATAGAAGACATGGTAGGCAAAGCGGTAAGAAGATTGCTTAGTGAAAAGACCAAAGAGGTGATTATAGAACATCCAAGACCAGAACAAAAGACAGAGGAATCAGAAAGCTCAGGAAGTACAGGATATGATCCGACTATGGATCAATTCGCACAAGACCCAAATGAAGATAATGATTCTGGCATGAGTTTTGACTCAATAGCCCTGCATAACTTAGACACAATAGAATAATGACGACTCAAGAATAAGACGTAAGCAATGACGACCGAGTCAAGAATAAGATGTAAGCAATGACGACCTAAAACTAAGACGTAAGCAGTGATGATACAAGGCACTACTCAAAAGAAGATAAGAATTGGAAATGAGTCAGACATAACCATGTGACGATGGGGCCCACAGAGCGCCCCACAGGTTTTAAAAGATTCTTAAACCAATTTGAAATCCGAGTTTGAAATCCGAAGACTACTATAAATACCCAGCCTTAATAAAGAGATGCAGAGAAGAAGAGACGTGAAGAGAAAAAGATAGAGTGAGAGTGAGAAATTTCAGAGAGTGATTAATTATTATTTTTCAGTTTCCAAGTTTAAAAAAAAAAAAAAGTGTTTGTGTGACTTTAAAGATTGTAAAGAGTAAACTCCAAGTACGTTCCAGTTCACCAGGGACTCTCGAAAGGGAAATCTCTCTCAGACCGGAGCCATGTGAGTAGTTTATGTTTGAGTTTTTTGTAATATCTCTCCCTACAATGTATCATAATGTTTATGTATGAAAGTAAATATGTTTGATTTCATATAACTATAATTGTTTAATATCTTAGTAAATGGTTCTCTGATCAGTTTTTTAACAGTATCGATGGACTAACCTGTAAAGTCCTAGGGATTTGAAATGTCCGCCAGGGCCATGATGTGCCAAAGGACGTATGTACCCGGAGTGTGGTTAGAGAAGAAAATTGTTAAAAGCTAGGCTGCAAAGAAGATATGAACAGAGGTTAAAGATTTAAAAATATATATATATATTTTGGCAGAAATTACTGAAAACCTTAAAAACATAAGCTATTTACATGACAAAGGACCAAGGATAGAGAGAGTACCGAGTAGGATTTACAACTTATTTGATCAAAACTATTTGCAAAACCAAACCTACCCAACTTAAGAACTGTCTTAATTATTTTTAATTTGAAAAAATTATTAATTTGAAAAAGTTTTATCTAAGCCTATTATTATTATTATTTTTTTTTAATTTTTTTTTTTTTTTATAATTTTTTAACCTCTGTTCATATCTTCTTTGCAGCCTAGCTTTTAACAATTTTCTTCTCTAACCACACCCCGGGTACATACGTCCTTTGGCACATCATGGCCCTAGCGGACATTTCAAATCCCTAGAACTTTACAGGTTAGTCCATCGATACTGTTAAAAAATTGATCAGAGAACCATTTACTAAGAGATTAAACAATTATAGTTATATGAAATCAAACATATTGATACATTAGTGTACTGTCTGATTTCCCGAAAGGGAAATCTCTCTCCGACCGGAGCCATGTGAGTAGTTTATGTTTGGGTTTTTTGTAATATCTCTCCCTACTAATGTATCATAATATTTATGTATGAAAGTAAATATGTTTGATTTCATATAACTATAATTGTTTAATCTCTTAGTAAATGGTTCTCTGTTCAGTTTTTTAACAGTATCGATGGACTAACCTGTAAAGTCCTAGGAATTTGAAATGTCCGCCAGGGCCATGATGTGCCAAAGGACGTATGTACCCGGGGTGTGGTTAGAGAAGAAAAATGTTAAAAGCTAGCCTGCAAAGAAGATATGAAGAGAGGTTATAGAATTTAATATATATATATATATTTAATTTGGGAGAAATTAAAATATGTGAAAGCAAAGCAAATAAAAGATCATATATTAAAACGAAATGCATAAATAATAAGATCAAATATTCATAGTTTCAAACACTTAATTAATAGTAATAGTGGCATCCATCTAAATTGCGATAATATGGACAACACGTCATACTCTATTTTTAAAATAAATTAGACAAGTATAGAACCATAATTATTCCACCAAACATAGTCATTGTATCCTGCAAGAAACTAATGCTATTATTCTAAGCACGATTTAAATTTGTTCAAAATTTTGTTAAATCAATTTTTTTATTGTTTGTATCATGAGGCTATTGAGAACAAATAAATTTTTTTATGATATTCTCATGAACTATTTTACATTTTGGGTGTGTTTGGTATGAAGGAAAATGTTTTCCAAAAAATGTTTTCCAATTTTCTTATGTTTGGTTGACTTAAATATTTTGGAAAATGTTTGTCAAATTAACTTATTTTTCTCAAATTTAAGGAAAATGACTTCCCTTGAAAAAGTAAGGAAAACATTTTCCAAAATCATTTTGAACCTCACACCTCAACTTTTCATCCTAACCTAAGTCTCGAGTATCGATTTCCGATACTAATCTTGGATCTGACTCCTGGTTCTCGATACGAGACCCAACTCTCAACCTCGATTCGATACCCAACTATCGAGTTCAGGATTGAGTGGGGATCGGATCTCGAGTTAGGATTAAAGATCGAACTTCGGGTCGGATCCCGAATCAGGTTTTGGGATGAGGTTTCGAGTTGGATGTCAGAGTCGGATTTTGAATTGAGAGTCCAGGTTGGGTCTCATGTCAAGTGTCAGATTTGGGTCTCGAATCGATCGTCGGGATCAAATATCAGAATCAGATGTCAAAGTCGATCTCGTTTAGAAAGTTGGGTCTTGGGTCAGTTATAAGGGTCAGGTCCCGATTAGAAATCGAGTCTCAATTTTAGTGTTAGATCTCAATTTGGGTGTTAGTGTCGAATCAAGGTTTAAAAATTGGAAGTCAAGTGTCGATGTCGAGGTTGAATCAAGGTTCGATAGTGGGGTGTCGTAGCTGGGTATCGAGTGTTCGGATTGGGGTCAAGTCTTGAGGTCTAGGTCAGAATCAGGTCTCGGGGTCGGTGTCGGGGCCACGAGTTAGGATCGAGTCTCGATTCAGGGTCAGGGTCAGGTCTCAGGTCGGGTCACGAGTCAAGGTCGAGGTCGGATCTCGGGTATCAGAGTTGGGGTCTCGGATCGAGGTCCTGGTCGAGTCTCTGATGTCGAAGTCGGAGTCAGGGTCTCTGGTTATGGTCAGAGTTTGAGTTAGGGTCTCGAGTTGAGGTTGGGGTCGGGTCAGGTCGAGGGTTAGGGTCGGGTCGAGGGTCGAGGGTCGAGGTTGAGTCAAGGGTCGAGATTGAGTCTCAGGATAGGGTCAAGTGTTGGGGTCGGGGTCGAATCTTGGGTCAAGTGTCGAGGTTGGGTCAGGTCTCAGGTCGGGTCTTAGGGCCAGATCCCTGTTCAAAAGTTTGATCCTGAAATAGCTTGGGGTAAGGAGTCAGGGTTAGGTCATGGGTCAAGGTTGGGTCTCGGGTCGTGGTCGAGTCTTTGGTCAAGTGTTGGGATTGGGGTCAGGTTGGGTCTCTAGGTTGGATCTCGGTTTAAAATTTGGATCCTGAATCGGATGTTGGGGTAGAGAGACAAGGTCGGGTTGGGGTCAGGTCCTAGGTCGAGGTTGGATCTTGGGTCGAGGTCGGGATCGGTCTCGCGGTCGGATCCCGGTTCAAAAGTTGGATCTTGAATCAGATATTCGGGTCTCAAGTCGAGTGTCGGGGTTGGATTTAGATTCAAAAGTTGGATCTTGAATCAGATGTTGGGATCGGGAGTAGGGTCGGGTCTTGGGTCGAGGTCTGTTCTTGGGATCATATTCCAGTTCGAATATCAGGATCATAAAAAATATTTTTCATTCACCAATCATACACTAAAAAATATTTTTCACACACCAACCAAACATGAGAAAATAAGTTAGAAACCAACTTATTTTCCAAGAAAACTTTTTCCAGGAAAACATTTTCCTTCGTACCAAACACACCCTATTATCATCGATAGTCAAGTAATGTGATGTTACTTTTAAAAATCTTGGATGACAATCAAGCATATATAAAATTTAATGCAAATTAAGGGAGTGAATAAATTAAAATGAGTTAATTGTGAATATCAAATTCAAGTCAACTATGGAAAAGGAAGAAACAAATAATTAGTCAACCTTTTTTCGGTGAACAAATGATTGATTATTGAGTAAAGAAGATGATTTTTAGCTTCTAAGGCCATGTTACTACATCCCGTATAAAGAATAAATATTCCAAAAGGCAATTTCATTTTTAATAATTTAAAATTTAAAATTTAAAAAAGAAAGGAAAAAAAACGACTGGTGGGACCTGGTCCTGGTAGAATATAAACATGTAGGTACCGAAATTGGAACATCATCATTGTCAGTCAAAACCACACGTGGGTCCTCTATTCTTTACTTTTATTTACTTAAAAAACTACTCTCTCCATTTTATTTTACGCTGTACCTCCATTATTACTTATACTAGATATTAGGTGCCCAGGCCCGGGCCCAATATATATAACTTTTTTATCTTATTTTATGTGATATAGATGAAATTTAGAGTGTCAAATAATTTTTTATATGTTTTTTTCTAAAATATTTTCAGTTGTTAATTTGTTATGATTTATAAAAAAAAATTACGTCATTTTCGAATGATATATGTTACTCTTTTAATTTCAATTTATGTGATACATATGGAATTAGGAGAGTCCACCAAAATTTTCTTATATGTTCTTTAAGTATTTTCTCAATAATATATATTGTTCCATCTATTTAAATTCATGTGTCACCGATAGAATTTCAAGAGTCAACTAAATTATTTTCATTTTTAAAAAAAAATATTTTAAGTTGTTTATTATTGTGATTTATAGTACTTTTAACGTCTTTTTAAATATATAATAGAATATTTTAAGTTGTTAATTATTGTGATTTATAGAATTTTCAAACATATCACGTATGATTAAGAGTAGTGTGTTTGTAGCCTCTTATTAGATAGTAAAAATATTTTACGTTGTTAATTATTGTAATTTATAGTGTATGTTAAGTAATTTTCAAATTTGTAATAAAATATTTTAGGTTGTTAACTATAATAATTTATAGTATCTTAAAAGTAATCTTTGAATAGATGATAAATTAAAAAGGAAAGTAAGACAAATAAATTAAAATAGAAAAGGACAACAACAAACTTGAACAAATGTAAGTACTAACTTTTCTGTAATAATATACTTTATAAAATACAATATTATAAATTGAGTAATTAAAGAGAATGAAATTGTTGAGGTGGGGTCCATATTTATTAAGAGACTTGGAATAAATGCAAAGCAAAATTGAAAAGGTGTGAAATAGGGGGAATACATGGGCCCACATGCATGGAAAATCAAAGAAATTTTCAGCTGAGGTAAAGTAAAAAATAAAATACAGATGGGCTTTTATGTCAACTGATGGGAATATATCATTGTAAAGCAGTGGTGTACAACAGTAGTTAAGCAGAATATAATGAGGCAAATACTCATATTATCCCTGGCTAGGGAAGCACGCATGTTGACATAAGAGCCCGTGCAAATACGAGCTCAATATATATTATTTTAGGAAAAATTACTTAAATATAAAAATTATTTTATCATATTTTTTAAAATTTCTTATCATTTAAAAAAATTTACAAAAATTTTTACTCGCTCTTATTCTCGGATACATCACTTTACGCGATGTATCAGGATGTACGCGATGTATCGGGACACTGAGTGATGTATTCGAAAATGAGACGAGATGTATTGAGACGTTGAGGGATATATCCGAAACCGGGACGCGATGTATCAAGACGTTTTGGGATGTATTCGAATTCCACCAAATTTAAGGAATTTTTGTAATTTGAAAAAGAGTGGGGACATGATGTAATTAGCTCTTAACACTATGAGATTTGTGTAAAATTCTCATTATTTTATTTGTTTCAATTTATGTGGCACTGATGGTATTAAAAGAGTCAATCAAATTTTTATATAACTTTTAAATATTTTAAATTCTTAATTATTGCTATTTATAGTACTTGTAACGTAATTTTAAATAATATATATTACTCACTTTGTCCCAACTTATGTGGCACATGTAAAATTTTGAAAGTCAACTAAATTTTAGTATGTTCTTTTAAAATTTTTAAGTTGTTAATTATTGTAACATATAGTACTCTTAATTAACATAATTTTTAAATAATATGTGTTATTTTTCATGTCCCAATTTATGTGGTACATGTGAAATTTTGAGAGTTGATCAAATTTTGTAAGGAAAAGGGTCAAAAATACCCCTCAACTTTGTTTTATTGGTTGACTAAGCCCCCGCCACTAAAATTAAGTTATTCTTACCCATGCCGTTACTAATTTCATCATTTGTGCTCCTATGTTGACAGAAATCCCCAAATCGACTTAAATTAACCCGAATCTTAAAAAACGACCTGGTCCCCATTTAAAACCCATGCCCCGATTGCTGGTTATCCCTTCTTCCTATACAAGTTTCTCATCCTCACTTCAAATTTCTGCAACAAAGATAAGCCCATTTTTTCACTAGAACCTTTAAAGGGGAACCGTTTTTTTCCCCAAAAATCTACTCAAAGATGGCATTGCTTAAGATTCAGCCTAGAACCCATTCATTCATTCATGTAAACAAACCCAATCCGGTGTCTTCGCATCCTGTTTCGGGTTCTCTGTCCTTGTCAAATTCAGGCGGAAGAGGAGTAGTAGTTCTCAAAGAGGATAAGAAAAGGGAAGGTGTATTGTCGGGTAAGATTGGCGAATGGATGAAGGAATAAGTGGTGGATATTGTGAAGAACTTGAAACAAGCGTCATTGTTGGTTCAGATATACGATGAGTATGGAAAAGGAGAAGTGAAGATCAAGACGGAGAGAACAGTGGAGGAAGATTGGCCGATGATGAAAAGTGAATGGGAGAAGAGATCACCAGATGGGCTTATCTTTGTTGGAGAAATTGGGAGTGAGGATGAGAAACTTGTAGAGGAAGAAGGGATAACCAGCAATCGGGCCATGGGTTTTAAATGGGGACTGGGTCATTTTTTAAGATTCTGGTTAATTTAAGTCGATTTGGGGATTTCCGTCAACACAGGGGCACAAATGATGAAATTAGTAACGGCGGGGATAAGAATAACTTAATTTTAACAGCGGGAGCTTAATCAACCAATAAAACAAAGTTGAGGGTATTTTTGACCCTTTTCCCAATTTTTAATATGTTTTTAAATATGGTAAGTTATGACTTATAGTACTCTTACCGTAATTTTTAAATAATATATGTTACTCCCTTTGTCCCAATTTATGTGGCACATGTGAAATTTCGAGAAATAATCATATTTTAATATGTTTTTCAAATACTTTAAGTTGTAAATTATTATGATTTATAATATTCTTAACGTAATTTTCAAATAATATATATTACATCATCAGCCTCAATTATACAGTATAGGTGAAATTTCAAGAGTTAATCAAATTTTTAATATTTTACTTTTCTTTTTAATATTATTATTGTAAATACATAACATATAACAAAGAAAATAAGATAAAATAAATTAAAACGGATAAAACACTACATGTAAATAGAGGAAGTTGAACTATTGAAAGAGAAGGGCAAACCAGTTAATTGACCGGCTGACCCTAAGCTCCTCAACATTCACACTTCCAATATATATTTTATGTTTATTTTTAGTATTATTATTGTAATAAAAAAATAAGACAAATAAATTAATTAGAACGAATAAAACACTATATGTAAACAGAGGAAGTTGAATTGTTGAAGGAGAAGGGCAAATCAGTCAATTGACCCGCTAGCCCTAAGCTCCTCAACATTCACACGTCTAATATATAAAATATATATATATATATTGGTGGAGTATCAGAAAATACTAAAATACTACATCAGACAAGGTTCACGAGAGGAGTACTTTCATTCAGATACCTGGGTACCTCTGAGCACAAAGAAGTTGTCAGCAGGGCAATAACAACCTCTTATAGATAAGATGCTGGGGAGAATCACAACTTGGACAATTAAATACCTATCTTATGCAGGAAGGCTACAATTGGTGAACAGTGTATTAACAACCATGCAAGCATTTGGACTCAAATCTTTATGCTGCCTAAACAAATAATACACAGAATATAATCAATATGTAAAAGGTTTCTATGGAATGGCGAGGTACAAAGTAAAGGAAAGGCACTTGTAGCATGGGAGACACTTTGCTGGCCAAAAGTAGCCGGGGGTCTTAATATTACAAATATTCATGTATGGAACAAAGCTGCTATCTTAAAACATTTGTGGAATCTCAACAAAAAGGACAAACTGTGGATTGTATGGGTACATACTTTCTACGTTAAGGGCAGGAAACCTTGGGAGGTGATAGCAAATCAAGCTTCTTGGATTGTGAAGAAAGTACTCTATGCAGGGCATTGGCTTGAAGAGAGGAACTTGCAAGTGACAGAAATAATGGAAGCTGATGAGTTTAGTATTCAAACAACATACAAAAAGTTGAGAGGAGAATACAACAAAATTTCATGGAAAAGAATGACTTGCAACAATCAGGGTAGTCCTAAATGGATCTTTGCACTCTATTTGGCAATACACAGAAGACTCTATACCAAAGATAGATTGAGCAACTGGGGGATTATAACTGATGTGACATGTTTCCTATGTAGTGCAACACCTGAGACACACCAACACCTCTTTTTTGAGTGCACCTTCTCAAAGAGGATATGGCAAAAGATCTTGAGCTAGCTATCAATTAAGAGGAGCAACAGTGGATATAATGAAGAGTTGAATTGGGCTATAGAGCATGCCAACAATAAAACAGGATAGGCAGAAGTGTACAGAATGACTTTAGCAGCATCAGTGTATCACATCTGACAGGAGAGGAATTACAAAATTTTTCAACACAAGGAGAGGACCATAGAGGTGATTACAAGAGCAATCATTCGGGATATACACTTGAGAGCTAGCATGAATCCTAGAATTATGGCTGGTATGCATAGACATAATTTTTACCCTTAGAATAGGTGCTAGCAGGAACTAGAAGCTTTGAATTAGCTGGGCTCTGAGAATTGAGAGTGTCCATAGCCAGAATTCCACACTTGTACATATTGCACTATCTGGTAAATAAGATTTATAGTTACCAATATATATATTTATTAAAATTAATATTTATTTTTAGAATTTAAAAAAATTATATAATTTAATTTTTAATTTATTTTTTATTATTAATTATAGTCATTTTTCAATAAATATTTTAAAATATTAAATTTATTGCATTAAAATGATAATATAATAAAATTATCACTCTACTTTTTACTCCTTAAAAGGACATGTCAAGTCAATACTGAATAAGTAAAAATAAACGTAAGAAGTATTTGCCTTAACACTATTCTGAAGAAAATATTTATTGCTCCTTGTGTTCAATTTACTTTCTAATTATATTAAAAATATATGTTTATTATACTTGTCCATTTAAAACAGTAAAACACCAAATGATATTTATCATTTTATATCTATTTTATCTTAATTATTAAGTACTCTTAGTTTCTCAATAATTAAATATTTATAATAATTAAGGGTGATATAGTAAAATTATCATCTTATTTATTATATCTTAAGGGATGTGTTAAGTCGAACATAAATAAGTAAATATGGATGGGGGCCTTATTAATTATATTTTAAATTTGATTATAAGTATTTTATATAGTCATTTAATAATAAAAGTAATATAAAAAAAAATCTTAAATTGATCTTGATTTGCTAAAATAAATAAGTAGAAAAAAATATTTCTAATAAAAGGGGCAAGTAAAATGAAACGGCCAGAGTAATTGTGAGAGTACAAAATTACCATATCGGTCAGAATCAAAGAAATATGTGAAATGATCTTTAATCGTAGGAGCATTTGTTTAAATACCCTTTATCTCTCCATCTTAAATGTCTTACCTAAGTAAAAATTAGAGTTGTTAATATGGGTTAAGCCCGTTGGATCGGTTTGGTCTAGCCTGTGATTTGATAGGGTTGGATTAAAATTTTTGGAGTCCATTTAAGAAAAGAATTTTTTTAGTCCGGCATGAATAAGCCTGTTAATTTGTGGGGCTTGAGAAATATGGGTAGGGTGTGGGCCAAATAAAAATTAATTAAAAAATAAAAACAAAATAGTGTATTAAAAATAACAAGAGTCCTAACTCAAAATCTTTTTAATGTTTTAAATATTAAAATTTAAATACAAATTATGTTTATAAAATATGTACTTCATAAAATAAAATTTTCCTAAAATTTCTAAGGAATCACTATGTAGGCGTAGCCTATGGAATATTATCATGTTTTTTTGTGTCTTATTATGATTATTGAAAAACAATTTCTATTTAACTATTTATACTTTTACTTGAATCAAACTTAATAAATATTATAAAGATAATTTTATTTATGGATTTGATTAACAAGTAGTAACACTAATACCGCCTAATATTGTTTTTTGATATTTATGATAATATTTTTAAATTATAATTTGATGTAAAAAATTATAAAAAATATGATTTTAAAAAAAGTAGTCTGGCCCGGCAGAATCCGTAGCCCACGTACTTGTGGGTTGGGTTGACCGTTTTCTAGCCCACAATAAAATGGATCAGCCCGGCTTGATCCGTTCAATTTCAAAGTATGTATGGATTAACCCGGATAGAATAGGCCAATCCATATTGACAGTCCTAGTAAAAATTCATTATTTTCCTAAAATATCAAATATTTAAAACAAAATAAGTTCATTAAAACAACTAATATTCGGACAGTAGGGCACACTAATGGTTTTTGACAAGTTTATGCAGTTCAAATGGAAAAATAAATAATATTATGAACAACTGTTCAAGCTTGTTTTTTTCCTTTTTAAAATAACGATTTAATAGCTGGAAAAAAGTACAATATAAACTCATTAAGAAATGGCATGAGAATCTCATGATGATTTCTGAAAATCCTTTTTATTTTATTTGACATCAATCACGGTGAAATATGTTGTTCCCCTTCCCTTTTTAATGTTTGTTTCTCCACAAGTCACCAAGTTTACATTGATAATAATAGATTGCAACTCTTCAAATCTTACCAAATTGTTCAAGGTCAAAATAAGGCTTCAATTATTGAGACAAAAAAATACCTTTTTGTTTAGACTACTTTAGACTTTAGTGGATGTGTTTTATATGTGTGTCTCACTTTAATTAATAAAATTGTATATATATAAATAAAAAGAATAATATTATTGAAAATAGGAATTAATGCTAAAATAAATATTATATTTCTTTAAATAATATAAATAAATATTATATTTCAAAAATAATTTAGCAAGTGATCAATAATGTTGATGTGAGATAAAAAGTTTCCGAATTAAGTTCAAACTTATGGTGAACTTGAATCAACCAATCAATCAGAATTGCTCTCACCTCTTTGCTTATCTCAAGTTGAGAGAAGTATTGAAACACTCCTCAATTCGACATAAATTATTAGTTCTTTCTTCAAACTATTGATAGTCTTATAAATACTCATTTACTTGATTAATTGAACTTAAATACACTCCACTATGACACATGTTATATCAAGTTGTCTCAAAGTCTTATAGGAGCGTGAAACTGTTAATAAAAAATCGAGAAAAATATTGAAAACACCCCTAAACTTGGCGAAAATTAATTATTAGTTTCTTCTCTGAATTATTGACAGTCTTAAAAATACTCTTAACTATAGGAAATGGTCAAAAAATACCATTCATCCAACTATTTTGCTAAAAATACTCCACACTCACCTTTTTGGTTCATTTAATATCTTGAAACTAACAACCCCATCTTTCTTTTATTTTTAAAATATTATTTATTAATTATCATTTTCTTATGAGGTGAAATAAAAACTCCACTCCATCAGATTTTTTGTATAATTTTTCACTCGAAATAATATATCTGCACTATGACTCAATTTTTTTAAAAAAATAATCACGTAATCATAATTCTTATATTTAATATTTATAATGATTAATAGAAATAGTTGGAGCATGTTTAAGAAAGATTTTCCTATTAAATTAAAGAATGTAAAAAAGAAAAAGTTAACTAATGAAGACTGTAATTGAATCAATCGCTGGTCTTTGTATGTTTATACCAAAGTAAATAATTTAACAATAATTTATATTTATTAAACAGGTCTTTAACATCTTTTGAGTTTTTGATTTGTTGTTTTTTTTTAAAAAAAATGGATCATGGGTCAATATCTAATTTTGAATTTGATAAATTATAAGAAAAAAATCTAACGGAGGGAGATTATAAGAAAAAATCTAACGGAGGTAGATTATAAGAAAAAATCCAACGTATTTCATCCACTAAGAAAATGACAAGTAATAAATAATATTTTTAAAAATAAAATAAAGATAAAGTTGTAAGTTTCGTCCCCGAACTATTGATAACCATAAAACACCCCTCTACTTGACTAACTCAATTTTAAAACACCCGCTCGTGTAATACAATATATCTATCTATATGCCTCATCAACAGAAAATTTCACGTGTACACACGTGAATAACACATTTATGTGTATAGCATGAGAGAGGTGTATTTAAGTTCAATAAGACAAGTAGAGAGGTAATTTTAAGATTGTCAATAATTCATACATGAAACTAATAATTTGCGTCAAGTTCAAAAATATTTTTAATACTTCTCTCTCAAGTTGTGAATCTACGTAGTCATGAACTCTTGTCTCATTTTGCAAAGAAGCACAAATATTCGAGTGGATCATAGATAATATCAAATCTAGTTTAGAATTATGATACTAATACATACAAATAATAGATGTGTTATGTAGTTTTTCGTGATTATTTTATCAGTTAAGGTATCATATAAAATTGTCGCTCAAACATGTCACTCGAGAAAAGTACAAATTTAGAATTTACCATGCATATGACACACATAATACGTGAGTTATGTAGATACTCGTGGATATTTTGACAATACAAAATGTCATATAAAGTTAATTTTTTCTGACCCATCAAACAAAAACGTCATCCAAGAAAACATATGCATTGTGTTGTCATTCTTTAATGTACTAAACACGTAGTATATAATGTGCATAAATTGGGTGATTAATGATCAATAAAAATGATTTAGGGTTGTATTTTCGAGACAAATTATCGATGTATTTTCGTGAAGAGAACAACTGCATGAAAACACATATCATAAATGTTTAGTCAAAATGGTACCATCGTCACATTCAAATGGGATTCAAATCGTGAGGGCATCTCCAATCATATTCTCTATTTTACTCTCCAAATATAGAGTTCTTTATTTTTTCAGACAATCAACTCCAACCCAATTCTCTATTTTACTCTCTAAAAAAGAATATTTTTCTCTCTCCTTAGTATTATATTATTATTTCTATTTCATTTCATAATATAAATCTTTTTCTTTCTTTTTTTCTTCTTCAAATAATCACTTTATATAATTTTCATGTGATATAAAATTTTACTTTTTAAAATTCTTTATTTAATATAAAATATATTTTATTCTAAATTTCTAAATAACATAAATTTCAAAAAATATTATATATCATACATATTAATGAACAATTCAAATAAAAGTGAAATCATTGATGAAATATAATTACATAATAAATATTGCATCATCGTAAAATTTATTTTAAATTTTACATAAATACTCGACTTTCAAGACTATTACGTTGCTCCTATAAATGCTCTATTAATGCATTACGGAGTTCAAAATGAATAGTTTTTTTTCCTTACTTTTTTATGTGTAGCTAAAAATTGTTTAAATTAACAATTTCATCTTGTATCCAATTATTTCATGTACTAATTCACTTCCCATATTCCATTTTGAACTATTGCATCCAGTATTTTCATGCTCATTAAAAAGCTGTGTAGTTTAATAATTTATCACCATAACATAAAAGTAGATTGTTTGAATTATCATGTAAATTTTGTGTATTCTTCATAGTGAAAAATAATTATAATTTTAATTTACATATTTAAAGTGACAAAAGTTTTTAAAAAATTAAATTAGAAAAATTGTTAATTCGGGATGGAAGTAGTATACTTATCAATAATATGTTTTTTAGATGTTATATTACTTAGAAAATAATTCAAACACTAAAGACTTAATTAATAGTCTTATATAGTATAAATAATATTAAAATAATTTTAAATTATATATTTTAAAGTGACGAATTTTTTTTAAAAATAAAATAGAAAAAATATTAATTCAGGTAGAAGTACTAACTTGTCAATACTATATTTTTAGATGTTATATTATATTAGAAATTAATTATATATAATAAAGAATTAATTAGTGATACAATAGAAATAATATTAAAATACTCAAAAAGTGAAATAGAAAGGTGAATAGTAGTTCTCCAAATTGGAGGGGGGTTGGAGATCCCATTCTCTATTTTACTCTCCAAATATAGAGAATGGAGAGTAAAATAGAGATGGGTTGGAAATGGTCTGGGGCATCTCCAATCCTAACCTCTATTTTACTCTAAAAAAATAGAGTTCTCTATTTTACTCTCTAAAAAGAATCTTTTTCTCTCTCCTTAATATTATATTATTATTTCTATTTCATTCTTATTTTCTTATTTCATAATATATATCATTTCTTCTTTTTACAAATAATCACCTTATAATTCATATAATCTTCATGTAATATAAAATTTAATTCTTTTCAAATTCTTCGTTTAATATAAAATTATATTTTATTCTAAATTTCTAAAGAACATAAATTGCAACAAATATTATGCATAATACATATTAACGAACAATTCAAATAAAAGTTAAATCATTGATGAAATACAATTACATAATAAATATTGCATCATCGTAAAATTTATTTTAAATTTTACATAAATACTCAACTTTCAAGATTATTACGTTGCTTTCATAAATGCTCTATTAATGCATTACGGAGTTAAAAAATGAGCAATTCTTTATCCTTATTTTTTTACGTGTAGCCAAAAGAGATTTTAATTAACAATTTCATCTTGTATCCAATTATTTCGCGTAGTAATTTACTTCCCCTATTCCATTTTAAGTTATTGCATCAAGTATTTTAATGCTCATTAAAAAGTGTAGTTTAATAATTTATCATTATAACATAAAACTAGATTGTTTGAATTATCATGTAAGTTTTGTGCATTCTTCATAGTGAAAAATAATTATAATTTTAAGCCACATATTTAAAGTGACAAAAAAATTTAAAAAATTAAATTCGAAAAATTATTAATTCGGGATGGAAATAGTGTACTTATCAATAATATGTTTTTAGATGTTATATAACTTAGAAAATAATTATAAATATTAAAGACTTAATCAATAGTCTTATATAATATAATAATATAAAAATATTTTAAAATTACATATTTAAAGTGACGATTTTTTTTAAAAATAAAATAGAAAAATTATTAATTGAGGTGGAAGTAGTAACTTGTCAATAATATAATGTTATATTACATGAGAAAATAATTACAAATAATAAAGACTTAATTAATGATATAATAGAAATAATATTAAATTAATCAAAAAGTGAAATAGAGAGGTGAATAGTAGTTCACATTTCTATAAATGGAGAATGGAGAGTAATTTGGAGATGGGTTGGAGAGGGGATTCTCTATTTTACCCTCCAAATATAGAGAATGGAGGGTAAAATAGAGATGGGTTGAAGATGGTCTTGGAGATGGACCATCTCCAATCCACCTCTATTTTACTCTCCATTCTCTATATTTGGACAGTAAAATAGAGAATCGGTTCTCCAACCACCCTCCATTTCACTCTCTATTTCACTTTTTGACTATTTTATTATTATTTCTATTATATAATATTTGTAATTAACATATTATAAATCATACAAGACCTTTAATTAAATCTCTAATATTCGTAATTATTTTGTAATTATAATATAGCATTTTAAAAAATATATTACTTAATATATACTACTTTCATTCCGAAAGAATAATATTTCAATTTAAAAAAAAAATTCATCACTTTAAATAGTATAATTTTAAATTATTAAAAAAAAATTCACTATGAAGAATGCACAAAATTTTAATGATAAGATGAAAATTTTAATTTAAAAATACAATACATAACATAATAATTTAAATACAAGAATGCACAAAAATGCTCATTTTGAACTTCATGATGTATTGATAGAACATTTATGGGAGGAACGTAATAAACTTGAAAGTTGAGTATGTACGTAATGTTTATGTAATTGTATTTCATTTTAATGATTTTACTTTTATTTGATTTGTCCATTAATACGTGTATTATATAATATTTGCTTGTAATTTATGTTATTTAGAAATTTAGAATAAAATATAATTTTATATTATATAAAGAATTTTAAAAAAAATAAAATTTTACATTACATGAAAATTATATAAGGTGATTATTTGGAAAAAAAAAGAAAAGATTTATACTATGAAATAAGAAAATAAAAATCAAATAGAAATAATAATATAATATTGAGGGGAGAGAATAATATATTTTTTTAGAGAGTAAAATAGAGAATTGGGTTGGAATTGATTGTCTGAAAAAATAGAAAACACTATATTTGAATAGTAAAATAGAGGGTAGAATTGGAGATGACCTTAAACTCTATATTTGAAGAGTAAAATAGAGGGTAGGGTTGGAGATGACCCTAGTACGCTATTCCACACGCCTTGACAAACGTTAAATTGGTATGGTAGCCATTTAAGTAGATGATGTAGTGCACTAATTTAGTACGCTATTGCTAATTTTTGTCATCTTTATATTAACACGTTATTATGATCACTTTTCTTATTACATATCATTTAGATTCCAGACTCAAATTCTTACTTATTGTGCCATTAATCTAATACTCTCTCTATTCCATATTTCATATACTACCCTTTTTCTAGTTTGTCTCAAAAAGAATATCTCCTTACTAGTTACTATAATTAGAAACAATTTAGTTTTAAAATTTCTATTTTACCCTCGATGAAATAATATACAACCATACAAATATCTAAGGACTATTTTAGATCACAAGTTTGAATTTTTTTTCTTAAACAAAGCAGCAAGTCAAAAAGTGCGATATAAAATGAAACACAAACAGATGAAACGACGTAGTATGAATCAGTTGGCAATCTATCCGGAAAGTATTTTGGTAATGCCAAGCTGTCGGTAGTTAACTGCGGTTATAATATGACTACATTCAATGGTTAAGGCATTAGAGGCGTCGGTGGAGGTCAAGTTAGCCACTGATTGAAAATCTTCACAAATAAAAAGGACCGTTGAATAAATATAGAAAAACCAAAAATAAGCAAAGTATAGAGAGAGAAAGGAGAAGAAGAGAGAAGAAAAAGATTGAAGAAAGAAAGAATCGCTTGGTTTATAAGCCATAAAAGCCTTCCTTGTTGGAAAACCCATTTACATATATGCATTGAAAAGTCAGAAAGAGTTGAAGGATTGTAATGGCAGATTCTAATTCAAGTACCGATTCTGTTTCCATTGACGTTGAGACCATTTATCTTGGCGGAAAGGTTCCATTTTTTTCTTCTTCTTTGTATCTTTCTGTATGTGTATTGTTAAATGTACGAAATGGGTTTGCTTTATTTGTTGGTCAATTTAAGTTTCTCAGTAAAGGGGGTAATGGGTTTTGTTTCTCTTTCAAATCATTTCTAGGCATTTTTGGGTTCTTTTTTTATTTTTATTTGGAAGTTGTTTAGTGTAGATTGTGGGTTTGTAGGTCCTTTGATAGAAAGATAAATGTGCTCTATGTTTTGGGCACAAGAAGATTGTTGGAGATTTTCTGTTTTTGTTTTTCCAGTTGGGACGTGTGTAATGGAATTCCTCAAATAAACCTTTTATAGTAATTTTCATATGCACTTTTCTTTGGTTAATTGTTGTTGTCTGCTTTTTTCAAGAACTGGTATAATCCAAATTGCTTTTCCTCTGATCATATCTTTATGCTGATTGCACATAGTTGGGGGGGGGGGGATGGGGAATTACAACAACAACAACGTACCCCGGTCGGTGTGAGTGATTATGTATAAGAGAAGTGATCCAAATCCTTTCTGGATTACAAAATCATACTGATTAGTAGAGCTTTTTCATTTGACTTTAAACTTGGAGGGGTTAGTATTCTATAGATAATGGATGTATGTTTTTCTTGATTTACTTAACTTATACAAAGAAATTATATTCAGGAGCACGTTGTACGGACTGGCTGCGGCTCTGTCTCTGTTATAGTTTATGGAGACCAAGAGAAGCCACCACTGATAACTTATCCAGATTTAGCTCTAAATCGTAAGTGAGGGTTTATGTTCTAATGTTCCATATCTTCCATTTTCAGGATTCTGTTCATGTGCTTTCAGGTTGCTCATATTGTTACTTGTTTGCTGCTGATCTTTATGCTTATGATGTTTTACTTTCAAACATGCATTCCGCAGATATGTCATGTTTCCAAGGATTGTTCTTCTGTCCGGAAGCAGCTTCATTGCTGCTCCATAACTTTTGCATTTACCACATAAGTCCTCCGGGGCATGAGGTCCGTGAATTGGACAGCTTGTTTCCTTTCATGTAATCTTATTGGGTTTTTGGCTCTCTATTCCTTGCTCCATTAGAATCGACTCAACTTATCTCCATTACTCACATAGTGCTCTCTGATTTCCACAAGAGTTCTTGCAGTTAGGAGCTGCAGTAATTTGTCCAGAGGAGCCTGTACCTTCAGTGGATGATTTGGCAGATCAGATAGTTGAGGTTCTCAACTATTTTGGGTAATTTCTTGAGCTCCATTTGCTCTATATGTTTAGTTATATGCTTATACAAGGATTGCAAATGCTGTTTCTTTTCTTGTAACTTGTTAGAGATCTGTTTTTATGCTTTTTTGAGCCCTTTCTTGATAACTTTGTTTTTAAGCAAGGACTCTTCCAGGGAAAAAAAAGAGAGGACTACTTTTAAGCAACATTTTTTGCTGTTTTCAGGCTGCGGTCAGTTATGTGTATGGGAGTAACAGCTGGTGCTTATATACTCACCTTATTCGCGGTAAGTTTGTTTTCGAAAATGACCATGTGATACTCCTCTTAGTGGTCGATCATCTATTTCACTAACATGTATCTTATATTGCAGATAAAACATAGGGAACGTGTTCTTGGTTTGATTCTTGTTTCCCCAGTATGCAGAGCGCCTTCTTGGAGCGAATGGTTTTATAATAAGGTGATATTTCGTATCTTTCTTTTACCATTTCTCAAATGTAAAGAAAATACGCTCTATAGAAGTTGAGATAATTGTTCATCTGCAGGTCATGTTGAATTTACTTTACTTCTACGGAATGTGTGGTCTGCTGAAAGACTTTTTACTATACCGCTACTTCAGCAAGGTACCTGTTATGTTCTATCATTAGTTTTTTCTCCTTCATGTCTATTTCCTCTTTGTAGTGATCAGATTGAATAAGGAGGCTGCTTTGTTTGTTTCAGGAGGTTCGGGGCTCTGCAGAAGTTCCAGAATCAGATATAGCTCAAGCATGCAGAAGAGTAAGTGCCTTTCTCCTCCGGTAGTTAGTTTGCAGATGTTAGTCCATTTCATTCTACTTCTACCTTCTTTAGATTATAGCTTTGCACATCTTAATTTTTTTTATAACTATTGTATTTGGTATTTTTCTTATCTTTTCAGTTGCTAGATGAGAGGCAGAGCATAAACATTTTACGGTTTCTACAAGCTATTGACGGGTAGGAAACTTGATCTCACTGCTCGAAATATAGATAGCAATGTGTTGTTTTCGAATAGTCACAAAATTAGACTTTCCTAAGCGTGGTTTTGCAAATGAGCAGGAGACCAGATATCACACAAGGATTGAAGAAACTACAATGTCGAACCCTCATATTTGTTGGGGATAGTTCTCCTTTCCATTCAGAAGCTCTCCACATGACTGCTAAATTGGACAGACGATTCAGTGCCTTAGTAGAGGTATGCCTTACTTTCACTTTAATTAAATCTTTAACAACAAATATTCCCATATAATGGTATTCCTTCTGGCTAAAAGTTATATATGGCTAGCTAATTTCCATTTCTGTGATGTTTGGCCGGTTAGGCAAGAAGCTGTTTGTAGTGTATACCTGAATAAAATGATGTGTGCACGTTCATAAAAAGGTGCAGAAGTGTCATGATTGAAGTTATGTACCTGTTTAATAATATACTATACTAGTATTTTAAATGCTGATGTTATTAGTTGGCATATACATTGGATCTTGTGTTGAGTTGTAGATGTTATGTATTATCGTACATTGAGTAAATGCTGTGAATTAATATAGGGAATGGTGTTGTTGACGAAAGGTATGGGGTTGTTGTGATTGTAATTTGCAGGTACAGGAGTGCGGATCAATGGTGACAGAAGAACAGCCACATGCAATGTTGATACCTATGGAGTATTTCCTCATGGGATATGGACTATACAGACCTAACCAGTTCAGTGGCAGCCCAAGGAGTCCTCTTAGTCCATCTTGTATCGCCCCCGAGCTTCTCTCTCCGGAGAGCATGGGGCTCAAACTGAAACCTATCAAGACTCGGATTGAATCCAAGATCCCCAGTGCACAACAATAATGCTGCTGGTTCATTTAATGTGTGTATTATATTGGAGAGAAAAAAAAATCCCTCTTTAAGTTTTTTTATTGTTTGTTTTGGGTTTTGTTGTAACTGTTGAGGGTGAGCAGGCAGGGTAGATATTTATAAATGAGGTGTAGGTAGGAAGTTGAAATTCTTTTATGGACATATATAGGGCGGGAAGGACGGAGAAAATTGGGAATTCATTCATTGGTAGGCAGAGAAAAAAGGGTCATTAAACATGTTCCCACTTTCAGTTGTATTTGTTGTAAAAATTGGAAAAAGGGACATTTATTTATGAAAATACATGACAAATAGTGAATAAGACAGCAATTGAGCTGGTCATTATTAATTCTACATTTTTGAATTCATAAATGACGATCCTCTTATGGTCCTACCCCCCACTTAACACCCCTTGACCTAAGCCAAAAAAATTGCACTCCCTCCCAGTTTGTCCCCTATTGTGCTTTTTAATTTGTCTCAAAATGCCTGCAATATTTTATTATTTTATTTTACAAGTAATTTAATTATTGGGAACTTACACAAATTTCACTAGTTTAAGAGCTAATTATTTAAATACATTTTAATTTGTAATATTATGTATCATATTAGATTTTGGTGCGTTCCGTTCAGATACTTTCAAATACATGTATATTGGGATACAAGAGGTCAAAATTAGGTGTAATTTATTCTAGATATATTGTATTCATAACAAATTTCGCTTGCCTCCCTCACCTCTCTCCTATCTCTCTCACTACTCTCCTACGTATTTGGTATCTCAAATACATGCGAAACACAATAGGTACATGTATCTAGTGTAATTTATCTAGGATACATGACGATTGCCACTCGCCTCCTTTCCCATCTCGCTCACGTCTCTCCCTATTTTAGTGTATCTGATAGCAAAAATACATATATGTAAGTGTATCTTTCTGAATGTATGGTAAGAAACTCTTAATTAGTGGTAAGATACGTAATATTTTGAAAATATAAATAATAATAGGATATATGGTAGTAGAGTATGTCTAATTATATAGTTTTTACTTTAATTTTAATTTATTTGGTGAGATTAAATATTTAAAATTTCATTTCTAGGGAAATGGAAGGCAGCAACACAACAACAGAGAAAAGGTGTCAACAACTGGCAGTTGTTTGTGTGGTTATTATGGGGACTTTGTGGATTGCCAGTGGGATGGGGGTGGCAATCCCGTCGTCTTGCATCCTATACCAAAAAAAAGAGAGAATGATATCCACTTTATTTTTCTTCTCTTCATTCAATCTATTTCATGTCCTTCTAAACTATCGGAGTGTGAAAAAAGACCATATAATGTCACAGAGAGAATCTAAATGGATTTTTTTTTACAATTTTATTTGGGTTGAATAGGTAATTTAAACTCGACAAAATTAAATAGAGAATCTTATACCATATAATAAAATAGGACCTCTAAGTACCATCTCTACAAGACTTTTGACACTTTCGAGTTTCGACTAATTACCAACAAGACTTCTCAAAATATACTCTCTCCATTCCATATAAGTTGATCAGTATATTAAAAATAATTGTTCTATATTAGTTATTCATTTTACTAAATCAAAAAAACATTAATTAAAATTTTCCTATATTACTCTTGCAGTTAATTCTTTTTGAAAATATTCACATTTGTTTGTAAAATTTCCAAGAAATTTTTAAAGAGATGATCAATTAGTAAAATTATCATTTTATCTATGATTTCTTAAGCACCGTGTAAATAAAAAGCGATAAACTAATATGAGACGGAGGGAATAGTAACTCAAGGGAATATGTATCTCTTGATTTTAGGCTCCAAATTTAATAAAACTAATTCCCCCCTAATCTTTCTTTCTGACAAAGTTTCTGCATACCCAAACAATTGAGAGCAATAATTTTTAGATTTGGATTTTCATTTTTGAGCTTCAAAACATTTTATGGAGATCATATTTTCTTCTTAAATTCATTTTTCAAATAACAAAACCAACAAACAATGGTTGGATTCAACTTAGAAGTGAGTTTCTCAAGTCCCTCATTTCTAAGTCCAAATGCATTCAAGTCTCGAATGTTTGAAATTTGAGACTTTCAAACTAAACTTTCCATGTACTGAACAATGGAGTCCGTAGCCAAAAGGATCATTTTTTTCTTCCAAAATGTATAAAGGGCCACTAAAATATTTTTTAAACCAAAACGGACAATTCGCTGCCCCAACAGCGAGATCCTTTATGGTTTTAACACCGTTAACGGCGTCCAAAATTCGGCCTTTCTCGCTGGTGACATTCTTCAGCTCTGTAGAAGAAGCAAGTTACTCATAGTTGGAGATAAATTTTATTGACAACAAATAATTGGAGGAATGGGCTGTGTAAATAATGTAAGGGAGTAATCAAAAAAGAAGGTTTTTGAAGGCAACAATTTTTTTTAAGGAATTCGCTGCCCTGCAACAAGTTTTAAATTAAATTGGAGTTCCTTATATATTATCACGAGGAGTAGGACAAATCAAAAGCCTTCTTTTTTTATTATTCCTTTACACTGTCGAATTCGTGATTTATCGAAAGTAACACAACTAAGAACTCCATGAAAGGGAGCTCTGAGCTTGCAAGTGAATCTGGAGAAAGAGAGAATTGGGACGAAGAAGACTGAATTTATGAAATTGCAAAATGATTATCATTGAACCGTAAATCTCCATTTATACACATGCAACTAACTAATAGAATGAATGCTAACTAACTAACGGAATGAATAACAACCTAACTAACAGAATTAAGACTTAAACATTACAAATTCTATCTGTACTAACTTATCACCAATCATGATCTTAACACCCCCCTCAAGTTGATGGGGAGGTAGTCATCGACAACTTGCACAAAATGTTAGAGTGACCAGGTCCACTGAAGGCCTTAGTTAAGATATCAGCCAATTGTTCTGTAGTAGGGACATGATGAAGAACAATGAGGCCTTCCTGTAGCTTAGTTCGAACAAAATGATAGTCAACTTCTATGTGTTTGGTATGTTCATGGAACACTGAATTTTTTGCAATATAAATTGCTGCCTGACTATCACAAAAAAACTGATATAGGCAAGCTGCAAGGCTCAGTTAGTTCACCCTTCAATCTCTCTAGCCAAACTAGTTTCCCAACCACTTTCCTCACTGCTCTATACTCTGCTTCTGCTGAGGACAAGGACACTGTTGTTTGCTTCTTTGATTTCCAACCAATAGGACTGTCTTCCAAGAACACTATGTATCCACTCACTGACTTTCTAGATACAGGGCATGCTGCCCAGTCTGAGTCACAATTGGCAGTGATTGTGCAGTCAGGGTGTTTAGTCATAAAAATGCCTTGGGTTAGATCATTCTTCAAATATCTCAATACATGAAATGCTGCCTTGAGATGTGGCTCCCTTGGTGCCTATAGAAATTGACTAAGATGTTGGACACTGTATGTGTTGTCCAGTCTTGTATTTGTGAGAAAATTTAGTTCCCCCCCCCCTCCCCAATTTTCTGTAGTAAGTTGGATCAGAAAGTGGTGACCCTTCATTAGAACTCAGCTTCACAGAAATATGAAGGGGTGATGTTGCTATGTTACAATCTGAACAATCAAATTCTTTAATCAAATCTGCAACAAACTTCTTATGAGAAATTAACACGCTATCATCTTTGTACAAAATTTCTAGGCCTAGAAAATAGTGAAACTTTCCAGGTCCTTAATCTTGAAATGAGCATGCAGATGTGCTTTCAAAAACTCAATCTTTTCCAAGTCTTTTCTAGTCAAGATGATATCATCTACATATATTGCTACAAACACGGTAGACATGCCAAACTTTCTAGGGAAGAGAGAGTAGTCACTAGTAGAATGTGAGTATCCTCTTGAGCAAAGAGTTATAGCCAGCTTTTCTTACCATTGTCTGCTTTCCTTTTTTAGTGCATAGAGGGAATTTCTCAACTTACATACCATCCTTTTGTCACCAACAGGCAGGCCCTGTGGCAGTGTCATATATACCTCTTCATGGAGATCACCATGGAGGAAGGTAATATTGATATCCAGTTGATACAAACTCCAACCTTTCTTAACAACCAGTCCAATCGGTATTCTTACATTAGTCATTTTCATCACAGGTGAGAAGGTTTTATTGTAATCAATTCCAGCTTGTTGTGTGTAGCCCTTGACAACAAGTCTGGATTTAAATCCTTTCACTAGTCGATTAGCTTTATGTTTGATCTTGTACACCCACCTGCAACCCATTACTTTCTTTCCTGCAGGCAACAATACTAGATCCCAGGTATTATTAGCACACAAAGCCTCAAATTTCAAAGTCATAGCTGCTTGCCATGTAGGATCTAAGGATGTCTCCTCATAAGAGGATGGCTCAATATCATGAGAAATGTGCTTCATTAACTACTGACTATCAGAAAAAAAGAGGTTAAAGAAACATGATGGGTGTCAGTTTCAATAGTGGGAGAAATGTGATTTAAAGTTGAAGGACAATGTGAAGATGGTAAGGTGTAGGTATACTCACTTAGATAACTTGGAATAGTGTGTGTTCTAGTTGATCTCCTAAGTACTGGTTCATTGTTTGTCCTAAGTGGTATGGTTGAGATTGAGTCATTTTGGTTAAGTCAGGTTGTGATGAGACTAGTTTGTGCATCATTGTTAGAGGTGTTTGTATCCATCATAGAATGTGGGGTGACAGGATCATTAAGACAGGTGGCTTCTTTGGCAGTACTACCATCCATCATGTAAGCATCAGAAGCATTGATTGACGAGTTCAACATTTCAGAATTAGTTAGCTTTTTCAATGTAGAAGTAAGGCTAGAATCAGGAAAAATGACAATAAAAGGAAAAATATTCTCATGAAAAACAACATCTCTTGAAATGTGTACCCTTCTGGTTTCCAAGTCTAGGACCGTGTAACCTTTTGTGTTGAAAGGGTATCCAACAAAAATATGAGGTGTGGACCTTGGTTCAAACTTGTCCTTGTGTCCCTTTAGTGTGGTTGGAAAACACAGACATCCAAAGGACCTGAGGTGTGAATAAGTTGGCTGTTTATGGTACAATATTTCAAAATGTGTTTTATTTTTCAATGCTGTGAAAGGGAGTCTGTTGATCAAATAAGTTGCAATCAAGATACGTTCCCCCAGTACTACATGGGAAGCTTTGAGTGGTATAACAGGGCTCTGACAGTCTCAAGTAGGTACTTATGCTTCCTCTCCATTACCCTATTTTGTTGAGGTGTATAGGGGCAAGCTCTCTGATGGATAGTCCCTTTACTTTGGAAAAAGTCAGATGTCTCTTTGTTGGTAAACTCCAGCTCATTATCAGTTCTAATAGCCTTGACTGTGGTATTGAATTGAGTTTCTATTAGATATATTAAAGCTTTAATGGTACGTAGTGCATTGCTTTTGCAGCTAAGTAATTGAGTCCATGTTGACCTACTGAAGTAATCAACAATGGTGAGGAAATATCTCTGGTTTCCATGTGTTGGTGTGTGATATGGTCCCCACAGGTCAATGTGAAGTAGATCAAATGTTCTGATGGATAGTGGTGTTGCTTTGGAAGGGAAAGGAAGTCTTGCCATAGGACAAACAGTGCAGGTAAAGGGTTGTTTTGGGGCAAAAGAAAAGGTATTGTGGAGATTCCTTTCATCTTTTTAAAGGGTACATGGCCTAGCCTTGTATGCCATAAGTGGTCCACACTCTCATGAGATGCCCATGACATAGGAGAATCATTAGAACATAAACTGTTAAAAGAATTCTGATAACTACAACAAACTTTTTATATTATTTTCATGAATGGATCTTACAAATGGTATACAAGATGAAGTACAAGATGAATGAGGTTGGCTATTCAATATAGAATGAAAAGTGGAAGTAGATGAAACTGGAACAAAAGATGCAGGATTAGATGGAGTGTTGGTGTTGCAAGTAAGACAACTTAGGCATGTGAAGTACAAACCATTTCTTGACTTACCAATCTCCATAGGGCTCTTCAGTGAAAGGCCCTGCACAAGACATGAGGAACTACTGAAACTAATAATCCCCTTGAGTTGAGAAGTCAAACAATGGACATAAATTAAGTTGAACTTGAAACTAGGCACAATCAATACTTTGTATAAGGTCAATGTTGGATTCAAGTAAGCATCACCAATTTCTGTCACCTTGACTTTATAACCATTTGGTAAGGTAACTAAAAAGGAATAAGGTAGGGGTCTGATATTGGTGAGTAAAGTTTTATCATAGGTAATGTGATTTGTGGCTCCTGAATCTATTATTCATGTATCAGCAAAAAAAGCAACACACTTACCTGCAAGGTTCGCAATTCCATGTGCATTGGTGAGGTTGTGTGCAGACTCCCTATGGCCATCACTTGTGCCTCATCCATGAACATGAATGTTTCCCAACAGGTTGAGCAACTGGTTGTATTGGTCTTGTGTGGGGCTGTGAGTAAAAGTATGCTCTAATCCCTTCAAATGACCACTCTCACAATTCTCACCCAGTAAGCCTCTAGTGTTACATTTGCTACTGACCCTGAATGTTTGCCCTTGGTGAACTTAAAATCCTGTGGAAAACCATGTAGTCTATAGCATTTGTCCTTAGTGTGGCCTGACTTCTTACAGTAGTCACAAAACAAGTGTGCCTTGTTGTGATTTGGTGGATATGTCTTGAATGAGTGCCCTTCTGTATTGCCTGAATGACTAGGTGAACATGTGAAGTATCCAGAAGGTGAATTATTGGAGAAATTGGGCTTGTACACACCCTTACCCCCACCTCTTTGTAGAGCATAAGTTGTTTTGAAATTGTTGTTACTGTTAGTTCCAGTAGAGTGCCTGAAACTAAAGCTACTTCCTGCTGTCACAGTTAATGAAGTGGAATCCAAGTGAACACGATTAAGAGGCTTGACTTCTCGCTGTTTTCTTCCTGAACCAAGATAGAAAAGACTCGAGCCATGGTAGGGAGGGGATTCATCATTAAAATACTACCCCTGAAACTGTATAGACCTCATTCAAGCCCATCAGGAATTGAATGAGGCGTCGATCCTGTTCTGCCTTGTGTAACTTAGTCTTCCCTCCACATGTACACAAATAAGTACACTGTGTGGTTGCATCCAATGTGTTGAGTTCTTTCCATAACCTTTTGATGTGAGTGTAGTACCCTGTGTTGTCAAGGTTCCCTTGGGTGAGATTACTGATTTTCTCTTGAATCTGATACAGTTTCGCACCATTGGCCTAGTCATACCTATCCTCTAGTTCATCCCTTAATTCCTTAGCATTGTTCACATATTGGAGGCTATCAGCTAAGTCCTTGGGCAGAGAGTTTAAAAGCCAAGAGGTTACCATGTTGTCGCATTGTTCCCACTGAGCAAACTCAATTGAAGTAAGAGCTGGTTTTTGGATTTTACCATTGATGAAACTTGTTTTGTTTTTCACAGAGAGTGGTCGAAGGATACCTCGTCTCCACGATCGGTACCTAGTTCCATTGAAAATGATTGGAGTAATTGAAGATACAACACTTTTCGATGGATGCATGTACATAGCATTGCTGGAATCTTGAGCCTCAACGATTGATTGTTCTGTAGTAGGTGCCATGGATGCACGTGATTGACAACATGAGAGGATGAAGAAGAGAAAAAAAAGAGATCCTAGAATGCGAGATCGCGACTTGCGAGTGAGATCCTAGAATTTGAGATCGCGAATTACGAGTGAAAATGACAAAAATTGAACTGACGAAGTACTAATTGAATCAGTGCGGAATTGAGGATCCCTAGCTCTGATACCATGTCAAAGTCGTGATTTATCGAAATTAACACAATTAAAAACTACATGAAAGGGAGCTCTGAGCTTACAAGTGAATCTAGAGAAAGAGAGAATTGGGAAGAAGAAGACTGAATTTGTGAAATTGCAAACTGATTATCATTGAACTGTAAATCTCCATTTATACACAAGCAACTAACTAATAAAATGAAGGCTAACTAACTAACGGAATGAATAACAACCTAACTAATAGAATTAAGACTTAAACATTACAAATTCTATTTGCACTAACTTATCACCAATCATGATCTTAACATACACAATCCATTCCTCCAATTATTTGTTGCCGATAAAATTTATCTCCAATTATGAGTAATTCGCTTCTTCTACAGAGTTGAAGAATGTCACATTTATAATTTTTTTTTAATGAACTTTCTGCAGAGGCAACGGGTTTTTTTAAAAAATAAAAATTTCAAGGATAACGCTGCAGACGCAGCGATTTTCAATTAAGAAAATTAATTAATTAACATCTCGTTGACTGAGCAGGGAGAAAGGGTGAATTTTTTAACGGTGTTAAAATGAGAAAATGATCTCGCTGTTGGGGCAGTGAGTTGTCCGTTTTGATTTAAAAAATATTTTAGTGGCTCTTTATGCATTTTGGAAGAAAAAAATGGCCCTTTTAACTCCGGACTCCTGAACAATGCTACCTAATTTTTTTTCTTCTTCTAAATCTCAAGGTTAAAAATAAGATGATTACACAAAGTCCCAACTTCAAAACTTTCAGAATTACTAATATCTTAAAAGACCACTCAACTATGGAAATTATCTAGTCAAATCATTGATCTTACTTTTGTATCAATAAAATCTCTCAACTTAACACTTTAATCTTCTAAAATCATTCAACTACATTTATTATTAAAATAAGGCATAATACATAAATAAGCCGTTTAACTTGATCTTATTTAACATTGATACTCTCCAACTTTGGGTGTGAACAGGCAGACAATTAAACTTGTATAAAATTGAACAAGTATATACATGGTGGCTTAATACATGCAAGACAACACATATGACACAAACTGTCATGTAGGATGCCACGTAAATATATGTCTATTTGTTCAACTTTATGTAAGTTTAAGTATCTATTTGTACACTTGTAAAGAGAGAATTTTTTAGATATATTTTTGACACTTCACTAAAATAAATTTGTAACTTATTGTTTTATTAAATTGTAGAATAGAACAAATATGATTGAAGTGTAGCGTTTATACACAAAATTCTTAAGACATCTAAATTAGTCGATTTTATTTGGAGAACTTCCGGGTTGGTAATTGGCAGACCCGGGGAAAACTGAGTAGTTCCCGGCTCTACTTACCGTCGAAAAATCAGTGAATATGGCGGGGGCAAAGATCGTAATCGTATTTGATTTTGATCGGACCCTGATCGACGATGACAGTGATAGATGGGTCGTGGAGAATATGGGTCTGACCCATTTGTTCAACCAGCTCCGACCAACTTTACCTTGGAATGCACTCATGGTGACTGCTTTTCCTTGTTGATTTTTCTTTTGTTTTTGGTTTTTTAATTAGCAATATTGGTATTTTGATTTGATTTGATTTATAACCCCAATTAATGTTGGTTTCTCCATCAGATTAAGTAGAAGAAAGCAGAATTTTGCTTTTCTCCTTGGCTGAATAAAGCTGTCAATAGCTAGATCGGTTATCGTTTCTGTTTCAACTATCATTTTCTAACTATGAGGAGTGGCTGGTGTTTAGGATAGGATGGTGGAGGAGCTACATTCACTGGGTAAAACTGTTGAGCAGATAGCTGAATGTTTGAAGCATGTTCTGTTGCATCCTCAGACAATTTCAGCCATAGAATCAGCTCATGATCTCGGGTATGTATTTTTAAATTGTCGTTATGATTGATATATTGGTACTTCGATGAGATTATGTTTTTTCTAATTACATTTGTGGTTATTTTAGATGTGACTTAAAAGTAGTTAGTGATGCCAATCAGTTTTACATCGAGACTATATTGAAACATCACGGATTATACAGATGTTTCTCGGAGGTCATTACTAACCCAACATCAGTTGATGGAGAAGGTAGACTGAGGATCTTTCCTTACCATGATATGACGTCTTTTCATGGTTGTAATCTATGCCCTCCTAACTTATGCAAGGTATCCTAATATCCATTTTGTCATTCTGTGAAACTTAAAGCAATTAGTGATCCCAATGCTCTGGTAGTTTTGTGGTCAGATGATGAATTCCTATAATTCATGCTAGATGTGTTCTATAGAAATAAGAAAAATCATCAAAACTTTGGAAGTGTGAAACAAAATGGATTTGTTTCACTTTTCCCAATTTTGAATGTTAACCATTGTAGTAGTCAACACTCGTAGCTGTTGAGATCATGATTTCATTCGTGTCATTGGTATATGATGTTGTACTAGCTGTAATACTATAGTTCTTGCTTTTGATATCTATCATAGTTTGTTGTGTATTGTGTTTCGATTGTCGCACTATTTTGCCGTTCTTGCGGGATTTGCAGCGTTTCCTTGCTAGTTGCTATATTTTTTTTTCCTCACTGTTTTCTTACTCTTTGTACTTGGATTTGCTACACTTGAGCCGCGAGTCTCTCGAAAACAGCCTCTCTACCTCCACGAGGTAGTGGTAAGGTCTGCATACACTCTACCCTCCCCTGGCCCCACTTGTGGGATTCCATGGGGTATGTTGTTGTTGTTGTATAGGCATATAATCCCATGAAAAATGGTCCTTATGTTTTTATGTGTCTTGCCATTCAAGAACAAGTGTGCTTTCAAGTCTTGATTTCTCCCATGCATAAGATATTTTTGCTCTGCTTGTAGTTCTACCTGTAATTAGTTTTGTATCATCCTCGATGCCGTGGACATGATAACTTTGGTTAGTTGTTGTGAAGGTTATATTAATGAAATTCTTATAGGTGAAGGAAATTTTTGAACTACAAAACTTTCAGGCGTTTATGGTTGCATCTTTATTTCCTTTCTCTTTGACCATGTCTCATATGATTCTTCAAATGATCTAAAGACATTTTCATTGCTACTAACCTTGCCTTCCATGACATTTTGATGTGATTCTTACCATTAAGTAGTAAAATTTTATATACCAGCCCCAATAATGCATTCGCTACAAGTTGCGAATATCTAAAATATCAGCTATTCTTTTGCGTAGGGTCTTGTTATTGAGCAGATCCAAACATCCATTTCTGAGAAAGGGAAATCAAGATTCATATATCTTGGAGATGGGAGAGGTGATTACTGCCCAACCTTAAAGCTTGATAAAGGAGACCATGTGATGCCAAGGAAGGGCTTTCCGTTGTGGGATCGCCTGCTAAGTAATCCAAATCTTTTGAAAGCAGACTGTCATGAATGGAGCAATGGGGAAGAACTAGAAAGCATACTACTCCAGCTTATTGAAAAAATATACAAGGAATAGAACATTAATATTGAATAGAACATTAATATTCTCGACAACAGTATATTGAAATTGTCAGTGTATATGTTATGAATCTTTTGGGAAGGATCGATTCACAAGGCGATATATAAATTCAGCTCATTAAAGGGAGGCTGAAACCTTAGAATTCATTAAAAGAGAGAACTCTGATCTCTTCAGCTCTTGAAAGGGAGACTGAAACCTTAGAGTTCAATGGAGGAGAGAACTCTAATCTCTTGCTTTTTATTGAAATATCACTTCTTGATTTATTATCAAAAGCTCATTTAAATAGGAGTCTTATTACATCAACAGAAAGTCTAATTTTTATGAAAGTAGATGACCTAAATCCTATTCCAAACTAATAACTATAACTTAACCTAATCCTTATGAAACTATGAAACATAAATCCTATTCTAGAATAATAAATAAAGCTACTAAAAATATAATTAAATAATAAATAGATCTACTTAAAAATATAATCAAATACTTAATTAATTAACTTCCTTGCATCCACAACATTACTCCCCTCACGTTGAAGAGCTTGTCCTCAAGCTCAAATTTCAGGACTATTATCCAATTCCAGCCCTAACTTGAAGTTGACATTGATAATTTTCGACTCTATCAGTTTGCTGAAGCTTGACTAATTCGCCCATCTGGTTACCACTTTCATGAGGTTCAAATCGCTGAAGAAATTGTTCACAACAATGTGCCCAAATTAATGGGTTGTTGATACTGTTAAAAGTAGGAAAATTCATCTTTGCATAACTTGGTACTATCGGATGTGAATTACCACTTGTTGGATGATTCTTATCGGCTAGTTGAATAGGTGCTGTATTGCCTTTAGTAGCAAGAATTGTTGATCTATGGGTTGCTGGTTTTGTGGAGCCAACTCCCAATCTAGATAATTGTTCTTGGATGACTTGGACAATTCTTTCACCAAGGCGTTGTTCCATTGTTGCAATTTTAGAGTCCATTAGGGTTTCTGTAATGGCACGTTCTTCTCGAAATATGGAACTGATCTCATTGCCCTTTGTGTTAGGCTTTGATACCAAATTATTATGAATCTTTTGGGAAGGATCGATTCACAAGGCGATATATAAATTCAGCTCGTTAAAGGGAGGCTGAAACCTTAGAATTCATTAAAAGAGAGAACTCTCTTGAGCTTCATTAAAAGAGAGAACTCTCTTCAGCTCTTGAAAGGGAGACTGAAACCTTAGAGTTCAATGGAGGAGAGAACTCTAATCTCTTGCTTTTTATTGAAATATCACTTCTTGATTTATTATCAAAAGCTCATTTAAATAGGAGTCTTATTACATCAACAGAAAGTCTAATTCTTATGAAAGTAGATGACCTAAATCCTATTCCAAACTAATAACTATAACTTAACCTAATCCTTATGAAACTATGAAACATAAATCCTATTCTAGAATAATAAATAAAGCTACTAAAAATATAATTAAATAATAAATAGATCTACTTAAAAATATAAACAAATACTTAATTAATTAACTTCCTCGCATCCACAACAGTATATCTCCCTCTACCAATTTCCAGATGGCTATATTATTGAGGCCAACCTGTAGGTTTGTGCACTAAATTGGTATCTGTTCATTTCAGCTTTATATTGGTTAGGCGCCTGCTTTACATACACAATATAACAAACCCTATAATAGGTGGTTTTGGTCTATTTAAGTACTGTGCTTCAAGGCTCAAGTTGGGGAACTTTTAGCCACCTTGCATTTATTTCATCTGTTACTTACTAGCATATCGTTAAACTATCAACAACCTATGCACATAAAAATTCTCTACTTCCCCTTCATACTAGTCAAGTATACATGTTTTGTACGTGTTAATTAATAACAAATGTTGCAAACTCGTACTTGCCTTTACTTATTTGTTGCAATTTACAACTCATTACTTTTTGGTAAAAGAAACATTACAGAGACATCCTTAAAGATATTATTCCTAATATCTATTTTTAGGTTTAAATACATATATCAAATTTGATCCATAAAAATTTACTCCTTGTATCCAGCTCAAGTTAATATTTCCTTCCTAATGAAAAATCATGACAAAAACTTATTTTTATTTTCTAATTATTTTCAGAAAAGAAGAAGAAGAAGATTGCTATAACAACTTCCCTTTTTGGTTCCTTCTTTAGCCAGTGCATCTGCATATATATGCAAAGAAGGTGAACTGGGGCTTACTCGGCGATTCGCCTAACCTCCTTGGCGAGCTAAGACAAGTCCGCCAAACAAGAAGTGTTCAGCCTTGTGCCTAATTTTAAAAGCTAACCCAACATATACAACAAATACGAGTTTCCCCCATCTTTACATTCCACCTATATGCTTATCTACCCATGGGCACTCAGACTTCCCCCAGATATTACTAAGTATTGCAATAATTGACGATTTGCCCTTAAAAAAGTAGTCACCCTGTCTATCATTGGGCAAAATCATGCAATTGGGTCAACACTAGGCTAATCAAACTTCACCCACATCAAATTGGACTCAGACCCAACATATTTATCAGCTCAATTTCAAACTTCAACCAACACAAACAAGATTTGCATTTTACAGGCACACACATTCAAATATCTCATGGGCACAGTTCAAATTGCACAATACGATGTTACTCATAAAAATCTATCACACAATAAGAAATAATGGCTTCAAGCCCACACCCAGCATGCAATTTAAAGCTCAAAAATCTCAACAAAATTTGAAAACCAACCTCAGTAGGAGCCTAAATCGAGAAAACCAAGAAAATTAGGGGTTGGGTTGACAGGAAATCCAAGAAAATGCACTCGTCGAACTTTGAAAACACATACCAAGGGCTCACAATCACTCAAAAGAGGCAAAGCAAGGGAAAGGAAAAAAAACTTAAATATATCAAAGGGTTTAATTTTTGAATTTGAAAAGGCCCTTGACCTTTTTATATCAGGCCCATTTAGCGGTCACGACTAACATCGCCGAACATGTTCGGTGAATCACCAATTGAAGCATAAGCTCACCAAACATGCCTGAACAAATACCAAACCTGAAGGCTGATTCGGCGGACCCGATGGAGTCCGCATAATGCACTTCGATGAATCACCTTTTGGAGTTCTGATCGCCTATTTTAACACTACATTTTTCCATTTGTTCAAGCTAAAAAAACGGAGAAGAATGAGTCCGCACAATGCCTTTGGCGTATCGCTGTGTGGGTCTTGGCATCGCCTATGTTTCCCTTTTCAACATTTCGACCTCTTCTCAACCTGCACTCACAATGCACATTATTTGAAAGCAATAAAAGCAAAAGTAAAGACTTGGGTTACCTCCCAAGAAGCGCCTTATTTAACATCGTGGCACGATACAGTGCTCAATCTCAATAATCATTCTTGGAGTTCAGGATGGTGTCACTAGGCAAAGTTCCCTTTTGCCTTGGATTGAGATGAGTGAAAATTTGGCCTAATTGGATCTCCAACTTCTTGATAGAAACTGAGTGAGAAGTCACCGTCTAGGATAAAGTGGAGAAGTCATTTTTCAATTCCTTCAACACTTTATCGGACCCTTCAATTTCGTTGTAGATCCTTACAAGCATGTCTTCAGTCCCGCTCCCTTCTTGCCTAGCTGGTTCTTTTGGATGTGGACGATCAGGGAGAGGCACATACCTATCTTTTTCCTTCTCCCTATCTCTCCAATTTCCACTCCTGTAGTCTTTCCAACCACCATCTCTATCCTTATTCCAACCTTAATTCCCACCTTATCATTGATAATTTGTGTGAGAACCCCCCCCCCCCCAATTTGATTTCCTAAGTATTGAACTTCCTCGTTGTATAATTCCTCAAATTTTGCATCATCCGGGCACTGCGCACTGTTGGTTCCAACCGCATGTACTAACTTGAATCCACCTCCCACGACATGTTTGGATAACAATTCGAGTTGGGTCATCATTTGACCATGTTTTAATCTCTTTCATGGTCCTTCTCGACTGGCTCTTTGCTTAAACTCACTTGTAGAGTAGGCACTTGATCCTCTCTAGTGTCCCATGCTCGGTTAACCTTAGTCATATCATCTAGCAACAAAACAACCACATCATACGGCTGTCTCATTAATCGGCCTTGGACTAACTGATTAGTCACATCTTTATTGACTGAATCAAGGCTGCAATAGAAGTATTGCAGCAGCAAATTATCCGAAACGCCATGTGTTGGACATTTCAAGAGCAGCTTCTTGAACCTCAGACATGTCTCATGTAGAGGTTCTCCTCCAATACGCTTGAAATTTTTGATCTGGGTTCGAAGTTTAACCATCTTCGAGGGTGGAAATAATCTCTCCAAGAAGGCATCAGATAGCTGTTCCCACGTAGTGATAGAATCATTTGGCAATTCTGCCAACCATCTTGTGGCCTCTCCCATTAAAGAGAACAAGAATAAACTCAACCTTACGGACTCTTGAGAGATATTCTTGAACACAAAGGGTCTACATTCCTCCATGAAATTCCTAAGGTGTTCATGGGGATCTTCATGAGCTAGACCCTAAAAATTTCCTTTCATTTGAAGCAATTGTATCATTGTTCCGGTTATGTGAAACACAGCCCTCCCGAGTGCGGGGGGTATCTAGAATGCTCTCGTGATTTGAATAACATTCATGTGCATATCATTCAAATCACCCATGTTGTCGTTTTGACCAAAGTGACTATCGTTGTCACTTCCGTGGTCACTCATTGCGTAAAACTGCAAATAAGCTATCAACAACACCAAACAAACACCTACTACAAATAAACAAAATTAAAATCTAAAATCTCAATTGGAATTCTCAACAACCATTCCCTGACAACGGCGCCATTTTTGATAATGCTCAAATGTCCTCTTTAAAGCCAATTAAAAGGGACAACGGTCGTAGTCAATAAAAACCCAATGAAGAGTCAAGGTCGAATCCCACAGAGAATGGTATATCGTAGAGAATTCCTATCAAGAAATTTAGATTTTAAGATCACTCATTTGCAATAGTAAGAACAAGTGGGTGGATAATTCCACCAATTTAATATAAAGCTTTGGTTATCAATTATCGCAATTAAACTAAAATGTCAAAGAATTCAAGAGTTAACAAGCAATCTAGGGGTGCGGGGATTGGAAATCGATGTCACATAGGGGTAGTTGTGCCGCTCTATAGTGATGAACATTCATGAATAGGCTAGGTCATCTTCATTGACGCTAACCATCTTTCGATCTGAAAGCATCTATGCATAGAATCTCCTTTTCGTCTCATTTAAATGCCTATCTAAACAACCCAATACCTTACTCTATTCTCTCTTTCAAGAACAGGGCACATAGATCTAACCCATAACCTCTATTTTTAAGCAAGTTACAGACATCAAACCTAAATTGCTAGTATCGAACTAATTACCCACTCCAATTAATCTCTTCCGAGCATCAACCAGAGATCGGAAGTAGAAATTAAGTTTGCAACCTTAACCCATAATTTAACCCCATGCTAACTAGACCAAATTCATGTATGAACAGCAGCAAAACAGAGCATAGCACAATACCCACTACATTAAATCAACACCCAACCCTATAATTGCACCACTAGATCTTCGGGTTTTAGCCACCCATCACAAAAACTAAAGAGATTATACTTTCCATGAAAGAAACCATGGATAACATGAAATTAAGCAATTACAAGTAAACCCACTTTGGATTCAACTTCAATTTGTCAATTTCAAGCAGAAAGTTGTAAAACTCCAAAAGCTAGAAAAGTGTTCTTCAAAGGTAAAGTATTTTCTTTCTCTCTTCACACACACTCTAATGTGATATTTTCTAATATGATGTCTAACTCTCTCATTTCTCTCTCCTTTGGGCTATTTATAAATTCCTAAAATTTGGGCCCAAAATTCAATATGCGACTAAATCGGTGACATTAGTCGGGCTCACTGAGCTTGTTCGGTGAATCACCTCTTGATCCTCAGCTCGCCTTTTAATGCTCCAGGCTTTAGGTGTTTGAACCTTAGTTGACGAACTCGATTGAGTCATCCTTTCACGTTCGGTGAATCACCGAGTACCACCTTGGTTCACCTTTTTAGCATTCAATCTTTTCTTTTCACACTGTCATTTTGGGTGATATTCATCAAGGCCACCTTTCTAATTCAGCGTGTCACCTTCTCTAATGGTGTTCGCTGACCTGATTTGATAGACACAAGTGATAAGCATTGTCATTTTGGGTGAGGCCATGCTCATTTGGCGATCCATATTTCTTTTTAGGCATTCAACAATGTATAGTTTGCACTTGTTTTTGCATTTTGGCCATTCTTTCAAACATTAATCCTTGCCTTGTCCAATTACTTTCATAGCTGCAAATCATCAATATTTTATTAGAATAGAAAAAAAATAGGTATTGAGGACACTAATTATTGAGCTAAATAGACTTTAAATGAGTGAAAATATACCACTCATCAATGACATCATCCACGGGTGGGTTAGAGCCTCTTGCACCTGTATATGGAGCCCTAGCTAGGGGTAGAGGCCGAGGTTGACCTAGGGGTCGAGCTAGAGCATGGGCTAGAGAACAAGCTCAAGTTCAAGATCGGGCATCGTCACTAGAGGCCGATATAGAGGTGGAGTATGTTCAATATTAGTCGGATGGTATAGGGCAAGCCTAGCCTACAACAAGATTTATGGCTACATCATTTCTACGGGACACATTGGCTAGGATCCTCAACTTTATGGAGCTTATGTCCCAGGAAGGGACTTTGCCTAGTACTTTAGATGAGGCGTAGATTTCAGACCAGGAAGGGGCATATGGTGTTCTAAAACCAAGGGCATAGCCTGCTTCTGCAGCTTCTCTCTTGGTGGTACAACCATTCCTGATAGTTGATCCGCATATGGTAGTTAAGAAGGTTATATCTTCTATGGAGTAGAAGATGTTGGGATGGTTCATCAGATTGGGTCCTACCAGGTTCTCCTATGCTGTAGGTGAGGATTCCCACGAGTTTCTAGTGAATTTTCATAACCTTTGTTTGGTAGAGTCTCACGGGGTTGATTACACCGCTTTCTAGATTGATGGATCATGGAAGCAATGGTGGATGTGTTATCTTGAGTGATGGGCAGTCGGGTCATCTCTGATGAGTTGGGCTCAATTCTTTAAGGCCTGGTTTGAGAAGTATGTACCTTCCAACTTAAGGGAGAGCACTTACGGGATATGTTCATCGACTTGCCACAGTGATCGATGACAGTTTCTGTCATGACCAAAAGTACACCCTGGATGTGACATGGTGTATAGAACCCCTAGAAGCCCTAAACAAGCCATTTGACATACATACAACACAAAATAATAGACAAATGAAATTTAAGTAAAAAGTCTCATATCATAGAAGAGTTTCACACTAAAGCGAAAGTCTAATCATAGTGTTGACAAGGTAATCTAATACATCAAAAGAGTGGTTGGGAAGTAACCCATACACCACATACAATCATCCAAACACGAAAGACATAAGAAAGTATATTAAAGGTGAAAAGATCCTCGAAACATGAGGACTCACCAAGTCTTCAACAATCGATCAAACAATTAGCCATGAGCGGGAGGAGGAAAAGCGTCCGATCCTACATTATTACACAATATAGGCACTAGTATGCAATAGTACATGGAATGTACTAAGTATGGGGAACATGAATAAAAACATGAGCATAAATCATGATAAGTTTGAAAACATAACACTGCATGACCAAGTAAACAATATCAAATCTTGATAAGTTAGTTTCATAAATCATTAGAAAATGGTCAATGCAAGGCTATAGGAGATCTTGTCGTAAGTTTAAACCATTTAATTTTAATGTGTGGGAGAGACTGTTAATTGACATATAACCATGAGAGCTAATCATGGAGTTCAATGTATTACTCCATCGAAGAGGGCGCAGTAAATATCTTGGTATGACATTAAGGATCATTTTCATAACTTCGAGACTTGGGTACTCGCCACTAGTCCCTCTCAAGACCTCAAGCATTCAGAGTTCGGGTACTCGCCTCTATCCTCTTTTTATTCATGAACACTTGGACTATCCTATAGTGGCACATAGTTTATGGGACATGGGTAATCACTGCTAGTCCTCTCAGTGCTATGTACAACTCCCCACATAATTAATGCAATTTACATAAGAGTAGCTTCTTAACATATCATGACTTCAAAAACATGTTCATAGAGACACTTTTCTAAGCATCTCAACCATGATCATCTTTCATATAAGGATACTTCAATCGAAAGCAACCTAGTTCAGCAAAAGCATATTGACACTTTATTTGAAAGTATCCTTTAAGTCTTAATCATAAGAATTTATGCCATCAAGGCTTGATTTTATTATCAATCATACATACACGCACGAGTTCATGAAAGCATCCATAAAAACATTTTATATTCACAAATTTCTCAATTCAATGTTGCATGCATAATCCCAAGGCATAATTCATGATCACAATATAATCACATAATATGGGTTCATTTGGAATTCATCAAAACAATCAATACACCTCAATTTATGCATAATAAGATCATAGAGATTGAATTTAGCCATAACTAATTTAACCCATTCACAACCATGCAAAACCCTAGAATTTAGATTAAAATCATAAGGAGGTTTTGGAGAAATTTTTAGGACTCAATGTATGGAAGGGATCCATTGATGAATTTTCTACATACCTTGATAACAAAGCCCTAGAATTTCGAGGAAGAAGACTTTGAAGGTTTGAAGAACCCTAGAAAACTTTGGGAGCCTTGAGGAGAATTTTAAGTGAAACCCTTGAGAGAATTGTGGGAGATGTTGGGGAATGAAAGGGAATAGGTAGTTTTCTTGGAGTAAAGTAAGTTTTAGGGTTTATTTATAGGGCAAAATGATGTAGTCTAGGAGTTAAAAGGGTAGAAAAAGACCCAATTTCCCCTAACTTAAAACTCCCGGAAGAGACCTACAGATTGACCTACAATCCGTATAACTTTCTACGAACCATATTGGTCAACTGTAGAACTAGATACTGGGGACCCAATATCTGAATAGTTTCAATGAGACCTCTCTACGTTCCATCTAAGATTCTACAAACTGTAGACCCAACCATAGAATCCATGAACCAAAAATCCTTCCAAATCACTGCTATGAGTTGTTAAAACTCGTACGGACAGTAGACTGGCCCCGTAAGGCTGAACCAGTAGCAATATTTTGAAACTTTTTCCTTCTACTTTCACTTAGGAATTTTGAGGTGTTACAATATCTCCCCTTTGGATACATTTATCCTTGAATGGGACTCAACCTAGGATGAATAGAGTAGGAAAGAGATCTAACAAACCGACATAAATGCAAATCATATAAAAATGCACGTAAACAAGAAGAAATCAATAAAGCTAAATCACAACTCAAAAATTCAAGTTTTCATGAATATGCATGCATGGGGAAAATAAGAATGTCGAAAACACATGAATCCGAAAGAGTGAACCATGAGGACTAATACCTCAAGATAAAACTAAAAAGAAAGGGAAGTGATAGGGATACTAGGATATCACATCGACTTTGGATTTTTCACATATCAATCCGAAGAAGACGAACCCCTCCAAACATTCAAAAAGTTCACCGCACACTGCCTCCAACCATGAAGCACCCATCTCCCCCCTAGGGAGAAAACCTCACTAGCTTTTTTTTGAAACCGTTCCCTCAAAACCAAAGTCTAACCATCATGGAACTACCATTATGAGTAAGTGCTGGAAACGTTTCTACAAGGACTTCAAGATCGACCTCAAACATAGTATCCATACATGGATTCACACAATAGTCAGTGAAGCACCTAAATCAAACAATGCTTTAATAATGCTCAAGTACACCTCTTATAATTCAAGGTGTAGGTGGTCACTAGCAAGTATAAACCAACGAAGAGTTGGGGTCGATCCCACGAGGAGTGTTCTAGTAAAGAATTCAACTATGAAGTACTATAGTGATCTAATCTTTTGTAGGTAAAAGTAAGCAAAACGAAAAATAATGTAAATCTTCAAATTTTAATTATCAATAATGAGAGGGTTTAGTAACAAATTATAACGCAACGATCAACACGGGGTTTTACCAATTAGAGATGGAACCTTAGGAGTGTGTGGGTGATCAATTATCAATTTCGCTGATGGGTAATTACCAATTGCTATAAGTTGTTGAATCTTAATGGGTGGGATAAATTAAGGCTATAATAACTATTTTTTCAATCAACCATCATGCATCAAGTGAGTTCTTACGAACCTCAACAAGCATAACATTACAAAACAATCTAATTCCTTAATTCAACCCACTTTTACAAGCTAGGAAGCAAATACATCAGCCTAAACAATTATCAATTGCAAATTCCACTCTAAAGTCTCTTTTGCAAGCAAACATAGAGATCTAAATTAAACCTAAATTTGCAACTTTAGATCATAATTGAAAACATGAATTCACAATTGAACCCATTCCAATTCAATATTAAATTCAGCAATTAGCAATACCCATAAACTAATTAGACAATTGATCACATATTCTCACCCCTAAGGAGTTGGGGTTTTAACTACTCATAGCAAAAGAGAAGAAATCGTTACCAAAGAGATTCTCCATTGATGAACAAAGTTTTCAAAGATCGAATGCTACAAATTAGAATTACACCCAAAGTCTCAAGATGTAAAAACCACACAAGAATTGTTCCAAAAAAATGTTCAAAGTAAAAGTTCTTCTTAGTCTAGCTCAACTCCTCTCTTTTCCCTTTTCAAAAAATCAATTTATACTCTCACAGAAATTTCACACATTTCAGCACGTGGGTCAAATCGGCAAGATAAGTCGGGCTCGCTGAACCATTCAGTGATTCACCCAATTGTTCCTTCTCGCCCTCTTGAACTTGATTTCAGCACCATCTTGTTCTATTGCTTTGGGCGATCTGAGTCGAGCTTGCCTTTCTGATCGGCGCGTCGCCGATATGCTCCTGGGCTCGCTGAGTTGACATGCTTCCTTAGACAGCTTGCTGGATGCTTGGGCGAGCTGCAGGCTCACTTAGTGAGTCATCGAGTGGCTTTTTGCGAGCTCCAACCTCTTTTTCTTCAAGTTTTCTAGCTTTTTCGCTTCTTTTTGCAACATGATGCCCTTGCCTTTTTCTCAAGCTTCCCTGACTACACATAAACAAATTAACATCAGTTTTAGGAATAAAATAGGCATCGAGGACACTAAATAATGGAAAACAAGCCCTAAATGAGTCAAAATTCCCACCTCATCAATACCACCAACTTAAACTTACACCTCTCGCTCTCGAGCCAACTCCTCCTCATCCGTCTCCGGGGTGTCAGCCTCCCTGGACTCATCAACGACAGTAGTGGCTCCGGTGGTAGTAGGTGGAGGGATCTTAGAAGTCGGGCCCTCAGGGACGTCGACACTGCCCCATAACATTGTGATATCCGTGGACTTCAACTAGTCCACATCCCGGCGTAGTCCATCAATGTCAGCCCTCACAGCTGTCAACTCCGTATCACTACTCTCTTTCTTCTCACACTCCTTCACTCGAGTGGTGAGGGCATCCAAAGCCAACCCGTGAGCCGTGATCACTGGGTGCTGATCCTCTAACTCCGCTATAGTAAGAGCTAGTGCCCCAGCTATGGCACACTCAATCAAAGTATGAACAGCTGCCTCGACCCTTGAAGCCTGCATATCAGCCGAATGGGCAAGGTGGCCCATCTTTATAATCATGGCCTGAGTCAAAGGTCGGGAGCCAGGAACTAGGGTAGGTGCAGGGATATAGGAGGTGGCAGGTGTAGGTGCAGAAGTGGCAGGGGCAACGGGAGAAGTTATACCTATCGACTCAACTACAGGAGGGGGAGAACCGGTCTCCATAGCATCAACATCAATAGCTGGGGACGTGTCCACCGGGGGTCTCCTCCTCCTCTCTACCTCATCCTTTAAGTATTTAGCCTCAATCTGCCGAATGTTGCAAGACGAGGTCGGGGTGACCTCAATATCCTTCTTTGCCTCAAACGGCATACCAGCACGCCGACAAAGCTCGCTAATAAAAAATTAGGAAAGGCAGGGAAGTTTGGTTTTGCTTTGCCCTTATTAGTATCTCCTGCTCAATTGTCATACCCAAATTTAGCATTTGGCGATCCATAATACATCCCAGAAGTGTAGCCTTTGGGTGCTTGAGGATGGACTCGTTTTGAGGTGGCATGAGTGCGCTACTGATTAATCCGAATCAGTATCTTGCTGCAATGTTCAGATCCTTCTTCTCGATAATAGTACCAGCCTCAAGCTATGGAGGTGTCGCATCACTAAGCAAAGGGGCCAACCACCCCTTAAGATCATCTAAAGTCTGGGTCTTGATTTTATCGGCCAATTAATACCGAACCCTGACTGTGCAGTTGAGTGCATCATTAATCTCTATTTGACTGCACTTCACCTTCTTCCCCCGTACCATCACGAACTCAACTGGTGCTTTGGACTTGGTCTGCTTCTTCCCTTTCGGGATCAATTCAGCTAAGAGGCATAAAACTACTGGACCCAAGTTGGTACGTATGGGTTTCAAGGCTTTGTGAAAATTTGGAATTTATGGAAATGTAAAGTTTCCCACACCTCTGGATACCAGTCCACCACACCGTCAGTGGACAACCTCTTATCCTCGAGGATTGTTCTCAAACCCTCGGCTTTAAGTCTATTCATCGACCATAGAGGATTTACTGGGCCGGAGCTGGAATGGAAATTGGAGTAGGATCCACTGGTGGTTCAGGTGGGGCAACAGGAGTAGAAGCCATCGCAGTGGATCGTGAGCTGCCTTAGAGCGCAACTCGGAGCGCTTCCGTTTGATTAATTCTGCAATTGAGGCCCCGGACTCCTCAACCTCCTCACTCTCGGAGCTAGAGGATGTGAACTGAATCAGGCTGTCATCACTCTCCGAACAAGAACTTTCAACAACTTGTTGCTTGCCCTTCCCCTTGACCCTTAATGTTTGAGAGTGAGGGGGTTGGGGCTGGGCAACCTCTGAAGCAATTACCACCCCTTTGACCTTTTTTCGAGGTGGTGGTCCTTTTGCGGGAATCTTGGGTCTAGCCATTCCTGTGAAGACCAACAAACAAACAAAAGATTTGAACGAAACATGTTAGAAAATAGTCAACACAAAAAAAGTGCAGAAAGACTTGCCTAATGAGTCGGTGAGTCGTCAAATCTATTGGGCGAGCAAGGAAGGCGCCGTCAAAAGTTCCAGAGAGAAATCAGGCAAAAATAAAGATAAAAAAGGCGATAACAAGGCCAATCAGCGAGACACCAAAATCACTCGACGAGCTACAGAGAGCTCGCCGAATGTTATAGAATAAAATGGCACAAACTGAGACCAAAAAGGCGATGGAGAGTACAATGGGCGACTTGCCAAATCAACTCGGCGAGCTCAACTTAGCTCGCCAAATCGATCCAATGTATCACCCCCCAATTTTTCTACGATTATCAACTATCAGCCCACGACACAACAATTAAAGCTCAATTAACATCAAATAGGCAAGACCCACTACCCAATTTCAACTTGGGGTACTCAGACTTCCCCTAAATTGATTTGAAAACAACAAAATGATGATTTACCCTTAAGAAAGACGTTACTCAATCCATCATCGGGAAAATGCAAGTCATTCGATTGAAATCGAGCTATATTAGACTTCACCCACAAACTATCCAACAACCCACAATAAAAATTAACAACTACCCACCAAAAATAGGGACAAAACACACAAAATATCGACATGCTCGAATTCGAATAACACAAACGAAGTAAAAGGCAATAACTTTAGGCATACACACATCTAATCAACCAATTACCCACATAATATCAAGTTAAATCAATGAAAGCAACATGAAAATTTCAAAACCAAGGGGTACCAACCTTAAAGAAGATAATAATAGGCAAGCACGACAATGGGGAGGGGAAACTAGTCCAATCACACTCTAAGATCAACAAGTACGACACAAAAATGTAAAATGAAAGTTTAAAGTATGATGGTATACAAAGGAGAGTCGAAAAGTTCAAACAAAATGAAGATTTAAATTTGAAAAGCTTAAAACCATTCAGTTCGCGCCCCGTTAGGCGATGGAACTAATGTCGTCTAACGGATCGGCGATGAGCCTAATAGATTGTCACTTGCCGAAATCAACAGAGAAGCCACCTTCCAAGGGGCCAAAGGGCGATCCAGATTGGGCTCACCGAACTGCTCAGCGACACGCTGAGTTGACCTTCAGCTCATTGAAACTTTAGGAGGTCCATCCTTTATAGCTCTCAAGGGGCGATGCAGTTGGGCGATAATGGGGCAATTTACTCGACTCGCCAAGTAGTCCAGCCCCCTTACCTTTCCATATCTTGTCCGAAATACGACTCCCACCCACAAAACCAACAAACGTTATTCAAACAACTAAAAAAAACTTGGGGATCCTCCCAAGAGGTGCCTTATTTGACATCATGGCACGGCGTGGACATGCTTTCAAGCATCGTCCAAATACACCACGTCAATTAATGTCACATTGGGGCTCTCTCCAAAATAAAGCTTAAGTCTTTGTCCATTCACCTTGAACATCGACCCATTCTCATTTTCAATTTCAATTGCCCCATTTTCAAACACACGCTTCACCTTAAATGGACCCGACTATTTGGACTTGAGCTTTCCTGGAAAGAGTCGCAAACGAGAGTTATAGAGTAACACATAATCACCAACTCTAAACTCTCGATGAAGGATTTTGGCATCATGCCACTTTTTCATTTTCTCCTTATAAAGAACTGAACTCTTAAAAGATCGAAGACAAAATTCTTCCAAAGCATGGAGTTGGTCAACATGATCCTTGGATGCATCTCCCCAATTTAAGTTCATGGCCTTCAAGGCCCACAATGCTTTATGCTCAAGTTCAACTGGCAGATGACAAGCTTTACCAAACACCAATTGATATGGGGATATGCCGATCGGAGTCTTGAATGCGGCTCTATATGCCCAAAGATCATCATCTAACTTTCGGGACCAATTAGATCGATTTGCATTCACGATTTTGGCCAAAATCCCTTTGATTTCTGGGTTTGACACTTCAACTTGCCCACTTGTTTGTGGATGGTAAGGGGTGGCAACCTTATACTTGACTCCATATTTGCTCAATAATGATGCAAACATTAGGTTTCAAAAATGAGATCCCCTATCACTAATAATCACCCATGGAGTAACCTTGTGAAAATATACCACTTAAGGAAAGTTACCACACTCCTTCTTTCATTGTTAGGTAAGGCCACAGCCTCTACCCATTTAGAGACGTAGTCAACGGCCACTAAGATATATTTGTTCCCATAAGAACTAACTAAAGGGCCCATGAAGTTGATTCCCCATACGTCAAACAACTCAACCTCTAAGATAGGAGTAAGAGGGAGCTCATGCCTTCGCGATACTCCTCCTTGCTTTTGATATTGAACACACTTTCTGACAAAGGAGTTCGCATCTTGCAACACTTTAGCAGCTGTGCGCACCCCACTGTGATGTCCACCAATTGGTGACGCTTGGCAAGCATTAAGAATGGCATCTACCTCAACCTCTGGAACACTTCTTCTAATTATATGATCAGCACATTCCCTGTAGAGATAAGGTTCATCCCAAAAATATTTCTTCACATTAAAAAGGAATCTCTTTTGTTGGTAAAATTTCAGCCCATCGGGAAGAATCCCTTGCACCACATAATTGGCAAAATCAGCATAGAAAAGAATGGAAATTGGGGCAACATGGAGCTGAAAATAGAGAAATTGGAGCTGGCTATGCAGTACTCTCTGCAAACAAGGAGAGCTGGGCGCGACCGCAGAGCTCTAGCCGGGCTATGAACCGTGAACACAAGACATTCTCTGTGAACGCAGAGTGCAACTACGTTGACCTCTGCGAACGCGGAGTGCAACTACGTTGACCTCCGCGAACGTGGAGAAGAAATGTGACTGGCATCTTGGTAGATTTGGAATTTCACATTTTTTACCCTAATTCACCATATACACTGAAACACAACCAATTGAGGGAGATCATATCACACCATACCAGATCAGATCGTAGAGAAAAATTATCCTAGAGAGAAGAACTTTGGGGATTGAGGCTTGGGCATAGCTTTGAGAGCAAGATTCCTCAACAAACACCAGTAGAGTGAAGATTGTGAGCTTGGATTGTAATTATTTTTCATCTTTTTTCAACTCTTTGTTTTGTATTGTTGAATTCTAGGTGTTAATTGTTGATTAGTGATTTGGATATTGTGTTAGACATAATCAATATTTGAGTTGTTGATTTCTATGTTGTGCTTTTGGAATTAGTTGATTTCTTTCTCATATATGAAATGAGTTTTTGATTATCCAATTGATCTCATGCTTTAATTGCTTTCCATTGGAATTGATCACTCCTTGGACTTGCCCATTTACTTTGATTGAGCTTGTTAGAGTCAATTGAGGTTGGGAAAGATTACTTGGTGCATTAATTGAGGTTTAGCAACTCATTTGTGGGATTTTATCTAGTTATAGTAAATCATTGCATTGCCTTTAATCGGATTGCTTGTGTTGCCACTTTATTGGGTTCGCGAGAACTAGTTGAGAAATATTTGCCTATATTCGATAGAATTAGGTAGATAATTTAGAATCCGAGGAATATATGATTTTATCCATGATTAATTGAGATTGTATGAAGCTAGTTTGCAATGGATCATATGGGTATTAATTGATTTCCCATTCCCAAATTCCTTTGGTAATCTTGTTCGATATAGCTTTGTTCCTTGTTCTCCTCTATCCCCTATCCTGAATTTGTTACTTGAAATCTTCTCATTTTATATGTAATGACCCTCTAGGTCATTTATGTATTAATGCCTTCTTTTTGCTGTTTAGAGCGTTCCTGTAGCGCCCCAATTCATTTATGACTTGCTGGCACTCACTGTTCGGTCGCCTAGTCGTTTGTTTGGGTTTTATGCCTATTTTTCTGTTTTGGAGCTTTTGAACCTTGAAAAGTGGATTTCGGTCATAAATTCAGGTAAATGACCTCAGACGGGAATTGTGACGGTTCCATGAGCTCCGGAGCGGCCAAATTAGGCTAGGAGCATGGTTTGCCCAAGTCCCGTGGTTTTCGGTGTGATTTTGGGGCCAGTTAGCTCTTTAGTCTTTGAAATTTGGTTTAAGGTTGATTTCGGTCAACATTATTGGAAAACATGCTCAGATGAAGATTCCAACAGCGCGGTTAGTTCTGAAATGCTGAGTTGGTCTAGAACCACCCTTCAAAAATTACCGGGAGCTTCCGATCTGGCTTTGAGACCTCCGGTAGAAGTTGGCTAAAATGGCTCATAGGGTGTAGGACCCAATTTTTTTCAGAACGACCACGTATGGAAATTTCGATTGTGCCATTCAGTCTGGAATGTCAAATTCGAGGGGGTAGCATATTTCGTTTGCGTGTACGGGGTTCCGAACGAATCCGGAGCACCCCGTCGGAGTTTTGGAATTGTCCAAAACTTAGCTGGTGCAGCTGTCAAAACAGCAGACTCATTTACTCTCCACTTTTGTGGGATAGGCTCCACGTTCGCAGAGGTGTGGGAGAGTCTACTCCGCGTTCGTGGGCCAGAGGCCGCGTTCGCGGAGGTCTGTGAGTCTAGGTGTATCCATGTTCTCCACGTACGCAGAGGACTCTTCGCGTTCGCGGAGGTTTGGGTCCCTGAGCTCCGTGTTCGCGGAGGCCTGTTTGGTGAGAGGTTTCTTGTGCTCCACGTTCGCGGAGGGTTATCCGCGTTCGCAGAGGTCTGTTGGGTGAGGGGAGAAGTTGTTCTCCGCGTTAGCTAGTCTGGGGCTGAGTTCGCGGAGCACTGGCTGGCTCACCTCCGCGTTCATGGAGTGTTGACCGCGTTCACGGAGAAGAGGGGCCTGGCAGTGTCTATTTAATGAGGTCGAAGCTCCCATTTTGGAGAGCTTCAAACCTTCATAAAAATCTCCTCGGTGGTCGGTTTTCGACAATTCGAAGTCCCACGCACTCAGATTCTGGTTGACTTTGTTGGTATTAGGTTGGGGTTCGTTGGGTGTTCCTAGTTTTCCGTGCAATCAAGTGTAAGTTCTTTGTTGACCTATTTTGTTTTGTTTTGTAAATTATTGTTGTGGGCTGTTAGGAGCGGATCCGACCCCTAATGGGCGATCCATTTTGGTATTCGTGTTTGGGGAAGGATTTGGGATGTTTTCACAGAGTCAATTCCAGAAAATCTGGAGCGGGTCCCACCTTGCCTGATTTGACTTCAAAATTTGTCTGTCTCTGAATTTGTTGATTTTAGTGTCTGAACGACCGTATTGACGTTGTGATTCTATTTTTAATAGCGTGGCAGCAGTCTGAGGCCGTTCGGAAGGGAAAATCTCTGGTTGAGTGATTTGAAGCGCTTGTGATCAGTTTTTTGGTAGTTTACGGCTTCCCTTCTTTCTAGATTGAGCTTGAATGTGAAATTGCTGGTTGATATTTGTGAATCTGGGGTGGCTAGCTAGTATTGTTTCCCTGGTTATCCGATTTTCTATTTTATAGTTGACTGTTGGGCTATTATGGGCTAGTATCATGTCGTATATTGGGTTGCTTACTTGGATTGTTGGTATTTGTGTTTGGGACTATCTGTTGGTGGTTATCTGAAGTTGCATGAGTGGGACCGAGTTCTTTCACTCCGTGATTGGCTAATTGTTGTGATTCTGCCTTAGAATAGGCTGTTATATTGTTGATTAATAGTCCCATGTACCTGGTTGAGTTGAGTATTTATCCGACGTCTATTCGGATGGACTAGATCCTTGTAGACTGATATAACAGACTATGGTCTAATAGTATGAGCCTTAAATTAGGCATTCTTGTGGCCTTCAGATCTTTTGATTCTATCCCCTCTGTTTCTGAGAGCGTGGGATGCTACCGGAAGATATTGCATTGAGTTGATTGACGATCGGATTGTGTTAGGCTGGGAGCCGTCATTGATATCCTTGTGGGGCGGCAGCCCGTGGTGTTTCACTTTGCGTTGTGTTGTTCGTAGTGGCTTTATCTGGTTTGAGTTTGTTAGCTTCTGTATGCAGCTGATGTTATGCGGTTCCCACTCGGTATTTCCGGCCCTAGGCTATTAGGGGTAGGCTACTAGCTCCGGTCCGTAGCTGACGTTATACGATTGCAGCTCGTTATTCCCAGTGCGAGTCCGTGGAGCATAGACTACTAGTCCTAGCCCGCAGTTGATGTTACCCAGTTGGAACTGATATTTCCAGTGCTAGACAGTTGAGCGTAGACTGATTAGCTCCAGTTCGAGGATGACGTTACATGGGTAGAGTCCGTTATTTCCAGCTCAAGACCGTAGAGCGAGAAATATTATTTCTGATCCGAGACTGATGTTTTCGGTTAGAGTCTGGTATTTCAAGCTCGTGATTGATGATTGGTTGGGGCCCATGTATTGTTCCAGCTCGAGACTGACATTACCCGGTGAGAGTCCAGTATTTCCAGTTCGTGACTGATGATTGGGCGGGACCTAGGTATTATATTGTTGGGTCCAAGACCCATAGGTGTTACGGCTTCTGGTTGTGGATCTCTTTTCATTCTGTAGTATAGCTCTTCTGTGTACCTGTCGGGCTTATGGGGGTCCGTTCGGGTTTGATTTCAACTTGCGCACGAGTGTGCCCAGCGGGTCTCATGGGGGGCCCAGCTGGGTTTAGCTTAGCCATACTTAGTTTACTTTTTGCTTTTCTATTTCCGTTCTGTTGACCTCTATTTCTGTTGATTCTATCTTATCTGTCTGTTTTTACCTTTCTTGCTCAGTCGGCCTATGATGCCTACTGGGTACCTGTTGTTTTGGTACTCATGCTACACTCTGCATCTGTTTTCATGATGCAGGTCTGAGCACCAGCTATCTGCGTTGAGGTCGGGCCTGGAGCTGTATTTTCAGGAGACTAGGGTGAGCACATGGTATTCTGGGATTACCTGTCTCCTTCTGTATATATATTTTGGCTTGTCTTTTGTTTTCGAGACAGTTTTTTCTATGGTCCACTTTTGGGACTTGTATTCTGGTTAGCAGTTCTGTACATGTGACTTCCAGATTTTGGGAGGTATTGTATATATCATTTTGGGTTGGTTTCACTTCAACTCTCATGTTTGTGTTTTATTTGTATGCTTCTGCTTGTTTTGGACTAGTTTCCACTCTTAGTCCCATTACTGTTAAGTTTTGGGATAGAGTTTGACTTGCCTACCGGTGGGGTGTAGGCGCCATCATGACTTGAGAAATCGAGTCTTGACAAATTGGTATCATAGCCTAGGTTCGTTGGTATCACTTGTACAGAACTAACATCTAGTAGAGTCTTGAGGATCGGTGCGGACACGTCCGTGACTTATCTTCAGGAGGCTACAAGATGTCCTTAGGATGTTTTCTTACTTTGTATCCTTTTCGTACGTTTCTGTCCAGTTGGTTTCTTGAAATCTCACTTGTTCCGTTCTGTTACAGGGAAGGCTTGTACACGCAGAGGAGGTCAACGTGGTGCTGCGGCACTATGCCGAGAGGGAAAGAGGACTCCGGAGCCGGAGCCTTGAGCAGAGTAGATTCCTCCTCAGCCGGTGGGGCTGGGACCAGCCCAGCCACCACCAGTACCAGCTGTAGCTCCTGATCTTTAGGGCATGCTTGCCTAGATTCTTGCTGCTATCTGGAGTATGCAGCAGCAACAACAGCCGGCCCCAACACCAGTCCCAGAGCCGGTTCAGGCATAGCAAGACCAGCCTGCAGTAGTGGCACCAGAGGTTCTTCAGCCGCCAGCACCAGCCGTGGTTTAGCTTGACCCGTTGGATGGGGTCATGCCTCTGCGAGAGTAGAAGATGCTCGGGGTGTTTCTTAGACTATCACCGCCGAGGTTCTCAAGGGCTACGGAGGATGATGCCCATGAGTTCTTGACTACTTGCCATGAGAGGTTGCAGACCTTGGGTTTAGTTGAGTCCAAAGGAGCTGTTTTCACAACTTATCAACTAGACGGACCATCCAGACAGTGGTGGCATTCATTCGTTGGGACCAAGCCAGCCAGAGCACCATCAGTATCGTGGGAGAAGTTTTTTGAGGCTTTTCTGGCCATGTTTATTCCACGGAGCGTCACAGATCACCTTCGTGACGAGTTCTCAAGGTTGGAGTAGGGGTCCATGACGGTGACTGAGTATGAGACCAAATTTCTGGAGTTGTACCGTCATGCTACCATGATTCTACCTACTGAGGAGGAGCGGGTCCGATGCTTCGTCAGAGGATTGAGACTGCAGTTGAGGATTGAGTCACAGCCGTTGTTGGCAGTGGGCTGTTCCTTTTTAGAGGTGGTAGATCATGCCCGTACCATTGAGCATCTTCATCGTGAGGCCCACGGGGGCAGCGGCAAGAGGCCCAGATCAGATGACAGCTTCAGTGGGACCCATTGCAGGTCGAGGGATACCTGAGGTTGGGGTTACCAGGAGTTCCAGCCAGGGCTGTCTAGTTGCCTGTTTCAGGTAGCATTGCAGACGTCAGAGGGAGATCAGCCTCGTCAGAGCGGTTATAGTGCCGGCCCGAGTCAGGGCTGAGGTGGGTTTCAGACAGGTGCATCAGGTCGGGGTGGCTGACCTCTAACAGTTAGCAGGTCTTCCCAGGGTTGCTTCACCTGTGGGGAGCTGGGTCATTGGGCCAGGGAGTGCCCTTCATCTAGATCAGCTTTACCAGCCCCTCAGGCAGCGAGGTCGGTGTCAGCAGTAGCACTTCTATCTAGAGGAGGGGGTCAGCAGCAGGGTTCTCGGGGAGGCTCCAGGGGAGGCAGGACTAGTGGTAGAGTAGATGCACCGGGTAGAGGCACCCATATGCCACTTTTATACAGCTCTAGCCAGAGTAGAGGCCGAGGCGTCAGATGAAGTGATCACAGGTAAAGTTCTCTTATGCCAACAGTCCGCTTCAGCCTTATTTGATCCCGGTTCTATCTATTCTTATGTGTCTGATTTCTGTGTGCCTAGTTTGAGAGTGAGTCCTGAGTCCTGAGCCCTTATCGGTTCCATTGCATGTTTCAACCCCAGCAGGGATTCTTTAGTAGTGGATCGGGTTTGCAGGTCTTGTGTGGTGACCATTCAGGGGTAGGACACTCTGGTTGATCTTATTGTGCTGTGTATGGTAGACTTTGATGTGATTCTGGGTATGGATTGACTATCTCGTCACCGGGCTGTCTTGGACTGTTATGCCAAGACCGTGACTTTAGCCATTCTTGGTATCCTGCCGGTGGTATGGCAGGGTTCTTGTAGTCGCACACCAGTTAGGGTGATTTCTTGTATTCGGGCCCAGAGACTGGTGGACAGCGGATGCTTGGCTTACTTGTCTTATGTCAGAGATGTGAGTAGGGAGGGTCCTATAGTTGATTCAGTGGCTGTTGTCCGAGAGTTCGCATATGTGTTTCCTGCCGACCTTACTGGCCTACCCCCAGATCGAGATATTGACTTTGGCATAGACCTATAGCTGGGTACTTGTCCAATTTCTATACCACCGTACCACATGGCACCTGCAGAGCTCAGGGAGCTCAGTGATCAGCTTCGGGATCTCTTCAGTAGAGGGTTCATCAGACCTAGTGTATCACCTTGGGGTGCCCCAGTCTTATTTGTGAAGAAGAAGGACGGCACCATGCGGATGTGTATCGATTATATGCAGTTGAATAAGGTGACAGTGAAGAACCGTTATCCTATGCACCGTATTGATGATCTATTCAACCAGCTTCAGGGTGGTGCCATCTTTTCTAAGATCGACTTGAGATCTGGTTATCATCAACTGAGGATTAGAGCAGCAAACATCCCTAAGACTGCATTTAGGACTCGATATGGCCATTATGAGTTCCTGGTTATGTCTTTTGGGTTGACTAATGCCTCTGCCGCCTTTATGGATTTGATGACTCGAGTATTCAGGCAGTATTTGGATTCCTTCGTCATAGTCTTCATTGATGACATCTTGGTATACTCGCGGAGCCATCGTGAGCATGAGTAGCATTTGAGGATAGTGCTCCAGACTTTGACAGATCATCGACTTAATGCCAAGTTCTCAAAGTGTGAGTTTTGGCTTGAGTCTGTAGCATTCTTAGGGCACGTGGTGTCCAAAGATTGCATTATGGTGGACCCAGTGAAGATTGAGGCTATTTGTAGTTGGGCTAGGCCCATCTCTCTGACTGAGATTCGGAGCTTCGTCGGATTGGCAGGTTACTATAGACACTTTGTTGAGGGTTTCTCCACTTTAGCGGCGCCTTTGACTCAGTTGACTCGCCAAGATGTTCCTTTTGTATGGTCAGAGGAGTGTGAGAGGAGCTTTCTGAGGCTCAAGGAGTTTCTTACCACCGCTCCTATATTGACTCTTCCAGTTGAGGGCGAGGGCTTCACGGTCTATTGTGACGCATCCGGCGTTGGTTTGGGTTTTGTTCTGATACAGCAGGGCCAGGTTATTGCTTATGCATCGAGGCATCTTAAGCTGCACGAGCGTAACTACCCCACTCATGAATTGGAATTGGCGGCGATAGTTTTCGTGCTTAAGATCTGGAGGCATTACTTATATGGAGTTCATTGTGAGATATACACTGATCATAGGAGCCTTCAGTACATCATGACTCAGAGGGATCTTAATTCGAGGCAGCGCCATTGGATAGAGCTCCTGAAGGACTATGACCTCTCTATTCTCTACCATCCGGGCAAGGCTAATGTAGTAGTAGATGCCTTGAGTCGGAATGTAGTGAGTATGGGTAGTCTAGCCTTTCTTTCTGCTTCGGAGCAACCATTGGCTTTGGACATTCAGTCCTTAGCCAATCAGATGATCAGACTTGATGTTTCAGATTTCAGCAGGGTATTAGCATATGTTGGGGTCCAGTCATCTCTGCTGATCAGATCTGTAGTCGTCAGTTTGAGGATGAGTCTTTGGTAGCACTCAGAGATAGAGTGTTGGCAGGTGATGCCGGCCAGGCTTCCTTAGATTCAGATGGGGTTCTGAGGTTTGCTGGCCGATTGTGCATTCCCAGAGTTGGTGATTTGATCCAGATGATCCTTAGTGAGGCCCATGATTACAGATACTCTATTCATCTGGGCACAGCTAAGATGTATCATGATTTAAGGCAGCATTACTGGTGGAGCTGTATGAGGAGGGACATCTCAGACTATGTGTCCCGTTGTTTGTGTTGCCAGCAGGTGAAGGCCGAGCATATGAGGCCTGGTGGAGAGTTGCAGTGATTACCCATTCCTGAGTGGAAGTGGGAGCGTATCACCATGGACTTCGTTGTTGGGTTGCCACGGACTCCTAGGGGTGTTGACAGTATCTGGGTCATCGTGGATTGATTGACCAAGTCAGCACACTTCATCCCTGTTCATACATCCTACCATGCTAAGAGGTTTGCCTGTATCCACATCCGAGGGTAGTCCATCTTCATGGTGTGCCTGTTTCTATCATCTCAGACCGGGGCCCACAGTTCACTTCCATCTTTTGGAGAGCATTCCAGGGGGAGTTAGGCACCCGTATTGATCTTAGCACAACATATCACCCACAGACTGATGGCCAGTCAGAGCGCACCATTCAGGTTCTTGAGGATATGTTGCAAGCCTGTGTTATAGACTTTGGGGGTAAGTGGGACCACTTCTTGCCCTTGGCAGAGTTTGCGTACAACAACAACTACCATTCCAGCATCTAGATGGCCCCGTTTCAGGCCCTATGGTAGGCGTTGTTGCACTCCAGTCGGTTGGTTTGAGTCTATGGAGCCTAGGCCGCATGGTACAGATCTGTTTCAAGAGTCTTTGGAGCATATGAGGTTGATTTAGGACAGGTTCATGATAGCTCAGAGTAGACAGCGGAGTTATGCAGACCGCAGGCACCGACCATTGAGTTTTGCCGTGGGTGACAGAGTATTACTCCGAGTATTGTCCATGAAGGGCGTGATGAGATCTGGGAGGCGGGGCAAGCTCAGCCTCAGGTATATCGGGCCTTTTGAGATTTTGAGGGCAGTTGGCGAGGTGGCTTATGAGTTAACTTTACCTCCAGCATTCTCAGCCGTTCATCTGGTTTTCCATGTCTCGATGCTGCACCGATATGTTCCAGATGAGTCTCATGTGTTTCGGTATGATGCCGTTGAGTTGGACGGTCGCTTGACTTATACATAGGAGCCAATTGCTATTTTGGCCAGAGATGTGAGGCAGCTGAGGTCGAGAGTCATTCCTATGGTTAAGGACCGTTGGAGGCATCGTCCAGTTGAGGAGGCTACCTGGGTGATGCGGGAGCAGTTCCCCAGCTTAATTGAGCCCTCGGGTACTTCTTGATCCTTACTTCATGGACGAAAGTCCTTTTCGTAGTGGATATTGTAATGACCCTCTAAGTCATTTCTGTGTTAATGCCTTCATTCTGTCATTTAGAGCATTCCTGTAGCGACCCCAAGTCATTTATGACTTGCTGGCAATGACTGTTCGGTCGCCTAGTCGTTCGTTTGGGTTTTATGCCTGTTTTTCTGTTTTGGAGCTTTTGAACCTTAAAAAGTTAATTTTGATCATAAATTCTGGTAAACGACCTCAGACGGGAATTCTGATGGTTACATCAGCTCTGGAGTGGCCCAATTAGGCTAGGAGCATGGTTTCCCCGAGTCCCGAGATTTCCGGTGTGATTTTGGGGCCAGTTAACTCTTTAGTCTTTGAAATTTGGTTTAAGGTTGACTTCGGTCAATATTCTTGGAAAATACGCTCGGATGAAGATTCTGACAGTACGGTCAGTTCCGAAATGCCTAGTTTGGTCTAGAACGATCCCTCGAAAGTTATCGGGGGCTTCTGATATGATTTTGAGACCTCCGGTAGAAATTGGCTAAAATGGCTCATTGGGTGTGGGACCCACTTTTTATTGGAACGACCTCGTATGAAAATTTCGACTGCGCCATTGAGTCCGAAATGTCGAATTTGAGGGGGTAGCATATTTCATTTGCGTGTTCCAAACGAATCCCAAGAACCTCGTCGGAGTTTTGGAATTGTCCAAAACTTAGCTGGGGCAGCTGTCAAAACTGCAGACTCATTTACTCTCCACGCTAGTGGGATAGTCTTCGCGTTCGCGGAGGTGTCGGAGAGTCTACTCCGCGTTCACGGAGGTCTGTGAGTCTGGGTGTATCCTTGTTCTCCGCATTCACGGAGGATTCGCTGCTTTCGCGGAGGTCGATTTGGTGAGAGGTTTCTTGAGCTCCGCATTCACAGAGGGTTATCCGCATTCATAGAGGTCTGTTGGGTGAGGGGAGAAGTTGTTCTCCGCATTCGTGGGCTTGGGGCCACGTTCGCGGATCACAGGCTGGCTCACCTCCGCTTTCGCGGAGAAGAGGGGCCTGGCAGTGCTCGGATTCTCGTTGGCTTCGTGGGTTTTAGGTTGGGGTTCTTTGGGTGTTCCTCATTTTCTGTGCAATCAAGGGTAAGTTCTTGTTGGCCTATTTTGTTTAGTTTTGTAAATTGTTGTTGTGGGCTGTTAGGAGCGGATCCGACCCCTAATGGGCGATCCATTTTAGGATTTATGTTTGGGGAAGGATTTGGGACCTTTTCATGGAGTCAATTCCGGAAAATCCAGAGCGGTCCAACCTTACCTATTTTGAATTCAAAATTGGTCTGTTCGAATTTGTTGATTTTAGTGTCTAAACGACCGTATTGATGTTGTGATTCTATTTTTGATAGCGTGGCAGTAGTCTGAGGCTGTTCGGAAGGGACAATCTCTGGTTGAGTGACTTGGAGCGCTTGTGATCGGCTTTTTGGTAGGTTACAACTTCCCTTCTTTCTAGATTGAGCTTGAATGTAGAATTGCTGGTTGATATTTGTGAATCTGGGGTGGTTAGCTAGTATTGTTTCCCTGCTTATCCGATTTCCTATTTTATAGTTGACTGTTGGGCTGTTATGGGCTAGTATTATGCGGTAGATTGGGTTGTTGACTTGGATTGTTGGTATTTGTGTTGGGGACTATCTGTTGGGTGTTTACCTGATGTTGCCTGAGTGGGACCGAGTTCTTTCACTCCGTGATTGGTTGATTGTTGTGATTCTTCATTAGAATAGGCTGTTATACTGTTGACATAGTCCCATGTACCTGGTTGATTTGAGTATATATCCGACGTCGACTTGGAACGACTAGATCCTTGTAGACTGATATAGCAGACTTGGGTCTGATAGTGTGAGCCTTAAATTAAGCGTTCTTGTGGTCTTCAGATCTTCTGATTCTTTCCCCTCTATTTTTTAGAGCGTGGGATGCTGCCGAAAGATATTGCATTGAGCTGATTGACGGTTAGATTGTGTTAGGCTGGGAGCCTTCGTTGATATCCTTGTGGGGCGGTGGCACGTGGTGTTTAGCCTTGCGTTGTGTTGTTGTAGTGGCTTTATCTGGTTTGAGGTTGTTAGCTCCTGTGCGCAACTGATGTTATGCGATTCCCACCCGATATTTCTGGTGCTAGGTTGTTGGGGGTAGGCTACCAGCTCCGGTCCGTAGCTGACGTTACCCAGTTGGAACCGATATTTCCAGTGCTAGACTGTTGAGCGTAGACTGATTAGCTCCAGTCCGAGGCTGATATTACATGGGTAGAGTCCGTTATTTCGAGCTCGAGACCGTAGAGCGAGAGATATTATTTCCGGTCCTAAACTGACTTTTCCTGTTAGAGTCCGGTATTTCCAGCTCGTGATGGATGATTGGGCGGGGCCCAAGTATTGTTCTAGCTCGAGACTGATATTACCCGGTTAGAGTCCGGTATTTCCAGTTCGTGATTGATGATTGGGCGGGGCCCAGGTATTATATTGTTGGGTCCGGGACCCATAGGTGTTACGGCTTCTGGTTATGGATCTTCTTTCGTTCTGTAGTATAGCTCTTCTGTGTACCTGTCGGGCTTATGGGGGTCCGTTCGGGTTTTATTTCAACTTGTGCACGAGTGTGACCAGCGGGTCTTATGGGGGGCCAGATGGGTTTAGCTTAGCCATACTCAGTTTACTTTTCACTTTTCTATTTTCGTTCTGTTGCTGTTGATTCTATGCGCTGCCTATTTTTACCTTTCTTGCTTAGTGAGCCTATGATGCGTACTGGGTACCTATTGTTTTGGTACTCATGCTACACTCTACATCTGTTTTCGTGATGCAGGTCCGAGCACCAGTTGTCAGCGTTGAGGTAGGGCCTGGAGCTGTCTTTTCAAGAGAGTAGGGTGAGAACATGGCATTCTGGGTTTACCTGTCTCCTTTTGTATATATATTTTGGCTTGTCTTTTGTTTTCGAGATAGTTGTTTCTGTGGTCCACTTTTGGGACTTGTATTCTGGTTAGCAGTTCTGTACATGTGACTTCCAGATTTTGGGAGGTATTGTATATATCATTTTGGGTTGGTTTCGCTTCAGCTCTCTTGTTTGTGTTTTATTTGTATGCTTCCGCTTGTTTTGAACTAGTTTCCACTCTTAGTCCCATTACTATTAAGTTTCGGGATAGAGTTTGGCTTGCCTACCGGTGGGTTGTAGGCGCCTTCATGACTTGAGAAATTGGGTCGTGACACTATAATTTTATCTTATATTTTGGATTCAAACTATTAGCTAGATATTCTTTCTTTCTTCAATTGCCTTGCACATTGTTCCTCGTGGGATCGACCCCATCTCTTCATTGGATTTATACTTGTTAGCGACTGCCCACATTTTGAATCGTAAGAGGTGTGGTTGAGCGTTATAAAAAATGGTGCCGTTGTCGGGGAATTGTGTCTAGAATTCTTGTATTGATGTGTTTTAGTGAACTAATTTAGTTGCAGTCGAATTTACTTATTAGTCTTTTCGTTGTTTATTTTCAGCAGGTGACAACATGAGTGAAGCTGGTAGTGTTATTTGTCAAAATGATGACATGCATCATGTGAATGATGACATTGGTAATTTGAATGACTTCAATGCTGCTCAAGTCGGAAGCGTTGGAGCTATACGCTTGCCCCTTACTGTGGGTAATGCTATCTTTCATGTAACCGGGACTATGCTTCAGCTATTGCAAATCAAAGGGTTCTTTAGAAGACTTGCTCATGAGGATCCCTATGAGCACATTCAGAACTTTCTGGACGTGTGTATCCCTTTCACATTCAAGAACATCTCTCAAGAGTCTATCCAACTTCGGTTGTTTCCCTTCTCTCTAACCACGGATGCAACAAAGTGGTTGGCTGAGCTACCAAGAGATTCAATTACTTCATGGGCGGAGCTGACCGAAGCATTCCTAGAATGATTTTCCCCCTTCGAAGATGGTGAAGTTGATAGATGGTATTCAGAACTTCAAGAGACTTGATGGTGACCCAATTCATGAGTCATGGCTTAGGTTCCAAAAGCTCCTTCTACAATGTTCTACTCATGGTTTACCTAAAAATGTGATGTTGCAATACTTCTACCATAGCCTTGATTCTGTGAACAAGTCTATTGTTGATCATTTAATCCAAGGTGGAATCATGAGACAGCCGTTTCATATAGCGTCAGCATTTCTTGATGATATGACTAAAATCAACCGGGCATGGCACATAAGAGAAGTCCAAGTATCACCCCTTACGGTTGGAATGACTAAGGAGAAAATTGAGAAATATTAAGAGCGTTATGCGAATATGGCTAAGATGATGACCCCGATGGATTTATTGACGATGCATGTTATGGGTGCGGGTTCTTAAGCCGTGAATGCAGTTGCTATGTGTCCGGATGATGCTAAATTTGAAGCCATGTACAACGAAGAAGTCCAATTTGTGTCGAATCAAATGGTGGGTTCTCATTCGAGCTATCAAAAGCTGGGTGGGAATCAAGGTTGGAACAAAGAGCAAGGTGGTGGTTAGAGAGACAATCGGGAGTGGCATGTTCGAGGTGCAAATTGGAGAGATGGTGAGAGAGATCGGTATGTTCCTCCACATGATCGTCTCAAAATTACCGAACCTAAGGCTGATCCTGAGAGCTTTAGGACTGAAGATATGCTTGCTCGTATTTTGCACAAGGTGGAAGGTTTGGACAAAGTGTTCAAAGAGATGAAGGCTGACATCTCCTCTCTAAATCAAACGGTCACCTCTCACTCAGCTTCTATCAAACATCTTGAAGCACAAGTGGTTCAAATCTCAGCCCAATTGAATCAAAGACCAAGTGGTGGCCTTCCTAGTGACACTTTAGCTAACCCAAATAACGAGAATGCTCAATGTATGACTATTGTGACCCGGAGTGGCAAGGTTTTGGGTGGCGATGTAGTTAAGGTTGATAGGAGTAAAATCCCACTTTTTATGAGTAATGGTGATGGACTTGATGATGATGTGAACAATGATGTTTCCAACAAAGCTGATGATGCATTGAATGATATCACTTCCGGTGAAGTTGCTAAGACAAAAGCGGAAAATGTTCCTAAATCGGTGTATCCAAGGTCGTTGCCTAAAGTTTGTCCACCATTTCCACAAAGGTTGAAGAAGAGATATGACGATGAAAAATTCAAAACATTTCTCTCTATTTTCAAGTCTCTTTCTATCAATCTCCCATTGGTGGATGCTTTGCTCGAAATGCCGAGATATGCTAAATTTTTGAAGGAATTGGTCATGAAAAAGAGAAGCATGGACTTTGAGACAGTTGAAGTTCCCATAATTGCAGCGCTATTATGTCTAATGTAGTTTCTAAAAAGGATGATCCAGGAGAGTTCACTATCCCTTGTACTATTGGGAAGTTCGAGTTTGCCAAAGCATTGTGTGATTTGGCAGCTAGTATTAGTTTGATGCCGTCTGCTATTTTAAAACAACTTGGGTTGGGTGAACCTAAGGCAACCACAATGTAGATTCTTATGGCTGATCCCTCCATAAAACGGCCTATCTGTGTTCTTTATGATATTTTGGTGAAGGTTGACAAATTCATCTTTCCAGCAGATTTCGTGATTCTTGATTGTGAAATGGATACCAAAATACCTATTGTTTTTGGTAGACCATTTCTGGCCACAGGGAGAGCCCTTGTCGATATGGAAAGTGGAAATTTGAAGTTTCGCATTAATGAGGAGGAAGTTACTTTCAATGTATGCAAGTCCATGAAGCAACCAAGCGATCTCCATGTGGTGTCGATTATTGATGTGATCGATGAAGCGGTTGCTAGTATTGGTGAAGTTACATGTATTGGTGAAGTTACATGTATTGGTGAATCTTTGGCTGCTGTGCTCTTGAATTATGACGGAGAAGAGATCCAAGATTATGATGAAGTGGTAGCTGCTTTATCCGGTTTAGGTTCTTACTCAAAAACTCCTTTGAAGCTTGATATTGATTTAAAGAATAGAGAAAGTCCACCTGCGAAGCTATCCATTGAAGCACCCTGAAACTTGAGTTGAAAGCTCTTCCTCCACATTTTCGATATGTATTTTTGGGGGCTGACAATACGTTGCCAATTATTATTGCTGCTGATTAGCTTGAAGAGAAAGTACAAGCCCTTGGGAGTGTGTTAAAAAGGTTCATAAAAGTTATTGGATGGACAATTGCTGATATTGTGGGGATTCCACCCGGTATTTGCACACACAAAATTCAATTGGAAGTCGATTGTAACCCCAACATCGAGCACCAAAGGAGGTTGAATCCTCCAATGCAAGAAGTGGTTAAGAAGGAAATCATCGAATGGTTAGATGCGGGTGTGGTTTACCCAATTGAGGATTGCAAATGGGTGAGCCCAGTACAATGTGTTCCAAATAAGAGAGGTATAACGGTAGTCCCGAATGACAAGGGTGAACTTGTACCTATGCGATCAGTTATCGTTGGCATGTATGTATGGACTATCTGAAGTTAAATGCAAGTACGAAGAAAGATCACTTTCCAATGCCCTTCATGGACCAAATGTTTGATAGATTGGCGGGGCGTGGATGGTATTGCTTTTTGGATGGATATTCCGGTTATAATCAAATCTCCATAGCACCTAAAGATCAAGACAAGACCACTTTTACATGCCCCTATGGAACGTTTGCTTTTAAAAGAATGCCTTTTGGGTGGTGTAATGCACCGGCCACGTTTCAGAGATGTATGCTCTCTATTTTTGCTGACATGGTGGAAGACTTGATGGAGGTTTTCATGGATGATTTCTCAGTCGTGGGGGATTCTTTTGAAGCATGCCTTGAACACCTTGGTAGAGTCTTGCAAAGATGTGTGGAAACAAATCTTGTTCTTAATTGGGAGAAGTGTCACTTCATGGTCAAAGAAGGTATTGTGTTGGGGCACAAAATTTTGGGAGATGGTATACAGGTGGATCAAGCTAAGGTTGAGGTGATTGCCAAATTACCTCTTCCCATCTCGATTAAAGGCGTTCGAAGTTTCTTGGGTCATGCGGGTTTCTACCAGAGGTTCATAAAAGACTTTTCTAAGATAGCTCATCCTCTTTGCAAGCTACTTGAGAAAGAAAGCATTTTCGAGTTTGATGAAGCTTGCATTAATGCATTTGTGTGTCTAAAAGAGAAGTTGGTATCGGCTCCAATCATTGTTGCTCTGGATCGGAACATTCCATTTGAACTAATATGTGATGCTAGTGTTGTGGCTTTGGGAGCTGTACTTGGTCAACATATAGGTAAGTTATTCCATTCGGTCTACTATGCAAGCAAGACCTTGAACGTGGCTCAAAAGAACTACACCGTTACTGAACAAGAGTTGTTGGCGGTGGTATATGCTTTTGAAAAATTTTGAGCCTACTTATTGGGAATCAAGGTGATAGTACATACTGATCATGCAACTATACGTTACTTAATGGCCAAAAAGGATGCTAAACCGAGATTGATTCAATGGGTGCTTTTATTGCAAGAGTTTGACTTTGAGGTCAAGGATCGAAAAGGATGTGAGAATCAAGTGGTTGACCATTTGTCGAGACTTGAAACAAGTATGATTGCTCCCGGTGATAGAGATATTGAAGAAGCCTTTATGGATGAGACGGTGATGGCTATATCAACGGGTACTACTCCTTGGTATGCTTATTTTGCCAATTATGTGGTGTGTGGAATTAATCTAGATGGGATGAAATTTTATCAACGCAAACGGTTCCTTTTTGATGCAAAGAAATATTTTTGGGATGAACCGTATCTGTTTCGAGAATGTGCTGATCATATAATTAGAAGATGTGTATCGGAAGTCGAAGTAGATGCTATTCTTAGTGCATACCATACATCTCCGATTGGTGGACACTATAGTGGGGTGCGTACAGCCGCCAAAGTGTTGCAAAGTGGTTATTATTGGCCAAAGTTGTATCAAGATGCAAATTCCCTTGTCCGCAGGTGTATTCAATGTCAAATGCAAGAGGAGTGTCACGTAGACATGAGCTTCCTCTTACTCCGATCCTTGAGGTTGAATTGTTTAATGTGTGGGGAATCGACTTTATGGGCCCTTTCATGAGTTCTTATGGGAACGAATATATCTTGATGGCCGTTGACTACGTGTCCAAATGGGTGGAAGCTATGGCTTTACCTAACAATGAAGGGCGGAGTGTAGTGACCTTCCTTAAGAGATACATCTTCAAAAGGTTTGGTACTCCGTGTGCCATTATTAGTGATGGGGGTTCTCATTTTTGTAACCAAATTTTTGGTTCAATGTTGTCCAAATATGGAGTCAAGCACAAGGTTGCTACCCCCTACCATCCTCAAACAAGTGGGCAAGTTGAAGAGTCCAACTGGGAAATTAAAGGGATTTTGGTCAAAATCGTTAATGCAAATCGATCTGATTGGTTTCGAAGATTAGATGATGATTTTTGGGCATATAGAACTATTTTTAAGACCCCAATTGGTATGTCGCCGTATCAGTTGGTGTTCGATAAATTGTGCCATCTCCCGGTGGAACTTGAGCATAAAGCCTTGTGGGCTTTGAAAACCATGAATTATAATTGGGATGCTGCATCAAAGAATCAGGTTGACCAACTTCATGCTTTGGATGAGTTTCGTCTTCAGGCATTTGAAAGTTCAGCTCTTTATAAAGAGAAAAGGAAAAGGTGGCATGATACCAAGATACTTCATCGAGAGTTTAGAGTGGGTGATCGTGTGTTACTCTACAATTCTCGTTTGAGACTCTTTTCGGGTAAGTTCAAGTCTAAGTGGTCAGACCCTTTTAAGGTAAATCATGTGTTTGACAACGGGGCTATTGAAGTCGAAGGTGAAAATGGGTCGTTCTTTAAAGTGAATGGACAAAGGCTAAAACTCTACTTTTGAGAGGCTCCCGTTGTGAGATTGATTGATGTCGTGTACTTGGATGATGCTTGAATGCATGTCCACATCGTGCCACGACGTTAAATAAGGCACTTTTTGGGAGGCAACCCAAGCTTTATTTTAATATTTTTGAATAACACGTGTTAGTTGTATAGGTTAGAATATGAAATTTCAAGTCATGACTACTAGGCGAGGGGTTGGAAATTTCGGCGCATCGCTCAAAGACCAGGTTACCCCTGGGATCGCCTAGTTTCATCAATAATTGAAGGCTGAAGTTAAAGGCTACACTAGAAGATTGGGTGAGCGCATTTCCTTCTCGGCGAATCACCGAGTGGAATTGGCAAGCCTGATTGAGCTCGCCTTCTGGACCTCCCTGGTGACTGATCTCCTACTTTTTTCGGCAAGGCTTCCAGCCATTGTGCGCATCGCCGACTCGATCGGTGACATTAATTCTGTCGCCTAATGGAGCGCGAACTGAATGGTTTTTAAACTCTTCAAATTTAAATTTTCATTCTACTTGAAATTTTCATCTCCTCCTCACATACGCATGATTTTGCCCTTTAATTCTCGTACTTAGTTGCATTTTGTGCTTTTGGAGTGTGTTGGATTCATCCCGTACCCCTGTGTGGCCATTTTTGCATCGTTGTGTCTTCATTGAGGTTGGCTTTCTTTGGTTTCGACATTCTTATGCCATTTTCATTAATTCAACTGGCGAGTATATGGGTATTTGATTGTGTGCTTGATTATATGCCTTGATTATTGCCTTTTACTTCAATTGTGTGAATTGAATTCGAGCATACTTGATATTAGCAGATTTTGGCTTTCATTCAATTGGGTAATTGTATATTATGTTTTGGGTTGTGGTTTAAATGTTGGGTGAAGTCTGAGTAGCCCCGATTTCAATCGAATGGCTTGAATTTGCCCAATGATGGATTGGGTGACGTCGTTCTTAAGGTAAAATCATCATTTTATTATTTCCGAATCGATTTGGGTGGGTCTGGCCTATTTGTTGCTATTTGAGTTTTAATTGTTGTGTCCTGGCCTGTTAGTGGATAATCGTTGAAAAATTGGGGGGGGGGGGTGATGGATTGAGTTGGGTCGGCGAGCTAAGTCGGGCTCGCCGAACCAGTTTGGCGTCGTCGGCCATTGCACTCCCCATCGCCCTTTTATTCTACTTCTTGGCCTGTGCATTCTAGAATATTAAGCGAGTGATCTTTAGCTCGCCGAGTGGAACTTTCCTCGCCCTTTTGATATAATTTTTGCTTGATTTCAGTCTGTTACTTTCGGCGAGCCCGATCTTTCTCGCCTAAGTGACTTGGCGACTCATCGACCTGCTCGGCGGTCTTTCTGCACTGCTGTTTGTCTACTCCTATTTCTAACCCGTTACATTCGATTCTTTTGCTTGTTTGTTGGTTTTGCAGAAATGGCTCGACCTAAAGTTCCAGCTAGGGGACCTCGTCCAAGAAAGTGGGTAAAAGGAATAGAAATAGCTTTGGAGGTTGATCAACCTCGACCTCAACGAACTCAACAACCCCAATCAAAGGGGAAGGGAAAAAAGAAGGTAATAGAGAGTTTCTCTTCGAAAAGCGAGGACCTATCCATCCAGTTCACTTCCACTAACTCTGGGGAGGAGGTTGAGGAGTCAAAGAATCCTATTGCTGAGTTGATAAAATGGAAGCGCTCCGAGTTGCGCTCCAAAGCCTTGCACGACCCATTGGTAAGGGTCACTGCTCCCTGTGCTGGTCTCGAGTCACCTGTTGCTCCAGCTGCGGCTCCAGCTCCAATTTCGGGCCCAATCAATCTTCTGTGGTCAATGAATCATTTGAAAGCTGAGGGTTTGCGCACAATCCTCAAAGAAAAGAGGTTGTCCACCGATGGGGCGGTGGACAGTATCCACAGGTGTGGGAAACTATTCGTTTCCATAATTTTCAGATCTTCACCAAGCCTTGGAGCCCGTATGTGCCTAAATGGGTTTGAGAGTTCTCTGAGGCCTATGCTGGGTTAATCCCAAAGGGGAAGAAGCAGGCCCAATCATTGGCACCAGTGGATTTCGTCATGGTGCGGGGGAACAAAGTCAAGTGCAGCCTAATGGAGATCAATGCTGCACTTGGTTGCATAACCCAAATTCGGCATTCTTTAGTTGATTACATTAAGTTGAAGACATTAAATGACCTCAAGGGTTGGCTGGCTCCTCTGATCCGCGATACTTCCCCCTAGTGGCTCGAGGCAGGCACCATCATTGTGAAAAAGGATCTAAATATCGCTGCTAGATATTGGTTCAAATTTTTGAGCAGCACACTCATGCCTTCTCAGAATGAGTCCATTCTCCAACACCCGAAGGCCGCTCTTTTGGGTTGCATTATGTACAAGCAAATGTTAAACCTGGGAATGATCATCGAAAGGGAAATTTTAATGAGAGCTAAGTAGCAACAAACTTCCCTACCATTCCCCATTTTGATTAGTGAGCTGTGCATGTGGGCTAGTGTGCCGTTTGACGCGAAGACGGATGTTGAGGTCACTTCGACCTCATCTTGTGACATCCGGTGGATCGAGGCCGGGTATATGAAGGATGAGGCCGAGAGGAGGAGGAGGCCTCTGGTAGATACGTCTCCGACTATGGATGTTGAGGCCTTGGAGACCGGTTCTCCCACTCTCGCAGTTGAGCCGACACGTACACCTGTCACTGATGCTCCTGCTGCTTCTACATCTACACCAGGACCTTCTTCTACCCCTGCACCCGCTCCTGCTCTTGGCTCCTAGCCTTTGACACATGCCATGATTATTAAGATGGGGCACCTTGCCCATTCAGCAGATGTGAGAGCTTCCTGAGTCGAGGCAGCTGTACCGACAATGATTGAGCGTGCCATCACTTCGGCACTTGCTCCTATTAGAGCGGAGTTGGCAGATCAGCGCCAGTTGATTACGGCTCACGGGTTAGCTTTGGATGCCCTCACCACTAGAGTTATAGAGTGTGAGAAGAGGGAGGGCACTTCTACTGAGTTGACAGCCATCCGTACTGATATTGCCGGCTTATGTAGAGATGTGGACAAGCTGAAGTCTACCGACATTACCATGCTGTGGGGTAGTGTGGATGTACCTGAGGGTACCAGTGCTGATGTTCCCCCACCCACCACCACCAGCGTTGCTCTGACAGCTGAGGATGACGTTGTTTCTGACACACCGCAGATGGATGAGGAGGACTTTGGTGTGCGTGATAGTGAGGTGTATGCTGATCTCGAAGACTTGGAGGGCGACATGGTTCGAGCTGCCACTGCTAATTCTCTTAGGGAGACATCAATGATTGGGTCGAGTGGAGTCCAGCCCACTGTGGAGGATGCACCGGGTATTGATGCCTAGGTTAAGGACACACCATTGACCTAGCCGGACAGGGGGACTCTCCTTTACACTCCATATATCCTTAGTCTTTACTTTTATTTTTACTTTGCATTGAGGACACTGCTTTTTCTTTTTGATGGGGTGGTGACTTTCCCAACCCCATTTGATTGTATGATTTTGATTGTGGTGTTCATTTTGATTTATGAAGTTATTTTAATTGGAAGAAATGGTTTTGGTCTCTCGTGGCATATCTCTCTACTTATCTTTTTTGATTGTGTGTTGAATGAGTGAATGCAATTCTCTTGTACTTTTGAGTGTCGATTGTGATCAATATCGATGATTTGAATAATTCTCTTGATTGAACGATATGTTTGTGTGCGTCCAACGAGGTAAATTGGAGTTGCATAGTCTTGTGTAAACTTATAGCCTGTTGTTGTGACTAGCGAATTGTCGATGGTGAGTCTTGCAATGATCGTTGCACACAAGCTTGACTCGTAGAGTTGTGATCCGCAATTGTGTTTGAATTCAATGTGTGGTGAGTTTTACTTGAAAGGTGTGTATGATGATGCCTAGAACTTGCCCTGATAGTCCGTTTAACTAAGCATTGGTGAATGTAGGAAATGATCTTAGGCATGAATTTTTGAGGGTGAACCTAATAGATATACCTTTGTTGGCCACCTTTTGAGTGTGTGAATCCAGCTTGGCACCATTTGAGCCTATCCTCTTCTTTGATTAAAACGCAAATACAAAGACCTTAGCCGTTTGTTTGAAAATGCCATGTCTTTCCCACCCATAACCTTCGTGAAGTATTGGTTAGTTTGAATAGCCAACTTAGGCCAAAAGCCTAAGTTGGGGGTGTGGTGAGAATGAAGGAAGAAATTGAGCTAGAGGTTCGTGAACTTGATCCGTTGAAAAATTTGTGTGAGAAAAAGATGGAACCCCTCCATATAAAAAAAAGAAAGAAAAATATTCAAATAAGATAGTGTAGTTGTGTATTGATGTAAAAATAAGAACGGGCGTTCCTAAAAATATTTTGTGTGCTGCAAAATGACACAGGATCAGTTGAGAAGTTGAAAAGTCTGAAGGAAAGGGAAGGAGAAGTGAATTGGGAACCATGCTTCACGAAGGTAGAGCCACTAACCCAAAATTGATCATACCTTGAACCCTAGCCCCATTACAAGCCTCTTAAGCCCTTTTTGATCTTGCGTAAACCTTGTGAATGTTAGGTGGAAAATCTGGGCAAGCCTATGGATAGAGTTGTACATACTTTTCTCTTTTAGGAGCGTGAGTGTTGTGTTGATTCCTAAACTTTGATCTTCATTGAACTTCGTGAGAGAGGTGAATCCTTTTCTTGCTGTAAGGGCTTTCAAATATATTTGTGGGCATAATTTTGCACTTAAAGTGAGCACTTGAGAGCATAGACTTTAATTGATGATGGCTAGTCAGAATTTGAAGCTTTTAGTGTACATTTGATCCTTGTATCTTAGATTGATCCTTGTGTGCATTTTCATGTGGATTATCAAGGAGCACTGTTTGTAGACATCCCTATTGATCTCAATGATCTCTTGTTTTACTTGAGGACAAGCAAAAGTTTAAGTTGGGGGTGTTGATGAGTCAGTCATTTTGACTCATTTAGAGTTTCATTTGTACTAAATTAGTGTCCTTAATGCCCATTTTGCACTCATAACTAATGTTAAATCGTTTATGTGCAGTAAGAAGGCTTTTGAATGAGGCAAGGACAAGATAATGCAAAAAGAAGCTGAAAAGTTGCAATATTGAAGGAAAAAGAAGGGTGGAGCTCGCATAAGGAAACTCGGCGATTGGACAGTTTTATCGTGTAAAGTTCCAGTAGACGAGGAGAAGATTCAAGTCAAGCAGGCGAGCTCAGGAACCCATTGGTAAGTCGCCGATCAGAAAGGCGAGCCCGATGATCATCGTCCAAAGTTCCAGAAGGAGATTGGTATTGAAGTCAAAAATTAAAAGGCGAGATCAAGCAATTCGGCGCATCACCGAGTGGATGGGCGAGCTCGACTTATGCCGCTGACTGGGCTCGTATTTGAAAATGTGGGAAATATTTGGGAAAGTATAAATAGAAATTTTTGAATAGAAAGAGGATATTGAGAGAGAAACCAAAAACTGAACTGAGAAAGTACATCGCACTTTGATTACTTTTGGTGATTTTGTGAACTATTCTTGTGGGTTCTTCGGAATTAAGACATTTAGTATAATTTTAATTCATTTTATTTGCTGTTGGAAGACTTGGGAAATCAATGGCTAACATATTTGGTAACTCTTTCTTCACCATTACTATGATTGGCTAAAACCCTAATGCCTTGGGGGTGTGGTTATGTGTTCAATTACTTAATTAGCTTGTGGGTTTTATGGATTGCTGAAATAAATGTTGATTTAGAATGGGTTCAGTTGTTAATTCATGTTTTCATCTTATGAATTGAAGTTGCAAATTCATTTCTAGTTTATATCTCTTTGTATGCTTGTAGAAGATGCAAGTGAGTGGAATTAGCAATTGATGATTGTATGAGTTATTACTTATACTATTCAGCTTGTTAAAGTGGTTGAATTAAGGTATAAGATTGTTTTCTAAGTGTAATGCCTTTTGGGGTTTGATAAAACTCAATTGAAAGCATGGTAGTTGATTGTAAAATGGTTATCATAGTCATAATCTATCCTACCCATTATGATTAAGCATACTTAAGCAATTCGTAATGACCCATTTAGTGAAATTAGTAATTGAACACTCACACATCCCTAAGGTCCAATCTCCCATTGGTTAAGTTCATTTTTAAATTGTGTTTGTTAAAATCAATCATTCAATCTACTCTTATTTGATAATTGGAATTTCGATAATTTACATTATGCATCGTTTTACTTATTTGTATCTACAAAAAGTTAGATCACTTTAGTACTTCATATTTGAATTCTGTATTTAAACCATTCCTTGTGGGATCGATCCCAACTCATCGTTGGGTTTATACTTGCTAGCGACCGCCTACACCTTGAATTGTTATAGGTGTAGTTAAGCATGATAAAAAATGGCGTCGTTGTCGGGAAACAATTTGGCGTATTGAATTGATTTAGAATTTATAGTTTACTAGTTTCTATCCAAATTGTGAATATTTGTTTTTGCTTTGTTTTTATGGCTTCTTGTGAAGGAACAAGGTTTGGCTATTGCAAGCCTCATGTTGATGACCCATGGCCTTGCTATGGAAGACCTCATGTTGAGAATAGTTATGTTATGTGGACGCCTCTTTAGGTGAAGAGATGGGTGTTGTGAGTCAAGATTGGCTCTTGTGCCTATCTCAACGACTTGAAAAGGGTGTGACGCTAAGGGATCTAATGTTCCAAATGAGGGATGAATTTCGCAACTTGCACCTAACTAGGTACCATGAGATGATCCAACTTGAGTTTGAAATTGCTACTTTGAAGGCCAATGTGAGATCAACATTTGGAGTACGTAAGGCTCCTTAACAAGTGGTCAAAAGTAAAGCATGGGAGTTGGATTGTCAAGAAAAAGGGGTTGTGTTAGATATTTATGAAATCTTGGGTATTTGCAACCAAGCCGACCCAGTAAAATTCCAAGATGCCAATATCAAGGCGATGATATTAGAGTTGCAAGAAAAAGCCAAAAAGATCATATATGACAACTCTAATTCATTGGAAAATGATGGTGTCATGCACTTGAGGGCCAAGAGTTATGAAGTTCGATGTTCGAATGGCCTAGTGACCCTATCACTATTGCCCAATCCTCCTCCATGAAAAAATGATTTGAAATTGGGCAAGAAATTCAAGTCTTCGAAGTGGAGAGATCGAGTGAAATGTGTGATGCTCTCCGGTAGTCCTCATATGCTTAGAAGAGAGAATGATTTGAAATTGGGGATAAGGTACATCACCTTGAAGTGGAAACATAAAAGGTGATGCAATCGGCGTCGCGCCACGATGTTAAATGGTGCGCTTGATGGGAGGCAACCCATCGGTATCAAATTTTTTTATTTTTAGTAAATTTTTATTTCTAGGATAGATTAGAATTTTATTTTTGACTAATCCTCATGATTTCAAAGTGTTTGGAAGTGTTTTGAACAGGTTTGGAAGAAACAATGCACATGGGATTGGAGTTTGGGGTTGAACTACCTTTAAAATGGGGGTTGGAACACTTTTTGGCAGCTGAAGGTCACCAAAGTGCATTAGGCGAGTAACCAATTGGACCCACCCATCGCCAAAATTTCCAAAATTTTGCCAGGGGTACAGACCTAAAATGCTCTCCGTGAACTTGTGAGTTCATCAACTTGTGATTGTAATCACTTTCAAGGTACGATTTTTGCCCTTGTATTTAGTTTCTATTTGGTTAAAGAGGCTTGATTTAGATATGATTGATTGTTTATTGTTTTGCTCTTGCCTTGTTTGTGCTTAATTGTTGGATCATGTGTAGAAGTCATATTAGTGCCTTGTGATTATTGATAAATGCTTCGTTAAGGCTTGATTTGGGAGTAATTTTTGTGAGAAAATCCTTGAAAATTTGTGCTTCATGGTGTTCTACAATTGAACTTGATTTTTGTGTTGAAGTGTTAGTTTTTGTGGTGGAATTAGATATTTGTAGTGTTGTGATTGTGTTGCTTTTGTTTGGGGTTGATATTGGGGGTGGATTTGTGTCCAAATTTGGTGAATTCTTGTTGCCCACCATGTGTTCGACTATATGCTTGAATGAACTATTTTTATGGAGAAGAAAACTTCTCCTCAAACGCGGACCTCTGTCCGCGAATGCGGAAGTCTATGTCCTCTTGTACTCTGCGAACGCGGAGGTCTATCCGCTTCTGAGCCGCGAACGTGGATGGCTCTTTGTGAACGCGGAGGTAAGGCTGCTGACTCTCCACGAATGCGGAGAAGAATTCAGTTCTGTCCCAAAATAGTATCTTCGCAATATGTCGCTCGGGACCTCTTTTAATTATTTTCTTCAGCCTAAATACTTTCTAATACATTGTTTTAAGTATCTACAAGAACTTTTAACTTGTTGGCTTCTTTTGTAGGTACTTTGAGCTAATTATGTCAATCGACAACATCCCTCAATCATTCGAAATTGCACCTGAGGAAGATTATTTTGATGCTACAAAATTCATCTTATCTAAATGTGCCTGGAAGTACGATGAATACCTGGGCCGGGCTGTAGTGAAGGAAAAAGGGATATGTTTGGACAAGCTTGAGAGTGGAATATCGAATTTCTATAACCGGCTTGTGGCTAGTAGGTGGATGGTGTTTGCTGTTGAGCCTATCAAGGCTAATCGCACCATCGTGGCGGAGTTCTATGCAAATGCCTTTGAGACTAACTTTAATAAAGCTGCAGTTACTACCGTCCGAGGGGTGCAGGTGTCTTTCAGCCCGACAGTGATTAATGCGTATTATGGTCTCCCAAACGCTGACAACAGGGTATATATGGACCGCTACAAAAAATTGGGTGGCCAGTGGCTTGTGGATAAGTTGCATAATGGTGAGCCACCGGAGTGGTTCAAGAATAAGAGAGGGGTGGAGTCCCGTGAGTTCACAGCTGAGGCCAAGACTTGGCTCTCTATCACATGTGCTCTGGTGATACCTTCCACCCATGATACCGAGCGCTGGTGATTGCAACTATTCTAGATGGGCAGGAGGTTAATGTGGGCTAGCTGATTGTGGTTCACATCATTGAGGTAGCTTAGGGGAGAGCCAAGAGCATTATTGTCCCATATTGATCACTCAGCTGTGCTACAGTGCTGGAGTGTCGAGACTGCTCACAGATGAGGAGAAGAATCCGAGCACATATATTCACCGTATGAAGAAGAGGGTTGCACAGGGCGACAGGCACAAGAAGAGGAAGATCGACGTGCTTGAATCCAAGTTTGGACAGTTCACCCAGCCCGATTCTGGGCTAGTGCTTCATCTTCTACAGGACCTCTCCAGTTTGGACCTGCCACTCTGCGCCATATATCCTCCTAGAACTCTGGAGTCAATGAGCAGATTAGAGAGTAGGTCGTTGGGCTTTCTTCTGGCCCGTCTGGGGCTCCCACTACTGAGGGTGCACCTACTATTGCTTCTGTTGCTGCTGCATAAAGGCCATGTCCGAAAGGCTTGAGCATAAGAGTCGGAGGCAGGGGAAGATCGAGTAGCGTCAGAAGACCTTCCGAGAGCATGAGAAGAGGAAGAGAAAGTTCCTGAGCAAGATGATGGGAAACTTAGGAGCTTATGTGGTAGCGGTTCTTCAGATGATGAGGACCTCACATTTCCCTCTGATGAGAGCTCAGAGTGATTGCATCTCAGGGAGTCCCTCATATTCTCTTTTGATATCTGTACTGTGAGGACACAGTGTGATTTTCAGTTGGGTGTTCCTCCCTTGTTACTCCTGTTTTGTATTTTCTGTTTTGGATTTTTGGGATTATGTTGTTGGATATTTGTTTTTGTTTATGGATGTTGTACCCTTGTCGGGCTTTTGGATCTTAATTGTGAATCGTGTTGGATTAGTCATTTTTGTTTTATTAGTTTTTATTGCTTTTGGTAGCTTCTTTATTTTGTGGTGGTGTTGTTGATTGGAGATGTTGTTGATTGGAGATGCCCTATGATGGATAGAGTGATGACTTTCTTAAGGGTAAAGCGTGGATTGTTTGCGTGGTGAAGTCTGAGTAGCCATTGTTGTTGTGTGGTGAAGTCTGAGTAGCCATTGTTGATGTGCGGTGAAGTCTGAGTAGCCGATCCCGAATTGATGTATGAGTTTGCCCAATGATGGATTGGTTGACGACTTTCTTAAGGGTAAATTTGTCGTTATCTTTTTGGGAGGTTGTGGCTTGTTTGGTACTAAGAATATAGCCTTGCATGTGAAAAATATTTTGAACATACCCCTCCGTTTTGAAAATTGAGCATATGTTGAATGATTTTTTGACAACTCTTGTGACTCTTTTTGTGACTTTTGATTTGTTGGCGGTTTAATTGTTCATTGCCACTTGTTTGTTGAAAAAGAAATATGATTTTGATCCATCTTGAGTGATTTGCATGCCATGTGTGGTGAGTTGTTGAATAATGCCTTGTGTTCGCTTATGCTACCTAGAACTTGCCCTGTTGGTCTTGAAATATTGGTCTTAATTGAGTTGGGTTAGAAAAATGATCTTAGACTTTCTTTGATAGTTCTTGAAGTCCACTTTGCCTAAAAATCCTACCTTTGCACTAAATGTATCCTTTCTTGTCCCCTTTGAGCCTAAATCCTTTTTATTGGCAACCTCATTGCAAGCCTTATCCATTTTGAAAATATACATCTCTCTTGAACCCTTTCCCTCCTTGAACTTGAAGTTGTGAGAGTTGAGGCTAAACGCCTAAGTTGGGGGTGTTTTGGAAATTCATAGAAGGGATGCCTATTGCATAAGAGCTTCATAAAAAAAAAAGAATGATGAATGGAGGAAAAAGCCAACAAAGAAAAAGTTGTGAAAAAGAAAGTGATAAAAGAATCTTGAATCCTCGAAAAGTTGAAAATGGTTTCATGTGGGGTATCTAAAGTGAAAATAAAAAGAGAAGATTGTGTAATGTGCATTGTTTTGGAAAGTGAAGAAAATGTGGAAAAGTTAGAAAATGTTGAGTTGTTGAGTAGAGTTCAAGGAGGGTGTAGTCACTTGTACCTAAATGATATCCTTACCTTCCCTAAGCCTACATTACAAGCTTAACAAAGTCCTTTGTGATTTCTAACCAAATAAAGTTGAGGCAATGTTGATTAAAAATATGGGCAAGCCTATGGTGTGACATTTGTGTTCATGAGATGTTCTTTTGTGAGTGTGAGTGTGAGTGTTTGTGTTTCTGTCCCTTGTTTGTAAATACTTTGTGAGTGTTTTGGGACATTTCTTTCTTGTGAGGGCATGCAGGTTACTTGAGTGGTGATTTTGAAAATTCCTAATTGCATCAAGTGAGCATGTAGAAGAGCTAAAGAGTTGAGTCATTTCTTGAGTTTGAGTTGTTGTCACTTAATGATTCTTGGTTTTTGAAAAATGTTCCATGAGAATAAGGGGTTAATTTTGTGAAAACTTTGCTTGAAGACTATTTGTTAGTACCAACCAAAGTCATGATCTTGATCCTTATTTGGAATGAGAGTGTATTGTGCTTAACTTGATTGCCTCTTGTGCTTTTGATTTTGTTTTGCTTGAGGACAAGCAAAGTTTCTAAGTTGGGGGTGTTGATTAGTGGGTGATTTTCACTCATTTGGAGTCCTTTTCTTATGATTTTGTGGCACTCAAGTAGAGAAAGAGGCTAATTTTCCTTTGAATATGGTTGTTTCAGGTATATGTTGGTTAAAAAAGAGTTTTGATGGAAAAGAATGGAAATTGGGGAAAAATGGAGCTGAAAACAGAGAAATTGGAGCTCTAGCCGTCTATGAACCGCGAACACGGGACATTCTCTACGAATGCGGAGTGCAACTACACTGACCTCCGCGAATGCAGAGAAGAAATGTGACTGGCGTCTGGGCAGATTTGGAATTTCACATTTTTGACCCTAATTCACCATATACACTGAAACACAGCCAATTGAGGGAGATCATATCACACTATACCAGATCAGATCATAGAGAAAAATTATCCTAGAGAGAAGAACTTTGGGGATTAAGGCTTGGGCATAACTTTGAGAGAAAGATTCCTCAACAAACACCATTAGAGTGAAGATTGTGACCTTGGATTGTAACTATTTTTCATCTTTCTTCAACTCTTTGTTTTGTATTGTTGAATTCTAGGTGTTAATTGTTGATTAGTGATTTGGATATTGTGTTAGACATAATCAATATTTGGGTTGTTGATTTCTATCTTGTGCTTTTGCAATTAGTTGATTTCTTTCTCATATATGAAATGGGTTTTTGATTATCCAATTGATTTCATGCTTTAATTGCTTTCCATTGGAGTTGATCACTCCTTGGACTTGCCCATTTACTTTGATTGAGCTTGTTAGAGTCAATTGAGGTTGGGAAAGATTACTTGGTGCATTAATTGAGGTTTAGCAACTCATTTGTGGGATTTTATCTAGTTATAGTAAATCATTGCATTGCCTTTAATCGGATTGCTTGTGTTGCCACTTTATTGGGTTCGCGAGAACTAGTTGAGAAGTATTTGCCTATATTCGATAGAATTAGGTAGATAATTTAGAATCCGAGAAATATATGATTTTATCCATGATTAATTGAGATTGTATGAAGCTAGTTTGCAATGGATCATATGGGTATTAATTGATTTCCCATTCCCAAATCCCTTTGGTAATCTTGTTCGATATAACTTTGTTCCTTGTTCTCCTCTATCCCCTATCCTCAATTCGTTACTTGAAATCTTCTCATTTTATAATTGTATCTAATATTTCGGATTCAAACTAGTAGCTAGATATTCTTTGTTTCTTCAATTGCCTTGCACATTGTTCCTCGTGGGATCGACCCCAACTCTTTGTTGGGTTTATACTTGTTAGAGACCGCCCACATTTCGGATCGTAAGAGGTGTGGTTGAGCGTTATCACCTCTCGAATTGGTCTTAGCTATTTGTTGATGCAACATGGTAGGGTCCTAGAGTATGATTCTAGAAAACGCAAGGTTCGTGAGAAGAATTACCCGACTCAGGATTTAGAGTTGGTAGCGGTGGTGTTTGCCTTGAAGATTTAGAGGCACTATCTTTATGGTTCGTGAGAAGAATTACAGATGATCATGCTCTCCATAATCATAACAACTCTTAGATGATTAGCCCGCAAAGAAACGACCACAATGGCCTAAAACACATAACTAGGACACATCTTGACTCTTACTCGAGCCAACCTCATTCTGGCTATATCGGTCACCCTTAGATCCCTATAGTGAGGCCTAAATAGGTCGGGTGGACTGACCCTGCTAAAACAGTTGTCGGGATCTATCATATGAGTCTCTAGGCCTTGAATGGTACCCGTTGTATCTACCCTCATGCCTAGCTCTCATTTTTCTACCCCTATGGGCCTTGCAATGTAGCTGTTCTTTAGTACGGGCATGGTCCACCACTCTAAAAAAGAACGGTATGTAGAGACCATAGCCTTAGTCTCAATCTACAGCTGAAGTCTCAAACCTCTGATGAAACACCAATCTTTATCTTCTTTGGTAGGTAGGATCATAGTAGCATGGCAAGGGAGCCTTGCTCCAACTTGGAGAACTGATCCCAAAGTCCATCTCTGACGCTATGGGCATTTAACCTGGCCAAGAAGGCCTTAGAAAAATTAGACCAAGACACCAGAGGAGACCTAACTGGCCTAGTCTCAATATAAGAATGCCATTACTATCTGGCTAGCCCATCTAGATGATAAGCGATAATGTTTGCTCCTCTCGAATCCACTAAGCCTAAGGTATATAGCCCCTCGCAGCAAGTAGATAGAAACTCGGGGCCATCCACTCCCACAACCCTAGAAAACCTCAGAGGTGAAAGTCTAAGAAACATTTTAAGCATCGTTTACTCCTTTAGAGGCATAGCTCCAGCCGTAATCACGGGTTGGCAACCCCATGTTGTACCTGGACCTAATGGTGTCTCAACTACATGCTGATCCTGTGGGGCTGGGGCTGGTACAATTGCATATGTAGTTGGGGCCTGCTGCATACCCCCAAGTATGTTGAATAACAAAGTGATGGCTGCCTAAAGTTAGGGAGACATAGCTGGTCTAGGAAGCGGCTGGGCTAGCCCCAACCTCATCGGCTAAGAAGGGACATGAGGTTCTCTATTGGGGGTTGGTACTTCCACCCTGACCTACTAAGGAGGTCAACCCCTACCCCTGCCTCCGTGTGGTGCAAACGCACTATCATGTGAAAGTGGGAATCAAGTAAGATTTTATGAAACCAATGATACACACAACACGAAAGTGATACAAAAGAGAGAACATTCCAAATGATACCGTATAGCATCCCAAAGATAAGATACATATGTATCCACAACAATCCATATGACTCTACTAGGTATATGCTCTATTCAAGTGAGACCAGTGTACCTGGGGCTCTTATACAAACATGTCACTACCAAATTTCTCAAGTCATGATGACACCTACTATAATCCACCAGTAGGTAAGCCAACCTATAACCCAGACTTGCAAGCAATTGATATCAGGGTAGAAATAATACATAAGCAGTAATTTTATCAACATGACTGAATAAGAAGCGGAAACAAACAAAACATATATACAATAGGTCTCTCACAGAACCTGGAAGTCACAAGCATAAAGGTGTCTAACAAGTGAGTATAAGTCCCAAAAGTGGACCCCAAATACAATGCTTGTCTCAAAATGCAAAAGACTAGCTATACAAAATATTGAAGGAGATAGGTATGTCAAGGACACCAAGTGCTCACCCTCGCCTCTGATAAAAAGTTGCAACAGGCTTGAAGGATCATTGCTGATAACTGGTGCTCGGAAGTGCATCACGAAAAAAATGCAGAGTGTAGCAAGGGTACCAAAATAATAGGTACTTAGTAAGCATCATAGCCAAACTGAAAAAGGAATTGTAAAGATAAAATGAAATGATAGAATCTAGAAACAAACATAGGTCAAAGCAAGATTAAAAGAAAGGCACACGAGCCTACCTAAATATAAAGAACTAAGTTCAACTAAACTAAACCTAACTAGACCCTCAAAAGCCTAGAAGCTACACTTGTGCATAAGTTTATGTAATACCTTGGACTTCGAAGAATGGCAAGAAAGGACAAACGGGAAAGTCCATGAATCCAAAATGGACCATGGACCTTTCATGGCATCCTAGACGGTCCGTTTAGGGGTCCATGACTCGTTAAGGGCATCGTGAGACAATCCAGGACTGCCCTAGGCAGGAGTCACCTAGACGGTGCCTTAAACGGCCCATCTATGGGTCCGTACAAGTCACCCAGACAGTGAAGTTGCACCCCAAGGCCACCGTGAAGCTTCACATGGACTGTGAAGTCATCCATGAAAGAGACTTATCAAACTTTTAGTTTTGGGTCAACTTCAAACATCATATCATTCTGCACAAAATGAATAAGGTGGCCCATGACATATCAAATTAAAGATCTTTGAGTCCTCTTTCAAACACCGCCAAGTTTTCCTAATTCTGAGCCCAGATTAAAAAGTTAAGCTCATTTTAGTGAAGCCCTATCGGGTAGGTTAGCACGACAACCCACTAGACGGGCCATCATGCCTCAGACGGCTCGTCAAGCCCCACGTGAAGGTCACTTCATCACCTTTAAGTGATGATCATATTGGTCTTTCCCCTATGTGATTGGTACTTAAACTATGTCGTTTTGTACTTAAACTACGTCATTTTACTTCGTCTCGGCCTAGTAATCTTGTCAGAAACTACCTCAAACCTTCATTCTCCTAAAATCATCAGCCTTAGAATGAAAAAAAGAGAAAGAGGTGACAGTTTTCTCTCAAGAACAAGCAGAGCACTCCTTCAAGTTCAACCACGAAATCCAAAGGATTTCTCCATTGTTTTCTTCACCAAGTATGTAGGATTTCACTAGTGGGTTCCTTTCACATATTAGGTCCCTAGAATTAAGTCAATTCTTCAGTTTCTCCATAAATTGTTTAGACCTAGGGTTCCCAAATCTTAGGGATCCATTGCAATTCGGCTGTTATAGTCTCTATAATGTTAATTACATGTTTCTTGGAGAATTAGTGTAGTCCCATGTATAGAACTCAAAAAACCAAGCTTGTGTTAATTATTCGTATTTCATGAATTATACTTGCTAAGTAGATTAGTCAGACAATCATGCTTCAGAATTCGAATGTCATATCTTTCAGTATATGTATGTTGCATTCTCAGATAATTATCTGTATTTTGAGCTACTCAGTATTACAATTGCATTTTGCCTTTATATTTAGTTGGGAGTAGACTTAGCACCGAGTTGGACTAGGGTTCAACGTACCCTTATGTACCAAAACTACGTGCCATTGTAAGTTGATAAGTCCCTTCTGTTGGGCATCAATTTTAGTGATCATGCCACAGTCATGCCTTTATACCTTGGCAAGGTATATTTTGTCCTCTCGATGGGGAGTATACATCGGACTCCACATTTAGCTCTCGTGGTTTATGTTGGGTAGTAGTATCTCCCACAATCAGATTCATGTTGCATTGAACATGTATTCGGTATTTATTTCACTATTCAGTTCAGTATGTTATATCTTTATGATTAGTACTTTGTCATTGCATCCAGCTCTGTTTTCAGTTATGCTTCAGTATATCTATTTCCATATTCAGTTTGTATATTGTTCAGCTTAGCATATATCCTGCATTCTCAGTACATTCAAAGTAATGACACATACTTTTGCGCTACATCATTGTATGATGTAGGTTCAGGCGCTCAGCATCGAGACCACACTTAGCTCGACTTCCATTCCGTACTCAGCAGCTTTAGTGGTGAGTCCTCATAGTTCAAGGATGATAGACATGCTTTACTTTTTAGTGTTCACTTTCAGTTTAAGTCTTGTTAGAGTTAGTTGGGGGCATGTCCCAGCAACTCAGATTAGTTAGAGGCTTTTAGATATAGATTAGATTCAACTTGAGTCATTTGTGTTATTTTCAGTCATCACTAAAATCTTCGTATAGTTTATATATTCAGACACATTTGTCTTTTCCCCATTTCAAATGTTAAACTGTTTTTTGCTTCCGCATAGTTCATGTTTAAATGAACTTATATAGATATGTCTTGTAGTGGGTTAGCTTGGGTCACTTGTGACACTAAGCACCGTGTTGTGCCTAGGGGGTAGCCTCGAGGTATGATAAACTTGGTATCAGAGCATCAGGTTCAAGTTTCCTTGGGTGTCTGAAAGCCACGTGAAGTAGGGTCTTCTTCATAGGTGTGAAATGCTCCACACTTATTGGGGAGGAGCTATGAGATGTCGTTAGGAAAAAACTTCCCTTCTTTCTTTTCCAGCTCGTGCTATAGAGTATAAACTCTATTTAATCTCCTTCAAACTCCTACTCTTCGCATTTCAGAAAATGCTTCCAGAAGAGCTAACGCAAGGAATCAGCCAGCAGCTCTAGCAGACAACGCATTCCGAGTTCAGGGCTCCTTTCCAAGTGCTTGCTAAGGCCATGACCACCCAGGTCAATCATCAGGCTATGGCCCCAGCTCTGCCATTGACTAACACTAATGTAGCAAGAATCCGAGGCTTCACTCGGATGAGCCCTCCGAAGTTTCATGGGTTTTAGTCAGAAGAGGATCCATAAGAGTTTCTTGAAGACATTCGGACAGTAACAGAAATTATGACATTCCAGTTGAGAGTGCAGATTTGGCCGCATATCAGTTAAAAGGAGTGGCCTACACTTGTTACCAATAGTGGAAGGAATCTCATGGTACTAATGCAGGTCCATTGAGTTGGAATCTTTTCAAGACAGGTTTTTCCCACTTGGGCTCAAGGAGGCGAAGTTTCAAGAATTTAAATGACCCAGTCTTAGAGTTGAAGGGTAGTAACTCGGTGCTTGTAGGTCGATTTATCTCTTACCTTAAGGCCAGGAAAATAATTTCCATAGGGTATATGTGTAATAATGTTTGGGTGTAGGATTCCAACTCCGAGACCCCAACTCTTGAGTCAGTACCAGTAGTGAATAAGTTTCCAGAAGTGTTTCCAGAAGATCTTCCTGGAGTTCCTCCTGAAAGGAAAATTGACTTCGAAATAGATCTCCTTCCAGATACCCAGCTTATTTCGATTCCTCCTTAAATAATGGCTCCAGATGAGCTTAAGGAACTAAAAGAATAGTTGAAAGACCTTTTAGATAAGGGCTTCATCAGCCCCAACATCTCTCCATGGGGTCCTATAGTGTTGTTCGTGCAGAAGAAAGATGGTTCCCTCAGGATGTGCATGGACTATCGTCAGTTGAACAAAGTCACAATCAAGAATAAATATCCCATCCCCAGGATAGATGACTTGTTCGACCAGCTTCTGGGATAGACCTCAGATCCGGCTATCATCAGCTTAGAGTCAGAGATAGTGACATCTCGAAGACAACCTTCAGGACTCGGTATGGTCACTATGAATTTGTAGTTATGTCTTTTGAACAACCAAATGCTCCTGCAGCTTTCATGAACTTAATGAGCAGGGTGTTCAAATAGTATTTGGACTTGTTCATCATCATCTTTATCAATGATATCCTCATTTATTCTCGAAATGAGAAAGAGCATGCGACTCATATGAGAGTTGTTATGCAAATCCTCAAAGATCGCCACTTATTCGCTAAGTTTAGCAAATGTGAATTCTGTTTACAGTCGATCGCTTTCCTTGGTCATGTGATATCCAGCGAAGGGATCCGAGTGGATTCTAAAAAATTAGAGGTAGTAAAGCACTGGCCAGACCCACCTGTCTGACTGATATCAGAAGTTTCTTGGGTTTGGCTGGTTACTATAGGAGGTTTGTTGAAGGATTTTCATCTATTGACCAAGTTGACTAAAAAAAAGGTCAAGTTTCAGTGGTCAGATGAGTGTGAGAAAAGCTTCTTAGAACTGAAGACCAGGTTGACTACAACTTTTGTCTTGAATCTACTAGAGGGTTCATGCATTTATGTGGTTTATTGTGATGCATCCAGGGTCAACTTAGGTTGTGTGTTGATGCAACAGGGTATGGTCATAGCTTATGCTTCCAGACAGCTTAAGGTCCATGAGAAGAACTACCCGACTCATGACCTCGAGCTTGCAGCTATCGTGTTTGCCCTAAATATTTGGAGACACTACTTGTATGGTGTTCATGTGATGTGTTCACAAATTATAAGAGCCTCCAGTATGTGTTTACCCAAAAAGAGTTGAGTTTCGTCAAAGGAGATGGCTTGAATTCCTCAAAGACTATGACATGAGTGTGCTCTACCATCCGGGTAAGGCCAATATAGTGGTTGACGCCCTCAGTAGACTATCCATAGGTACTATGGCACATGTTGAGGAAGAGAAGAAAGAATTAGCCAGCGATGTTTGTCGGCTTGCTCGCTTAGGAGTTTGCCTTTTGGACACGTTAGGCGGTTGTGTTGTAGTCCAGAATGGATTAGAATCTTGATTGGTAGCGGAGGTTAAGGAGAAGCAGGGTAGTGATCCTATATTGCTTCAATTGAAAGGTGCAGTCTATCAGTAGAGAGTTGAGGTTTTCTCCCAAGGGGGAGATGGTGTTCTTCGTTACCATGGTCGCTTATGTGTCCCTAATGTGGGTGAGTTGAGGCAATAGATCCTTATAGAAGCCCATAATTTCAGATATTCTATTCATCCGGGTGCCACTAAGATGTATCGTGATCTACATGAAGTCTATTGGTGGAATAACATGAAGAGGGACATTGCAGATTTTGTGGCTAAGTGTCATAACTGTCAACAGGTTAAAGAAGAACATAAAAAACCAGGAGATGTGACTCAGGAGATTATCATTCCTTCGTGGAAGTGGGAAGTGATAAACATGGATTTCATTACGGGTTTACCTCGTACACACAGACAACTTGATTCCATTTGGGTGATAGTGGACAGAGTCACTAAGTCAGCTCACTTCTTGGCTGTCAAAACTACATATTCAGCGGAGAACTATGCCAGACTATACATCAGCAAGATAGTTAGGTCGCATGGGGTTCCCTTGTCGATCATCTCAGATAGGGATCCTCAGTTTACATCTCATTTCTGGAGGTCATTTCAGAAAGGTCTTGGTACTCAGGTAAATCTCAGTACAACATTTCGCCTGTAGATGGACGGTCATGCAGAGCGTACCATTTAGACAATAGAGGACATGTTGAGAGCTTGTGTGATTGATTTCAATGGTAGTTGGGATAATCACCTACCTCTCATAGAGTTCGCCTATAATAACAGTTTCTATTCCAGTATTCAGATGGCCCCTTATGAGGCACTATATAGGGGTAGATATAGGTTTGTAGTTGGTTGGTTCAAATTAGATGAAGCAGCCTTAACTGGGCCAGATTTGGTTTATGAGGCTATGGAGAAAGTTCAGCTCATCAGAGATAGACTAAAGACGGCTCAGATTCGTCAGAAGTCCTATGCAGATGTGAGGAGAAGGGAGTTAGAGTTCGAAATCGATGATTGGGTTTTCTTGAAGGTGTCACCCATGAAGAGGGTAATGAGATTTGAAAAGAAAGGAAAGTTCAGTCCCAGGTATGAAGGTCCTTACAGAATCCTAAAAAGGGTTGGTAATGTGGTAGCGGTTCATCTAGTCTTTCAAATTTCCTTGTTGAAGAAGTGAGTAGGTGATCCTGCATCGATAGTACCTTTAGAGAGTGTGGCTATGAAGGATAGCCTCACCTATGAGGAGGTTCCAGTTGAGATTCTTGACCATCAAGTTCAAAGGTTGAGAAATAAGGAAGTCGCTTCAGTAAATGTTTTGTGGAGGAATGAGTCCGTAGTGGGAGCTACTTGGGAAGAAGAAGCAGCCATGACTGCCAAGTATCCTCATCTTTTTCCTTCCGATTCAGTTTAAGCTTGAGGTAATAGTCCCTCTCCAGTCTCTTAGTAAATCTTGTGTAATTCAGTCTCAGTAAATTGTTCCCTCAGTTATCTATGCATTTTAGCATATTTGCATGTTCGTGAAACTCAACTCAGTTAGATATCAGCTTCTAGTACTCAGTTTGTAGGGATTGCAGCTCTTTCTCTAAAAATTATGCCTTTTTAGTGTTCATTCGAGGATGAATGATCCCAAGGGAGAGATATTGTAACACCTCAGACTTTAAGAAGGGGCAAGAAAAGAAGAACAGGCAAGTCCACGAACCAAAATGGACCATGGACCCTTCACAACACCCTAGACGGTCCGTTTAGGGGTCTACAACCCGTTAAGGGCATCGTGAGACCATCCAGGACTGCCCCTAGGTAGGAGTCACCTGGATGATGCCATAGATAACCCGTGGTGACTTGGAAGGTCCGTCTAGGGGTGCGTACAAGTCACCAAGACATTGAAGTTGCACCCCAAGGCCACCGTGAAGCTTTACATAAACCGTGAAGTCATCCGTGAAATAGACTTATCAAACTTTGAGTCTTGGGTCAACTTCAAACGATCATATCTATTAGCACAAAATGAATTAGGTGGCCCATGAACTTTCAAATTAAAGATCTTTGAGTCCTCTTTCCAACTCTGTAAGTTTTCCTAATTCTGAGCCTAGAGTAAAAAGTTATGCTTGTTTTAGTGAAGTCTTGTCGGGCAGGGCAGCATGACGACCCACTAGATTGGCCATCATTCCTTAGACGGCCAGTCAAGCCCCTCATGAAGGTCACTTCATTAGCTTTAAGTCAGGGTCGTATTGATCTTTTCTCCTATGCGTTTGGTACTTAAACTATGTCATTTGGTACTTAAATTATGTCATTTTACTTCGTCTAAGCCTTGTAATCTAGTCAGAAACTACCTAAAACCTTTGTTATCCTACAATCATTAGACTTAGAAAGAAAAGAAGAGAAAGAGGTGACAGTTTTCTCTCAAGAACAAACAGAGCTCTCCTTCAAGTTCAGCCCCCAAATCCAAAGGATATCTCCGTAGTTTTCGTCAACAGGTATGTGGAATTTCACTAGTGGGTTCCTTTCACCTATTAGGTCCCTAGAATTCAGTCAATTCTTCAGTTTCTCCATAAATTGTTCATACCAATGGTTCCTAAATCTAAGGGATCCATTGCTACTTAGCTGTTATAGTCTCTATAATGTTAATTACATATATTTTGGAGAACTAGTGTAGTCCCATGTATAGAAATCTCAAACCCTCGCTTGTGTTAATTATCCATATTTCATGAATTATGCATGCTAGGTAGGTTAGTTAGACAATCATGCTTCAGAAGTTGAATGCCATATCTTTCAGTATATGTATGTTGTATTCTAAGATAATTACCAGTATTTTGAGCTACTCAATATTACAGTTGCATTTTGGCTTTATAGTCAGTTAGGAGTAGATTTAGTACCAAGTTGGACTAGGGTTCAACGTACCCTCAAGTCCCAGAACTACATGCCATCGTAAGTTTATTAGTCCCCTCTGTTGGGCATTAGTTTTAATGATCACGACAACATCATGCCTTTATACCATGGCAAGGTATGTTGGGTCCTCTCGATGGGGCGTATACATCGGACTCCACATTTAGGTCACTTAGTTTATGTCGGTTAATAGTATCTCTTACAATCAGATTCATGTTGCATTGATCATGTATTCAGTATTTATTTCAGTATTTAGTTTAGCATGTTATATCTTCATGATTAGTACTTGGTCATTGCATCCTGCTCAAATTTTAGTTATTTTTCTGTATATCTATTTCCATGTTTAGTTTTTATATTGTTTAGCTTAGCATATATCCCGCATGCTCAGTACTTTTAAAGTACTGACGCATACTTTTGCGCTACATTGTTATATAATGTAGGTTCAAGCGCTCAACATCCAGACCACGCTTAGCTTGACTTCCAGTCTGTACTCAATAACTTTAGTGGTGAGTCCTCATAGTTCGAGGATGATAAACATGTTTTACTTTTCAATATTCACTTTTCAGTTTCAGTCTTGTTAGAGTTAGCTTAGGCATGTTCCAGTAACTCAGACCAGTAAGAGGCTTTCAAACATAGAGTAGATTCAGCTTGAGTCATTGGTGTTGTTTTCTATCATCACTAAACTCTTCGTATATTTTATATATTCTGACATGTTGGGCTTTTCCCCATTTCAGATATTAAATATTTTTTAGCTTCCGCGTAGTGCATGTTTTACATGAACTTATATAGATATGTCATGCCATGGGTTAGCTTGGGGTCCCTTTTAAAACTAAGCACCGTGTTCCGCCTAGGGGGTAGTCTCGGGGCATGACAGTTTAAATAAAAACCGAATGGACCCCCATAAGCCCGATTAGTTCATAGAATAGCTAAAACTACTAAGAATGAAATGTGTTAGGTCCTAATCCAAAGAAGTCATAAGTCGGGCCTCTAACCCTAAGAAACCTCCAAGTAATAAATATGGGTTCCCCACCTTAAGGGTATAGTGCCCGGACCTCACACCATGGATGAAACTCCTAGGGGCGTTAGGTCGTAGCATATAGTGTGACCTCCAAGAAACCAATAAGACCTTACCTGTGAAAGAGTACAAATTCGGGACCTCTCACTTTGGATAAAACTTCTAGGGGTGTCTAGTCGTAGCACATAGTGTTTTGACTCCGTAGTGGATAACACTAGACCTTTAATCAGTGAATAAATAGTGATGAACTTCGTAGAGGATAATGGGAAGCATGATTAGACCCTTAGTCTATGACTAGAAGGGCTGTTGAAGAATTTCACATCAACCACCATAAAAACCACCATGGAACAACATCCACTCCCATGGAATCAGTACTACCCTCCAAGATCAGACCAATTCCATTCTCAAGCCACCTAGCGAAGCTAAAACCTCAAATGTCACACCCAAGGTTGTAGAAAGAGGGAGAGTTGATAGAAGGTCATCAAAGCTGAGTCAACACCTAAACTAAGACTCATTCTATCAGACTCAAGTCTACTACAATAATCTACATGAAGATAAACTGGCTGAATAAACGTTAGAGTAGAAATAAGATCTAAAGGCTCCAAATATCACAAGTCAATGGAAAACACTAGTCTAAGCCTAGACTAACGCCAAACATGCTCCAATGTACAACAACAACATCAAACAAGGTTAACCATAAGATAAGGATGATAAATTAGCCAAACTAGCATGCTTCTAATCTTGAATTAAGCCTAAAACATGGTTTCTAAGTAATGTAGCATGATCAACTTGGTACTCAACCCCAAACCACTCAAATCAACATGAATTTACACATTCAAGCTCAATCTAGGGAAGGAAGTCGTAGCCTACCTTGAGGCCGACTACATGCGCTCCAAATCACTTCTCCAGACCTTTTCCTTTTTAAACGGCCTTAAATGTTTTTAAGCTGTCAAAAATAGAATTATAAAGTTAATACGGTCATTTAAACACTAAAACCACTTAAAATATAGATGGGCCAATTATTGAGTCAAAATGAAAATCGTGGGACCTATGTTGAAAATTTTGGAAATAACTCTGTCAATGTCCTAAACAGTCCCCCAACCATGTGTTCCCAGTTGGAATAATATTTGGAGGCTCAGGATAGCGAAAACATTACATGCAATTTAATTCACACTTAAAGGACACTAATTATGCTTCGACAGCCCACAAAACCTTTATATTTACCTTAACTATGATTCCCAAACACTTTTCGATAACACACCCACGTATCCACAAGCTGTATGATGACACATGACTTTGAATTACCCTAATCAAAATTAAAACAATAGAGAAATTGCCTTTCAGACTTCGAGTCAAACACTGATCAAGTCTGGTCTTTAAATAAAGACCAGACAAATTAAGTCTCTATAAATGCGGCCTACGGGGACCGTGAATGCAGAGGCTCGACAGGGTTACCCCTACCAAACATGGAGAGGAACACGTGAATATGAAGTCAAGGGAAGTCGGGAGCCTATGAATGCAGCAAATCTCGCGAACACACATAGTAGGGGGCCCAACTCTTTTTGAACAAGGCATGGACCACCCAAATGTGGTAACCAGATCCTCTGGTTTTCAAGAACACAGCCCAAGGCCTAAGAATGCGACGACTAATTTTTGCCTGCACTAGCTGATGTATATCAGCTGGTTTTGGCAACTTTCAAATCTCCAACAGGGTGTTCGGAATTTGTTCGGAACCTCTTGCATGCAAAGGATATATGATTGCCAATCAAATTTGATATTCTAGACTCAATGGCATAGTTGAAACTTCCATCCGAGGTCGTTTCTAAAAAAGTGGGTCGCACACGCAAACTCCATTTAAGCAAAAATCCATAAAAGGCTCAGAATTAGCTCAGAAGCCTTGAAATCCGCACGAAGGGTTGTTCTAGACAAAACTTGATATTTCGGAGCTAACCGTGGTGAAGGAATTCTTATTCGGGAAAGTTTACCAAAAATATTGATAAAGGTCTAACTTAGGCCAAAACATAAAAGCTAAAATTCCTAATTACACAAACTCATACTGAAAGCCTTAAAAGTCGTGTCGACCATGCCTCTAGAGTAGAATGACCCTTATGGAGTTGATAGAATCGTTAGAATTTGATTATTATGTAGGCTTCCTGAGCTATTTATTGAAATCAACTGTTTAAGGTTCTAAAGCTCCAAAACAAAGAAATTTGCATAAAAACCAAATGAACAACCAGGTGACAAGAATCTCAATCCCAACAAGTCATAAATGACTTGGGGTCGCTATAGAAACGCTCTAAATGAAGAATAGAAGTTAGTAACAAAGAAATGACATGGAGGGTCATTGCAAAAAATGCTTGAGAACTCTGCTAAAACTGAAGTCAATTTGGCTAGTGAAAGAAGAAACAGTGACTCGCCGATCTTGACAGGCCGATCTTACTGGCCAAAGATGTTTAAAACATGAAGCCATGAAACAAATCTTAAAAGGAATAAAGGGAGAGAAGGCGCAGAATTAGGTGACTCGTTGAGAGGGTCGACGAGCCCGAGTAACGTTGCCGGAGTGATTTTGAAGTGATATATTTACCAATTTTTAGGAAGGTGTAAATTGATTTTAGAAGAGAGAAACACCAGCCTTCACTGCTCTAAACATCTAATACATAGAACATTCTAATGTTTTTGAATTTTTTCTTTGTAAGACTTGGAAAATTGAGGTTTTGAATTGGGTTACTTTGAATTGATGATTGAAGCACTTCTATTGTTAATGGAGAATAATTACTTCAGTAAATTTTTTTAGTTTCTTGTATGACTATCTAAATCTCATAGTGTTAGTGGTGTGCAATGTAATTGATGGAACAAACAAAAGATCCCAAAATCACACTGCAGGTATGCACAAACAAACTTTTCCTAATTATTTTGTGTGTTTTTTTATTGCATAATTTAATGTTGGTTTGAAATGGATTCAACTATGTCTTCATGTTTTTTATGAATGATTTGAGGTTGCAAACATTAATCGAGCTTAGGTTCTCTATGGTTGCTTGTGAAAGATGTTTAAAGTGGAAGATTTAGTTGATAATTATTTTATTAAGTTCATATGCTAGTCATGCTTGATAAATAGGCTAAAAATGAAGGTATTAGATTAGCTTTGTATGTGATACAAGTTGAGGTTTGACAAAACTCGCATGAGATGTGATAGATGATTGATAAATGTCTATCATGCTTGTTAATCTAGCCTACCCGTTAATAACCAACTATATTGAGCAATGCAGTTACCCACATTCAAAATTAGTGTTCAATTATGCACACTCCTAAGATTCTTTTCTTACATGTGAAATTATATTGTCCTACACCAATGTTAACTACATGTTAGATAATCTCATTATTGATAACATGAAATCTCTAAAACTTATACCTATGTTAACATCGATTAAACAAACTTACAAAAGATTAGTACGTGGATTACTTTGTGTTTGAAGTCTTACTTAACCATTCCTTGTGGGATTCGACCCCAACTCCTCATTTGGTTTTTTTATTGCTAAGGACCCCGTACACGTTGAATTGTAAAATGTGTAGTTGAGCATTATCAGATCACTATAGGAAAGCTCTAAACGCCGAAAGAATCTAATAAAGATAAAATGACTTGGAGTATCTTTATAATTAGGGAATTGACTTCTTTTTCTTTTTCTATTTCTGCATCTACTATCTTACAAATGAGTCAACTGATACTAGACAGAATACTTAAAAGTAAATATGAGAATCTAAAAAAAAAGATAAAGTGAAACAAGATGTTTTTCTACTTGTTGTGTAACGGTCCTTCTAGTCATTTATTTTTTTTATCCATCTTAATCCTTTCTGTAACTTGTATATGATAATTACGAATATGGAATGGGTGGCACAATTTCTCAGGTAATCGGACGAGTTTTAGAGAAAATAGCTAATTTTGAGAATATAAGTAGGACATGCATTGTGAATAATTATATTTTAGATTCTTCAAAAAATATTTATCACATTCGAAAATGAACATAACTTAAACTAGTATACATACCCCCTTGATGCACGAATAATATAAAAAAAATAAGTACATTATATATTTTCTCAAACATATATTATACATTTGTTTATATGAAAAAATAAATCGTTTAAATTAGTATATCAATGAGTGAGATCTTTTTCAATTCATGAGTTTTTGTTGTATATTTGTGACGTTAATTAGCAAAGAAAGCTACTCAGCATTTCTTGACATATCTTGAATACTCAAATGTTACATATGAATTTTCATGTTAATACATCAATGAAAACAAAATTTTCCTTGATGACCAAAATTTTATGTTGTTCGAAAATAATGAACAAAAATCAAATATGTAGACCTATTTCAAGTTGCTGAGAGCATCCAGTCTTACATGTATTGCCTATATAGAACTTAACGATAATGAATACGAAATGCTCAATAATTTTTACATCGTTCATCTAAAATTTTATAGTTTAATCGTTTTATATTTTACGATCAAAGAACTCAATAAGAATTTCTAGCTCAACTTTAACAATTATTGTAGACCTATTTTAAAATAAAAAATATTTAAAAAGCAATATTATTATTTGTCTAGCTTTTCAAAGATAATCTAACAACAAAAAAAATTATGTCATGTAGCTTCAAACTTTGAGTAGTGTATAATTATTTTAGTAATAATCCGCACACATTAGTACCTTCTTCAATATCATCATCCTTGTAACTTCAATTTCTATGTTTTTAGTTTATTTTTGGTGTATCATGTTGTACTCCCGTTGTTCCAATTATATGATATGCTTTCCCTTTTTGTAAGTCCTTAAAAATTATGTATTTATATATTTGGTAAACATTATATCTTTAAATGTCAATTTCACTTAATGAAATGATTTATATTGTATAGTCACACTCACACAAACACATATTCTTGAATTTTCTCCTTTTGTGCCTAGCTTTTCAAAAGCGACCTAAAAGCTAACATATGGATTCGCCTAACTAAATAATTTTAAAGAAAATTCTATAGTTATCTTAATTAATTTCCTAATTTAGAAAAATATACCGATTCAAAACTAAATACAATCACATAATGTCGGTATCTTTTAATTTAAAATTCATAAAATTTAAATAATTGCTCCATTGCTACGTGATTTATTATTATTTTATTATAATTTTACCGGTTGACTTAACACCATTACTTGTTACTATCCTCTTTAATATTGATAAGTATGTTTTTTTCGTTTCATATTAAATTTAGTTTATTTTTACATTTCTATTCTATTGCTTAAATTATTTCATTTTCTGAAATTGTTAACAATAATTTTATTATTATTTAATTTCACTTTATTTGTTTTTCAAAATACACAAATCGTAAATACTTCACACAATTCTATTATTCTGTTATGTATATTTTACTACGAAATTTTAATATTTTAATATACTTTTTAAATCAAGTGTTATACCTATAATAATTTAAGAATTTGCATGTTTTAGACATTGAATACAAAACAATAATTTGGAATTAGTAAAAAACAAAATTCATTGCAATATCCAATTTATTGTGCCAGATAATATAATATTTACAGAAATGACATAAACAACACATTTTCACAGCATCACTTTCCAAAATATTATTTAAAGAATGACTTCTCATATGAATATTCATTATCATCAGACCTATATAATAGTTAAATGTAATGACCCTCGTGGTCATTTGCGAGTTTTTGTGTGCTTTTATTGTTTAGTCCCTTCACATACCTTCCTTATAGCTTTTGTGTGGTACTAGGATAAGTGACATGCTTCTTGAGGTGGTCGGGAGAGTTTTTTGTGAGATTTACTCTTTTGGAGGTTTTTGCTGTGGAAAGTCCATTATGGGCTAGTAGGATGGTTGGATTGGGTCCGAGGCCTTCGACATAAGATTGAGCCGTTAGCGAGATCACATTGAAAGTTTGGCCAAAGTTCGACTTTGATCAACATTCGTAGTAAATATGCTGGGATGAGAATTCCATCAGTAAGATTAGCTCCAAAATACAAAGTTTGGTTTGGAATGACATTTGGTTCAAATCTTGAGGTGATCGAGATGATGTTTGTGGCATATGTCATTTTGTAATATGTTTGCATTGTAAGTGTTGACTTGGGTCAACATTCTAATGAGACAACCTTAGTTGGTTGTTTTGTCAATTCCATTTAGTCCGTAATGTCATTTTTGGTTGGGAAGCATAGTTCTCTTGCATTAACAGTTTTCCAAATGAATTATGAGGACCTGGTGGGAGAAAATTCCACCTTAGCCTTTGGGTGACGCCAAAGTTTCTAATGCATCTGCTAGTGCAGCCTCCAGACGACTCTAGTGGTGGACACTTAAGCAACCCTTGATTGTTTTAGCACTAGACTCTTTAGCAACTTCGGGACCGCATTAGAAGTAGGGTTTTTTGGGGATGGGCCGCTTTAGATGCGTGCTGACCATGTTAGCGGTGACCGCTTTAGCAACGATCTCTAATGTTATATCCCCTTTATTCCTTTTCATTCTTCAAAGAACTCCACTATTGAAAGAGCTTGTGAAAAGTGGTTTTACTCATTTTAGGCCCTTTTCAAGTGATTCGAAGGTAAACATCTTCCTTTTCATGTTCTAATCCTAATACTAGCTTCATTCTTGTGTTTTGGTTTTGCTTTAGACCTCAATTTCCGTTGATTTTGAATTCTCAACTGTAGTATTTGAACCATTTGATGTATGAATTTAATCCTTTCTTAATCCAACTTTTGGGTATCTTATCCTCACTTTGAGTGGAACGTAATGACAGAGTTAGTTTTCCAATTCGTTATCATTGGCTGAATATTAATTTTTGACCCAATTTAAGGTCTGAATTTTATATCATCTATAAGGGTATCATTAGTACTGTATTGACTTGTATATTATTTTTACGATAGTGTGGCAACATGCGGAAGCCTTATAGAAAGGAAAATCTTTAGAGAAGTTGTTCAGGTGTGGTTTCGTCCTCGAGGTAGGTTATGGTTTTACTTATTTTGGACTTGGCTCGTTTCGTTTATGTATAAATTGAGTTGTTTCAGTAATTAGGTAGTCATTAGTATTAGTTCTTGGGTTGGGATAATCCTCAGATTCTTTATGGCCCCTATCTGTTGCCTAGCTTAGTTTTAGACTCGATCTTTATTTCATTTAGTATCCTTAGAAATGCTTCTAGGTGGCGTGAAACTTAGGTTTCCGTGTGCTGCTATTTTTTTGAATAATTGTGTTGTTGTTGATACATTTTCGAGCCTTGCAGTTCTTTAATGTTATTTATTGTTGGGCCTTAGCCTTGAGCTTACACTAGCTCGAGTTCAAGGTTAGAACGTTTGTGCTGTGTTGGGTGTTACGCAACTGATTGCTTGATGTGTGGGTTTTGATATGGTGGATGTTTTGGTATGATATGGTCCATTAGGCACTTGCATTATGACTTGTTTATTCCTAAAAACATTGGATAATCTATATTTTTAAATGGAAATGGTCTGCACTAAGTATTCCCCGTATGTTGAGTTATGAAGGGGCGGATCACTTTTTAAGCTAAGGAAATGAAATTATATGGAAAAAGGCAACATTTTTGGATTATTTATGACGTAAAATGGAAAAATACTTGATTTATGAATTTGTTTGAATATTGGGCTAATTTTATACTGATAAGCTTGAGGTATCATTCCGGGTGGCCCGTCGACAGAGATTCAGGTTATATTCCACTTCATTGCACTTGTTAAAATGTTAGAGGTATCATTGGGGAGGACTCGTGAATTTTTTCCAAGATTCTACTTTCCTATATTTATCACTTGCATTGCATCATCCTGTTTGACTGGTTTGTTCTGTGTGTTTTGACTATCTTGTACTTGATTGTTTCCTTCTAACTATCTTGTGTTGTTGATCCCTCTTTTTTGGTAGTTGATAATCATAAATTAGAACCTTTCCATTGTAATGTTAGAACTATCGTGCTTCTTCTATAGATATTTAATCTTTCATAGCTCAGTTTATCTATGATGCGTACTTAGTACCCTGTATTTTGGTAATCATACAACATGTATGCATTTTTTCGAATGTAGCTCCCAGTATGAGCCACCCTTAGTGAGTTCTTGGCGTCCAGAGACTTGCTGCTTTACCTTCTTTTGTTCTTGTCCATATTTTATATTTTTGTTAGACAAACTTGAGTGTGTGTATATATATATATATATATATATATATATATATATAGCTTTTCTATCCTTAGATGCTCTTATTCTAGTGACACAACGTCTGGGGATCGAATCTTGTGTTAGTTTGTCGTTCTTGATCGCTCTTTGTCCCATTTTGTATATTGTATACCATATTTACATTTCTATACTATGGCCATATTTTTTATTCTTATTTCTGTTTCCGCTTGACCCTTTATTTATCACATTGTTATTTTATGCAATTTTTGGGGTTTTTGCTTGCCTACTAGGGGGTTTTAGTAGGCGTCAACACGGTTCGGTTGGGGTTGTGACAACATTGTTTCATAGTTTTAGGTTCATCAGTCTTACAAGTTTAGGAGCAAGTTCTAAGTAGAGTCTTGAGGATCGGATTAATGTCCTCCGTATCCTATCATTGGGAGGCCATATGTAATTTTTAGGAATACTTCCCTTATTCTTGTTTCTGATCGTGCATTCTTGACTGTAGCAACATCTAAACTCAGTTGTTTCAGTTTTGTCAGATTACTAGGACGTGATCATCCACGAGTGGGTCAGATCCACTTAATCCTTCATATAGAGCCCCAACTAGGGGTAGAGGATGAGGTTGACTTAGGGGTCGAGCTAGAGCACGAGCTATAAAACCAGCTCTAGATCAGAAAAGGACATCATCACTAGAGGCCGAAATAGAGGTGGAGTAGGTTCACCATCATTCTGATGGTATAGGGCAAGCTTAGCCTATGCGAGGATTCATGGCAACACCATTTCTACAAGGCACATTGGCTAGGATCCTCAGCTTTATGGAGGGTATGTCCCAGGAAGGGACATTGTCTAGCACTTTAGATTAGGCTTAGATTTCAGCCTAGGAAGGAGCACAAGGTGTTCAAAATCAAAGGGTGTAGCCTGGTACTGCAGCTTCTCTTTTGGTTGTACAGTAGGTCCAGACAGTTGATCCACCTAAGGCAGTTTGGTAGGTTATGTCTTCTGTGGAGTAGAAGATATTAGGACTCTTCATTAGATTGGGTCTTACCAGGTTGTGTTGTGCTGTATTTGAGGATTCCTATGAGTTTCTAGTGAATATTTATAACCTATGTTTGTTGGAGTCTTATGGGAGTGATTACACCACTTTGCAAATTGATGGAATAGAGAAGCAGTGGTGGAGGTCTTATCTTGAGTTATGGGTAGCCGGTTCATCTATGATGACTTGGGCTCAGTTCTCTAAGACCTTGCTTGAGAAGTATGTACCTCACAACTTAAGGGATCACTTACAGGATATGGTGATCGACTTTACACATTTTTCGGTGATAGTTTTAAATTATAAGACATGGTTCCACGACCTAGCCAGGCATGTGACTATGCTTATTCCAACAAAGCACAAGAGGGTGCACAAATTTTTTAGAGGGCTGGCATTTCCACATAAGTTGTTTACAGAACAGATGGTGGTGTTGGACTGTTCATTCCTTCAGATAGTTGAGCATTTGCGCACTTTTGAAGGGATACGATATGAGGCATCTGGCAGAAGGGAGAAGAAGCCCAACCGTAAGGGCGGTTTTAGCGGGTCTAAGTTCTTGGTAAAGGGTTTCTTAGTAGAGGTTACCCACAACAGTTTTAGCCTAGTAGGAAAGTTCATGTGGTTATTAGAGATTATACTTTGTGGCACTGCAGGTTCTATTGGTAAGATGAGCCGGTTCAGGACAAGATTTTTGTGGTGCACATTTTGGGTATTTAAGCCTTGGTGGCCAGTCAGGTTCACCCGAGTTATCTCAATAGTTTGCTTCGAGTAGGTTTTGTTATGATTGTGGCATAGTGGACCACCTTGCTAGAGATTTCCCAATAGTTGGTCACCACAAGCGACAAGGATAGGAGGTTCAGGACCCAGGACTCTTATTCAGTTTACTTGAGGTTGTTCACACACTAGCAGGGGTTCTCCCTAGGGTACTCGAGGTGGTCTTCAATCACGTAAATAAGGCGGTCAAGGTATACGTGGACATATGTATGCTTTCATGTGGAAGTTGGAGGTAGAGTTTTCTAATGCTTTCATCACAGGTATGATCTCTGTCTCTCATCAACCTACTTATGCCTTGTTTGATCTAGGGTCTACATTTTTGTATGTGTCTACTTATTATGCTACATGGTTAGAGTTTTCTTGTGAGCCATTGTCTGTGCCTATTTGTATAGCTAACCCGTAGGTGATTATTTTGTAGTTGATGAAGTGTACAACTCCTCTATGTTGACCATTATGGGGTATCGCAATTAGGCAGACTTGATCGTGTTATGCATAGTGGATTTCGACTTGATTCGAGGCATGGATTGGAAATATCCTTTTTATGTGGTCTTAAATTGCTATTCTAAAACTTTTACTTTATGTATGCCTAGTATCCCTTCGGTTTTGTAAATAGGTACCCATAGTCATATACCGAGAGATTTGATTACTTTTGTGATGGCGGGGTAGTTTGTAGTGATGGGTGTCTAGCTTATCCTGCTTATTTTCATGATACTAGTGTCGACACTCCGCCTCTTGAGTTAGTTCCTGTGGTTACAAATTTTGTAGATGTAGCCCTTATAGATCTACCTAGCCTCCTTCCTGATCACGATATCAATTTTGGGATTGATGTTGAGCCATGTATGTAGCTAGTTTCTATTACGCCATACATAATTGCTCCCGGTGAATTGAGTGAGCTTATGGAGCATCTCTAGGACCTCTTGGTCAAGGGGTTCATTACATCGAGTGTGTCTCTATGGGGTGCTCCTATCTTATTCATGAAGAAGAAAGATGGTAACTTCCCTATGTGCATTGATTTCAAGCATCTAAACAAGGTGATCATCAAGAACATGTATTATATTCCACATATTGATTATTTGTTTGACTATCTTCAGGATGCAGTGGTGTTTTCTTATTGACTTGAGATCAAGATACCACTAGTTGAGGATTAGGGCAGCGGACATCCCTAAGATTGCCTTTAGGACTCAATACGACCATTATGAGTTCCTAGTCATGTCTTTTGGGTTGACTGATGCTCGAGAAACATTCATGGAGTGAATAAACTGTGTGTTAAGGCCTTATTTGGACTCTTTTGTATAGTTTTCATCGATGACATATTCGTAAACTCTAGGATTAGGGAACAACATGAGCAACATGTGAGGATTGTACTCCAAACCTTTTGCGATCTGTAGTTGTATGACAAATTCACTAAATGTGAATTTTTTCTTGAGTCTATAATATTCATGAGGTACGTTGTGTCAAAGGATTTGATTATGGTGGACCTGGTGAAGATTGAGATAGTTCATGGTTAGTCTAGGCTTACTTCTCCTACCGAGGTCTGTAGTTTCTTCGGGTTAGCAAGCTACTACAGATGGTTCATAGAGAGATTTTCTTTAGTTGTGGCACCTTTGACAAGATTCACTTAGAAGAATGTCCCTTTTAGGCGGTTTGAAGAGTGTGAGGTGATCTTTCTGAAGCTCAAGGCCTTGTTCTTCATTGTTTCTCTCACTCCTCTTGTTGATGAGCATGGGTTTACGGTCTATTTTGACTAATTGGGTGTTTTATGTTTGTGTTAATGCAGCAAGGTAGGATTATTGAATATGCTTCTAAGCCGCTGAATCTTCACGAAAAGAACTACCCCACTCATGAGTTGGAGTGGTGGTGGTATTCTCACATTAAATATTTGGAGGCACCACTTTTATGGAGTTCATTGGGAGGTATTCATTGATCTCTATAACCTTTATTACATTTTTCAGCACAAGGGACCTTAATCTAAGACACGGTAGGTGGTTGGAGTTACTAAAGGACTATGACATTGTTCGACTTGATATTTCTGAGTCTAGATAGGTGCTTGCCTATGTGAAGGCTAGGTCTTCCTTGATGGAGAATATTCGGGCACAATAGTTTGAGGAATTGAGAACGAGGATGATTCGAGATAGGGTACTTAGTGGTGATGCTAGGATAGAGACCTCATATCCAAAGGGCATCTTTAAGATTGAGGGTTGCATCTGTGTTCCTTGAGTTAGAGATTTGGTGTAGTTTATTTAGGAGGAGTCCCATTATTCTAGATATTCTCTTTATTCTAGTGCTGCCAAGATGCATCGTGATCTGAGGCAACACTACTGATAGTGTGGGATGAAGAAGAACATTGCATCATTTGTGGCTATGTGCTTGAACTGTGAGCAGGTGAAGTACCAGAACAGAGGCAAGGTGGTTTGACCCACCGGCTACCCATTCAAGAGGGGAAATGGGAGTGGATAGTTATGGACTTTTTGCTAGGCTTGCCACGTACTTTTCAGCTGTTTAATGTTATTTCAGTCATCATTGATCAATAAACCATATCTATTCACTTTTTACTGTTTGTGACTACCTACAGTTCATAGAGGTTGGCTTAAATTTAGATTCGTGAGATTATCTATTTTGCAGGGGGTGCCGATGTGTATCATTTTAGATTGTGGTACTCACTTCTCTTCTTATTTCTAGAGGTCTGTTAGGAGAGAGTTGGGCATCCAAGTTGAGATCAACATAGATTTTTATCCTCAGACTAACAATAAGTCTAAGAGGACTATTTAGGTTCTAGAGGACATGCTTCAAGCATGTGTTATTGATTTTGGAGGTCAGTAGGATCAACTTTTGGCCTTGGTGGAGTTTGGCATAATAATAGCTATCATTTCAGTATTGACATGGCTTCATTTGAGGAGTTATATGGTAGGAAGTGTCAATCTCCTGTAGGCTGGTTTGATGTTTTTTATGTTAGCCCGTAGGGAACCGACTTGTTGCAAGATTCTATAGATAGTGTTCATGTAATCCAAAAGCGACCCTATACTGCCCTAGGTAAGCAGAAGAGCTATGCGGATTTGAGGCTGTGACCCTTAGAGTTCACATATGTCTATTGGTGTTTCTATGAGTGTCAGCCATGAAGAGTATGATGAGGTTCAGAGGACAAGTATAGCCCTAGGATCATTGGCCCATTTAAGATTTTGAGGAGGACTAGAGAGGTAGCTTATGACTTAGAGTTACCTCCATCTCTTTCGAGTGTTCATCATATATTTCGTGTCTCAATATTGAGATAAAATGATCCTAGTGAGTCTCGTGTGCATCAATGGGTGTCGGTTCAGCATGATGGGTCTTTGGCATTTGAGGAGGAGCATTTGGTTATTCTAGGCCAGAAGGTTTAGAGGTTGCAGTCTATGGAGATCCCTTCATTGAAGGTTTAGTGGAGGCATCACAAGGTTGAAGAGGCTACTTGAGATACCGAGCTTGACATGCGGACACAATATCCACTTATTTTTAAGATTTCAAGTATAGCCTTTTCTTTAACTTTTGTGGATAACAGTTCTTTTAGTAGTGGATATTGTAATGACCCTCATGGTCATTTACGTGTTGTTGTGTGTTTTTACTATTTTGACCCTTTTTATGACTTCCTTGTAGCTTCTGTGTTGTACTAGGATCAGTGGAACACTTCTTGACGTGATTTGGAGAGTTTTGTGTGAGTTTTACTCTTTTAGCGGTTTTTAAAGTGAAAGAATTGACTTTAGTCAATATTCGAAACATCTGATGTCATATGAAATTTATGTCAGTTCCATAAACTCATGAATGCCAACTTTTAGCTTGTAGGATGGTTGGCTTGGGTCTTGAGAAAGTTAACATAAGTTTGAGCCGTTAGGTAAGAAAACTTTAAAAGTTTGGCCAAAGTTAGAATTTGGTCAACATTCTTGTAAACACGATTGAATGGGAATTTGATCAGCGTAGTATAGTCTGGAATGCTAAGTTTACTCTATAAGACCTTTGGTTCAGATCCCGAGGTGCTCAAGATGATGTTTGTGTCATTTTTCATTTTGTTTTATATTTGCCTTGTAAGCTTAAACTTGGGTGAATAGTCTAACACGACGACCTTCATTAGTTATTATGTCAATTTGGTTGATTCTAAAATTTTTTTTGGTGGTCTAACACATTTCTCTTGCATTCACGGGGTTTTGAATGAATTTTGAGGCATCATGATTTGATAGTTGTGTAAGTCACTTAAGGACAAGCAATAGTTTTAAGTTGAGGGTATTGATGTGTCATGGCTTTTTGACACTTTTCATGCTTAAAGCTTATAATTGGTGTAAGTTCTTTAGTGCTTTTAGTAGATTTGATGTGTTTTGTAGATGTTTTGGTAAACAAGATTTTGAAGCTAACTACAAAAAGATGCTTTCAGTCAGTTCTTGGGATTCACAAGGAAATTCTATGAGTTATAGTTTGAACCACGAGAAGTAGATTGCTTCGTAGATGAAGATTAGAGATTGTTTTGAAAAGTCTAAATTTTACGAGTTACAATCACGAGTTTTAGAAGGGTTCACGAGTCGTACACATGGATTATAACACCTCAGATTTCAAAAGAAGGGAAAATTTCAGGTTTCATCTGGTGCCAGCTCCTACGAGAGCCATCTAGGAATCGTAGGCAGACCTACGGGCCGTAGGTAGGAACCGTAGATGGCAAGCCCAAGTTTTCAAAATGTTAAGTTGCAGATCCTCAATGACGGCTTGCCAGGACGGCCTGTCATCCTGTGTACGAGTCATAGGTGGGAACCGTAGTTGAAGGGTCCAAGTGGAAAGTCTCTGAATCTATCTACGATCGAGCAGGACGGTCCGTAGGTTGACTTACGGACCGTAGGTCCAACCGTAGATAGGGTCCGACAGTTATTTTTAAAGGGCTTTTTTGTCTTTTCCCTAGGTGTTTAATTCCTAATCTAAGTTGGTTTGTCCCTTAACCCAGATCCTATATAAATCTTTTAAGACAAATTTTACCCATTCTCAATCATTCCCAAAACTCTCCTCTCCCAAATATTTTCTTCTCTAGAAAGCTTGAAGAAGAAGAAGTAAGAGCTAGGGTTTTTAAGATTCAAGCCTCCTAATGCTACATTGATTTCAAGGTTTTTGGCATTGAGGTATGATAATCTTCATCTATGGAGCCCATTCCTCCATAGAGTCCCTAAAGTTCTCAAATTTCAAGTATCAAATTCCCAATTTGATTTAAGGGTTTTCTTCTATGATGTGGGTTCTTTCAATTTTGATCAAATTACTTTCAATTATGCTTTTCTTAGTATGAATTGAGTTGAATTACATGTTTTAAGATGAATCCCCATGAACCCATATGAAATCCCCTAATTTTGAGATTTATGAATTAATGATGGGTTGAATTATGAAGAAGATGGATTTTATATGAACTCATGCATGTTTTATGGATTTCTAAAGCTATGATTCATGATGAATGATCAAAAGATGGGTTTTATAAAAGTATGCATGTTCAATTATTAAATTTATGATGATTTATGGATTGCTTTGAGATTGAAGCATCCATGATGTTGTTGTTGAGTTGTGAAAGGGTTTCTCACTTATTACTTAAAAACTATGAATGTGGAAGGTTTTCTCACATAATGGATTCATAACTTGTTGAAAGGTTTTTCTCGACTAAAGTTGAATCAAAAGATTAAGGAGTTATTCTAAATGATGTAAGATTGGATTGGTAACTCTAGTTGTACCTTTTCATGGATAATAAGATACATTATGATATATGACTAATTCCGTGGGATTTATGCTTAGGACTGAGAGGATATTGAGATGGAATCTTTCCCGTTAGTAGAGGCTGGGTTTCTAGAAGCAATCTCTCTATCCCTAAACTATGTGCCACCATAGGATGATGGTCTTTGATAGACATTAGCTAGTGGATCCACGTAAGCTAGAAGTTTAAGGGTCCTACCTTGGCAAGTATGATGGCTCTATCGGTGTAGGGTTAGACACCGGATTCCATGTTGATAGCTCACATGGTCTTACATGTCGGTTAAGGCTACTTCCCACAATAATGAACTAAAGTTGCTTTCAAGGTATTTTCAAGTAAAGTAAAGATGTTTAGCTTGCATTGATCATGATTTATAACTTATGATTTTTACCCCTTTTCTCATTGTTTAGCTTGCATGATTATGAAATGTCCCTTTTTAGCATGTTTAACTATTTTTATGCATGGTTATCATACTTGGTACATTTTTGTACTGATGGATACTCTTGCTTACATTTTCTTATAAGTGTAGGGTCCGACACATCCCCATCTTCTCGTGGCTAGTTCGTGATATTAGAGATTTTGAAGAATTTGGTGAGTCCACATATGTTCGAGGATGTAGCCACATTTACTTTTATGTCATTTACCTTCGTTTAAAGACTTTATATGGGTTACGTCCCCACGTTCTTTCATTTTCTATGTTAGATGGCTTTTGAGACTATATGTAGACTTCCGCTATTTCCTTAAACTCTTGGATCATGAATTGTCTTTTGAACTCTTGATTTGCTATTATCTTGTACACTGCATGCTAAGTAGCTTGTATGGGGCCTTTCGGGGTCTTCTACGCCATGTCACATCTAGGGTGTACCTTGGGTCATGAAAAACTTGATATCAGAGCACAAGGTTTTAGAAAGGTCCTAGGATGTCTCATAAGCCACATCGAGTAGAGTCTTGTTCAAGAGTGTGAAACGCGTCACATTTATGAATGTGAGGCTATAAGATGTTTAGGAAATTCCACTTTTTTCATTACTCCTAAGTCTTGCGATAGAGTATAACTCTATATGTCTCTCTCCTAATCCCTATCCTATGCGTTTCAGGATATGGCCACTCAAAGAGCTTATGCTAGGAGAAATATGAGAGAGAATGCTGAACCAGGAGCTCCTCCTCAAGGTCCTCAAGTTCCGGTCGACCCTTTGGCCAAACAAGTGACTAATGCGGAGTTTAGAGTTATTTTTCAAATGTTGGCTCAAGCCAATAGGGAGGTTGTGGCTCCCGTGAACCCAAATGTGGGTACGTTGGCATCTAGAGTGAGGGACTTCACAAGGATGAACCCTTCGGAATTTCATGGTTCAAAGGTGGAGGAAAATCCTCATGAGGTAATTGATGAGGTGTACATGGTGTTAATGATCATGGGTGTGACGCCGGAGGAAAAGGCGGAGTTGGCCGCTTATCAACTTAAGGGTGTGGCTCAAGTGTAGTTTGAGCAATGGAAGAATGAGAGGGAAGATGAAGCGGGTCCTCTTGATTGGGAAAAGTTCAAGGTTGCTTTCCTTGATAGGTTCTTTCCCCTTGAGATGAGGGAGGCAAGGGTGCTTGAGTTCATCAACCTTCGTCAAGGGAGCATGAGTTTGAAAGAGTATGCTTTGAAGTTCACGCAATTGTCTTGATAAGCTCCTACTATGGTTGCCGATCGTAGGTCAAGGATGAGTAAGTTTGTTTCGAGAGTATCTGAAATGGTAGTCAAAGAATGTCGTACCACAATGCTTATTAATGACATGGAAATTTTTCCTCTCATGGTGCATGCCCAACAAATAGAAGAGGAGAAAATTAAGGAAAGGTCTAGGAAGGTAAAGAGGGCTAAGACCGGTGATGGTAATTTCTCACATTCAAGGTCCTATGGACATGGTCGTTCTAAGTTCCGACCAATCTTTTCCAGTCAAGGTTCCTCTAATGCTCCTCCTAAGTTCAACAAGGATAGGGTGCCCAACCCTAAGCCCGAAGGAGGAAATGGTAGTGGATTCTCATCGGCTACTTGTGCCAAGTGTGGGAAGAACAAGAGGGCAAATGCCTTGCCGATACAGATGGTTGCTTCAGTTGTGGTAAGAGCGGTCATAAGATAAGGGATTGTGCATCTCTCGTGGATAAGGGAAGAGAAGGTAAGCAAGCTCCACCTAGTGGTTCGGGTTAGAATGCTCAAAAGCAAAATCGATTCTATGCGCTTCAAGCTCACCATGAGCAAGAGGGTTCTCCCAATGTGGTTATCGGTATGTTGAAAGTCTTTCACTTTGATGGTTATGCATTGCTTGATCCCGGTGCTACTTTGTCTTTTGTGACGCCATATGGGCTATGTGGTTTGATGTTCTTCCGGATGTGTTGATAGATCCCTTTTGTGTCTCTATTCCTATTGGTGAATCTATTGTGTCTAAGAGAGTCTATAGAAATTGTCCCATCTCCTTATCCCATAGAGTCACTCATGTTGATCTTGTAGAGCTTCATATGCTAGATTTTGATGTTATTCTTAGGATGGAATGGTTGCATTCTTGTTATGCCTCGATTGATTGTAGGACCCGAGTGGTCAAGTTCCAATTCCCAAATGAGCCTATCCTAGAGTGGAAGGGGGGAAATTCTATGCCTAAGGGTCAGTTTGTTTCTTGTCTTAAAGCTAAAAAGATGATTTCTAAGGTTTGCATATACCATCTTGTTAGGGTGATGGATGTAGATTTCGAAACCCCTACTCTTGAGTTGGTTCCCATTGTAAATGAATTTCTGAAAGTGTTTCCCGATGATCTACCCGGTATTCCCCCAAAAGGGAAATAGACTTTGGTATTGATCTTCTCCCCGAAACACAACCTATCTCTATTCCTTCTTATCGAATGGCTCCGACAGAACTTAAGGAGTGAAAGGAGTAATTGAAAGATTTGTTTGATAAGGATTTCATCCGACCAAGTATCACTCCATGGGGTGCTCTAGTTTTGTTTGTCCGAAAGAAAGATTGTTCACTTCGTATGTGCATTGACTACCGCCAATTGAATAAGGTTACTATTAAGAATAAGTATCCTCTTCCAAGGATAGATGACTTGTTTGATCAACTCCAAGGGGCAAGTTACTTCTTTAAGATTGATCTTTGTTTGGGTTGACACCAATTGAGGGTGAAAGAAGATGATATTTTGAAAATGGCTTTTCGGAATAGATATGGCCATTATGAATTTCTAGTTATGTCATTTGGGTTGATAAATGCTCCCGCCACGTTTATGTATTTGATGAATAGGGTGTTTAGACAATATCTTGATATTTTTTTGATTGTGTTCATAGATGATATTTTGATTTACTCAAGGAGTGAGGATGAGCATGCCGATCATTTGAGGATTGTGTGGCAAGTCCTCAAGGAACAACAACTCTTGGCGAAGTTTAGTAAATGTGAGTTTTTGCTAAGGTCCGTAGCTTTTCTTGGTTACATTGTCTTTGGTAAGGGAATTGAGGTAGATCCTAAGAAAATGGATGCGGTTAAGAATTGACCTAGACCTCTATCACTTACGGATATTCAAAGTTTCTTGGGTTTGGCTGGTTATTATAGGAGATTTGTTGAAGGGTTTTCTTCGATTGCTTCTCCATTGATGGCTTTGACTCAAAAGAAGGTTAAGTTCACTTGTTTCGAAGCATGTGAGAAGAGTTTCCAAGAGTTGAAAGATAGACTTACCTCGACTCAGATACTGACTTTACCGGAAAGGTCCGATGGTTTTGTGGTTTATTGTGATGCTTCAAGGATTGGGTTAGGGTGTGTTCTTATGAAAAATGGAAAAGACATTGCTTATGCTTCAAGACAACTCAAGATTAATGAAAAGAACTATCCTACCCATGACTTAGAGTTAGCGGCGATCGTGTTTGCTTTAAAGATTTGGAGGCATTATTTGTATGGTGTGCATGTTGATGTCTTTACCGACCATCAGAGTTTGCAATATGTTTTCAAGCAAAAATATCTAAATCTTCGCCAAAGGAGGTGGCTTGAGTTGTTAAAAGACTATGACAAGAGTGTCCTCTATCACCCCGGCAAGGCGAACGTGGTGGCGGATGCTCTTGGTAAGTTGTCTATGGGTAGTGTTGCTCATGTTAAGGATGGTAAGAAAGAATTGGTCTGTGATGTTCATAGTTTGGCATGATTGGGTGTTCGGTTGATTGATTCTAGTGAGGATGGTGTCATGATTCTCAATGGTTCAGAATCGTCTTTTCTGTCCGATGTGAAGACTAAGCAAGATCTTGATCCTAATTTGGTTGACTTAAAGGAAGCGGTGCTCAAGAAGTCAGTGGAGGATTTCTCCCTATGGGGAGATGGTGTGCTTCGATATCAAGGTCGTTTATGTGTTTCCGATGTAGATGACCTATGGGACCAAATTTTGTCGGAAGCCCATAGTTCTAGATATTCCATTCACCCGAGAGCTACCAAGATGTATCATGATTTACCGGGGGTTTATTGGTGGAGTGGGATGAAGAGAGATATGGCGGAATTTGTTGCTAAATGCACTAATTGTCAACAACTGAAAGTTGAGCATCAAAAGCCAGGAGGTTTATCCCAAGATATTAGTATTCCTACTTGGAAGTGGGAAGATTTGAATATGGACTTTATTGCTGGTTTACCACGTACCCGGCGACAACATGATTCGATTTGGATTATTGTGGATCATATGGCGAAATTGTCCCATTTCATTCCCGTCAAGGTTTCTTACTCGGCGGAGGATTATGCTAAGTTGTACTTAAGGGAAATGGTTAGGTTGCATGGAGTGCCTTTAACCATTATCTCCGATCGTGGTGCATAATTTACTTCTCTATTTTGGAAGTCTTTCCAAAAGGCTCTTGGTACTCTTGTTAAGCTAGTACAACCTTTCATCCTCAAACCGATGGGCAAGCGGAGCGTACTATCAAAAATTTGGAAGATATGTTGAGAGCTTGTGTGATTTATTTCAAGGGTAATTGGGATGATCATTTGCCTTTGATTGAGTTTGCTTATAATAATAGCTACCATTCTAGTATTGGTATGGCTCCGTTTGAGGCTCTTTATGGTAGGAGGTGTAGATCTCCTATAGGTTGGTTTGAAGTTGGTGAAGTCACTTTGATAGGTCCTGAGTTGGTACATGAGGCTATGGAGAAGGTTCGGCTTATTAGAGAGAGGTTGAAAATGGCTCAAAGTCGGCAAAAGTCCTATCACGATGTTAGAAGGAGAGATTTACAATTTGATGTTAATGATTGGGTTTACTTGAAAATTTTGCCCATGAAGGGTGTAATGAGATTTGGGAAGAAAGGGAAGCTTAGTCCCCGTTATGTGGGCCCATATAAAATTTTGAGACGTTTTTGTAAGGTATCTTATGAACTTGACTTGCCTAATGACTTGGCATCTGTCCATTCGGTTTACCATGTCTCATTGTTAAAGAAATGTGTTGGTGATCCGACATCTATAGTGCCATTGGAGAGTCTTGGCATAATGGATAGTCTTTCCTATGAAGAAGATCCAGTTAAGATTTTAGACCGGCAAGTCCGAAAGTTAAGGAGTAAAGAAGTTGCCTCAGTGAAAGTCCTTTGGAGGAATCAATTAGTTAAGGGTGCTACTTGGGAGGTCGAGGCCGATATGATGTCCCGATATCCTCATCTCTTTCCTTCTGACCCTACTCTAGCTTAAGGTATCTAGTTCCTCATGGTTCATTGTTTTGGTATCACGTGTCTTAGTTATTTCCATGATTCCTTGATTTTTCATGTTTATGAAGAGTCTAATTTTGAGAAAAGAAGTTAACTGGATTGATTTCCCTATGATTATGTGCTTTTGAGCGTGAATTGCAGTAAGCCTTCATGAAATGATGTTTTTAACATGCTTTAGCTTGGGGCGATGTTTTCCTCTTCGGATATGTGCATTTATATGATTTCGTTCATGCTGGGCTATTAGATAAAGTTTTTACTCCTTTTATGATGTCTTGACTCCCATTCGAGGACAAATGTTCCCAAGAGGGAGATATTGTAACACCTCAGATTTCAAAAGAAGGGAAACTTTCAGGTTTCATCTGGTGCTAGCTCCTACGGGAGCCATCTACGAATCGTAGGCAGACCTACGGGCCTTAGGTAGGAACCGTAGATGGCAAGCCCAAGTTTTCAAAATGTTAAGTTGCAGATCCTCAACGACGGCTTGCCAGGACGGCCCGTCATCCTGTGTACGAGTCATAGGTGGGAACCGTAGTTGCAGGGTCCAAGTGGAAAGTCTCTGAATCTATCTACGGTCGAGTAGGACGGTCCAAAGGTTGACTTACGGACCGTAGGTCGAACCGTAGATAGGGTTCGACAGTTAATTTTAAAGGGCTTTTTTGTCTTTTCCCTAGGTGTTTAATTCCTAATCTAAGTCGGTTTGGCCCTTAACCCAGATCCTATATATATCTTTTAAGCCAAATTTTACCCAATCTCAATCATTCCCAAAACTATCCTCTCTCAAATATTTCTCTCTCTAGAAAGCATGAAGAAGAAGAAGTAAGAGCTAGGATTTTCAAGATTCAAGACTCCTAATGCTCCATTGATTTGAAGGTTTTTGGCATTGAGGTATGATAATCTTCATCTATGGAGCCCATTCCTCCATAGAGTCCCTAAAGTTCTCAATTTTCAAGTATCAAATTCCCAATTTGATTTATGGATTTTCTTCTATGATGTGGTTCTTTCAATTATGATCAAATTACTTTCAATTATGGTTTTCTAAGAATGAATTGAGTTGAATTACATGTTTTAAGATGAATCCCCATGAACCCATATGAAATCCCCTAATTTTGAGATTTATGAATTAATGATGGGTTGAATTATGAAGAAGATGGATTTTATATGAACTCATGCATGTTTTATGGATTTTTAAAGCTATGATTCATGATGAATGATCAAAAGATGGGTTTTATAAAAGTATGCATGTTCAATTATTAAATTTATGATGATTTATGGATTGCTTTGAGATTGAAGCATGAATGATGTTGTTGAGTTGTGAAAGGGTTTCTCACTTATTACTCAAAAACTATGAATGTGAAAGGTTTTCTCACATAATGGATTCATAACTTGTTGAAAGGACTTTCTCGACTAAAGTTGAATCAAAAGATTAAGGAGCTATTTTAAATGATGTAAGCTTGGATTAGTAACTCTAGTTGTACCTTCAATGTATGACCCATTTGATAAAGTTAGTATCATGGTTCAATTTATGTTTGCATTATTTTTCTTTTAACGAAGTCTTCAACTTTTTTGAATCTATGATTTGTTTGTTTCAGTCTTTAAGGGGTGTTTTTTCCCATATGATCAAACTTATTCTCCTGCTTCGATATTTTTTGTGATTGTTTTTCTTTTACAAAAGTCAAATGTTTTGATCAGTTTCAAGCATTTTTTGCTCCTGTTTTTGGGCAATCTTGGCTTTTAGATTTGTGTTCATACTATTTTGAGGTCAATTACTTTTTGATTTTGTTGCTTTTTTGGATGTAAATCGATCGACATTTGTTGACCAAAAATAGTTAGTGTTTTACTATTAAAAGATTGGGATATTTTATTCTATTTATGTTCTTTTGTTTTATAGCGTGAAATTCGTCCAATCGTTTGATAGCATAAACTAATATTGTTCATCCAGATATTTATTTATAAAAATTCTACCGATCATTTGACTGCATTGATGAAGAATCTATCACGACCTGATTTCTCATGTTATGATGGCACCTACCACACCTCACTATTAGTTAAGCCTAATCTATAGCCCGGAACCAAAAACAATGCGCTATCACATGGAAGAACACAAAAAGGAAATGGGAAATAATATCAAGGAAAAGAAAGAGAAACAAAAAGATATATATACACATAACAAGATAAACCCAAGACCTGACATCCGTCGACAATTGAGCTTCTAAACAAAATAGGAGAACAATGCTTTACAAATAAATTAAGTGCAGAACTGTCTCTGAAAGCAAAGTAAAGACTAGTCCTAGCAAACATAGAGGGAAATTGGCAACTCTGGACATGCAGAACTCACCCCAATTCTGAATCCTAAGAGCTACTCCGCACAAGATTGAAATCAATGGCAAAAACTCGTACTATGATCTGCTGGGTATAGAAGTTTAGTATGAGTACCAACAAGAAGTACTCAGTAGGCACAGGCTGACTCAGCTCAAAGATAAAGAAAGTATGAACATCAAGTAAATAAGGAAGCTACAACACAAGTATCTAGCAAGGAGATATATCATCGTAAAATAGGCAATGAAAATGAAGAAATAAGATAAACAGAGTAAGAAATTGAGTAAAAAAAACCTATCTGAAGGTGCAAACCAAACAACCTACTCACGATGGGGTCATACTACAGAATTCAACTAACCAAAATAGGGAGTACTGACATCAAGACAAGTCTAACCCACAAACCTACCCAATTATTCCTACAACACAAAATATACGAATATAATAAAACAATAACCTAACCAGACCCCTATAAGCTTGAAAAGTACAAAGTAGCAAACAAAACCCAATCGGCCCCATATAAGACCTGTAGGTGTAAACAACAAGCAATTATACTAATGATAGGCAATGCATATGAATGCAAGTAATGAGTACAAACCAGCTGAACCATCAGCATCAACGGCCCCACAACCCAGTATATACACGTACCTCGTGCCCCAATAGCAATGTAGGACCCATCTGGCTCCCTTTTCCTTTTTAGTGGGTCACACAGATAGAGGGACCCATTGGGTACACGGGAAGTCCGTATACACTGCCTGGTCTCGGGCCAGGACTTCCAAATAGACATATATCCATCACGATAATGGAATTGCTCTGTTATGGTATTGGAGGTACAAATAGCCAAGCCAATGTAGAAAAGGGCAGCGATGCGCCGGCTAATCAAGTGAAACTAAGCACATCCCAGATGCCTTTAATGTCTAAAAGTAAAAAGGGAGCACGTCCTCGATGCCTCATTTATCTCAAAAATCTTTTTATCAAAGTAATTCAGGTGGTACGACTCCAGTTAAAACTAGTTCCAAAAGAATAATATTGTAAAAATAGTCTTTCTAAAAAACAGTAGTGATGATAAAACAATGCATGAATTGGGATTGTACCACAAAACAAGTGGAATCAAGTGCCAAATTCAATGCATGCAATACACAACATCAAAACTATAACAATTCAATAACAAGGCAACACTACCAATAGTACCACGCTGTAAGAGAAAGAAAAACTTACAAGAACTCTAACTCATCCTTGACCACGGCCTCGAGCTCAACATTATACCAACATTTTTAATAATAAAGCATAAAAGACCTATCAACACTCATGAAATTAAGGAGATAATGACAAGTTCGACAAATCAATGGGGAACAAATTAAGGATCGATGCCTTACCAGAACATGCTACTCGAAGGCAACGAAGTCTGCTATCTAAGTCAACCCTCGGCTATGAAAAGCAACCTTGACCTGAGCCAGAATAGAAGATTCCAAGAACCGCAATAAGTGCTACAAGGAGCAACAAATAACTATAAGGATCTCTAAAGTACATGAAAGCATCTAAGTCGCAACCTAGACTAAGGCCCAAAATATCAATCCTAAGGAGGATAAGAGCACTAACTATAGAATGAGCCATGGTTACTAGACTAGGCTAAGGATCCTGCTACCCAAGACAAGTCAAAAAAATCTACGGGAACCAAACAAATGAAAATAAGGAAGGGATCTGTTGCTCTCAATTGCACATACAAGTGTACGTGGTTGCAAGAATAATAGAATGGCTCTTTCAAAATTGGATTGTCGAACCCAAAGGCCTTATGATCAATTTATACTCAATTCAACTAAATCATTAAATTAAAGAAAGTGTTTTCAAGTAGGTGATGTTTTCTATCTATACTACAATTGCAGTTCATTAAAACTTAAAGTTCACTAATAATGAACAGCTTCAATTTCAATCTTTAATCAATAAAGGGAAAATTCCAGGGCTGCTGCATGTTAGGAATTCATGTATCGCATCTCTTTCATGGATTTTTTATGGCTATCAAATTACTGATTTATAGGATTGATATTAAAATCATGATCTCTTGACCTCAAACCACCTACCTCAGTTGACTGCCTAACTACATCGTTGAGCGGGGATAGGCAAACACAATTGTGGAGCATTTATTTTTCATTATATCTCTTAACCAAGCACAATGTTCATCCAGGTGTCAATCCAAAACATGAATCTAAACAAGTAGTATGCAAAAAAGATTGTGCTCTTTGTATTCTTTGGTCTATCTACATATACTTCTCTCGCTTTCAAGAATAAACAATGTATTTATCTTAATGGTGATCAAGCATGAAATACTTAAAACAAGAATACAAGAGTAATTTATATGATAACCAAATTAATAAAAAAAATTGATGTTCAATAATAACCCATAGTTAAAACCCCAGAACAAAGGCGTTTAGCCACTAATACTCATCAAAAATATAAACAAGATTGTTTTCATGTAATTCAAGACTAAAGAAAAAGTAGATGATTGAAGCCTAAGATGAATTGTTATCCCTTGCTCTCTCACTTGAAAAAGAAGAAGTAACTTTACAAAATAAACCTAGGGTCCTATTTTTAGAGTTTGGGGAACTAATCCCTTCACCTAATTTGATTTGGAATCCTTAAAAATCTAGAAATTCATTGGGGAATTTAGGGGCAGGGCGCCACTAGTGCTCCAGGAACAAGCTGTAGGATTTTCCATCAAATCTTTTTTTAGGCATAACAAGTGCTTATGCAATTTAATTATGGGCTCTTTTCTCCTCAATCCTTATCTTCATCATATAAACTTTCCCCCCTTGCTTCACTTTGTCATTTGTCTACCCTTGATTCACTACTTACTGCATTAACGATCAATTATTTGGAGCAAATAATTAAATGGTATCAACAAAAAGGGATTCATCATATCATGCGGTTAATCAAAGAATTATAGGCTAAGAGGCTTCACTAAGTATAATCATCATGGAGGTACGAAAGAGAATTGAATTGTCTATAAGAAGAAATGCCTCAATCAAATTCCGTAGTTCATAGAAGTTACTTGTTAAGCACACACTAGTAAGTTCTAGATGACATTTTATGTGAGAATAAGGCAATACTCACCAGACATGGCATCATGACATACACACAAGGACATAAATAAATTAGCATGCTCATACAAACCACATTGAGTGATTCTGACACAATTCAACCCAATTTTATCACTTTGGAGTCAAATCACTGAACCTATATGTGTCTCAAGGTTACTTATCTCATTATATTGCATGTTCAAGTGTGAACTACCAATGACATCTAAAAACTTCTATACAAGTCTTTAAAGCACCAAAGGTCTAGCTTCACAATCTATTAACCTATGATTATTTTTCCCTTCAGACGATCGTCATCCATCTATCATCGGGAACAATCACTTCTAAGATAACTCTAAGACTCATAAAACATTCCAAATAAAGAAAACAAAGAAAAAACTAGCCCTAGTTGGTTCAATGGGACTATCCTAAGGAAAAAAGAACAAAAAACAAAAGCCGAGAAACCCAACCTAAAAATTCAAAAGACTGCATAAAACAGTAAACTATTCAGATGGAAGTCTATCTCCCACCCAACACTTAAATAATGCCTTGTATTTAGTCAACATAATAAATCATGAGTATAGAGTAAAGGAAAAAACTCTCTTTAGGCCTCGCGATCATAATCAGCATTGGCCACATTCGTGGCCTAATCCACATCCATTAAGGTTATACCGTCATCACCAACACCATAATCATCATCATCATTATCACCCTCATCATTCTCCTCCTCTACATCTTTCTCATCTGTAGTGGCATCATCATCATCAATTGGCTCTTGAAACGTCGGGCCTATGTGACATATGTACTTGGCACTATCCGTCATAGGGTAGCATTGAGCGAATGTGGTCATCTCCTCCTCAGTGACAAAACCAGCCACTAATTTGCAATTGCTATTTAGACATGCCAAACATGCGCCCCATCCCACTATCATCTCTAGCTTGGTGATCAACAGTCGACAATACTGCCTATGGGATGTATCTTGTGGCTTACTTTTAGTGGCATCCACCAAGTGACACACCAAGTGAGAAGTGTGGGGTGGGCAAACATCATGCACATCTTCCTTAACCCCCAACGATCATAGAAATTGGGTCAGTAAGCTACCAAAACAAAAATATCACCTTTTGTTGTTACGAAACATCAACATTTTCTGTCAAAGAATCGCACTAACATTCATTTGTAGCCCTTTCATTAGGCGGTAAACTAGCACTACTCTATCCCTCGTAACCTCTTAAGTGTGCTTACAAGGTAACAAATTGTTGCAAACAATTTTAAGCAACACATGCGCCTCTTGATTTAAATGTACATAGTGTAAAGTGTCATGCCTACCCATATCTTTAGTACGTTGCCGCCTTGTTTTTGAATTAACACCACAAAGAGTGCAGCTTATATCCCTATACAGAGTTCTATCCTTCATCTCTTGATATTCATTGGGATCACGGTTAGGAGCTCCAGAAAAATCATTTAACGCTCTGGTAGTAAACAAAATTAGCCGGTCTCTAACGTCACCCCTATTCCTAAACAAGTGATTCATGTTCCAATTCACATAGAATTCACGCACAAGACTTAAATTACACTCACCTTGGTTAAGGAAAATGTATTGAGTGCCCAATGTGTACACCATAGCATGAATTTTGGGAAAATCTGTGTGCAACCACCATTCATTGACATTCTAATAACCCATATACTTCCATTCTTGTTGGCAATCACACAAATCCTCCCCAATATACTAAAAAACTTGTTTTCCTATTTTTTGAGGGAGTAATCTAGTGGGTGCTTGACTAGAGGTTCTGGCGGAGGGTATTTTTTTATTTCTCTTACTACCTGCTCCAACTTTCACATTTTTCCCTTTATGTGCCATGAGAGAAGAGCAAAAAACTTTGAGAAAGAAGAAAGAAAAATGGAATTGTTGGAATATAAGAAGGGGTGGGTTCTCGATAGTTGGGGGTAGTGGGAGAAAAGGGGGCGGTTTAATTTAGGAGTGAGGATGAGATAGTGGTTGGGAAAACTTTTGTAAACAAATAATGGAGGATTTGGGAATTTTTGGGGAAGAAGGTGAGTAGAAGAAGAAGAGAATTGTGGGTTTGAGAGAAATTTTTGAAAGGGATAGCGTGTGTGTGAAAAAGAAGTGAGGAAGAATGTGGGTAGGTTTAGGATTTTAAAAGGGAATTTTTGGGGTTTTATTTCGGGTGGGGCCCATTGATTTTGAACTGAAATTGGAATTGTGCGATGAGGGGGCGGTGCACCTGCAATGCGCCCACCCAGTGCCTCAGTTTATGTTTGCCCTTCATAGTGCGCCTGCAGTGTGCTTGACCAGCGCCTCAGATTCTCAGCGCTTGTGTTGCACGCCAGCAAGGTGCCAGCCTAGGTTAAGCCCTGGCGTGGTGCGCCTACAGGCATTTGGCTAGTGTCGTCCCATCTGTTTGTCCCTTTTCATGCATATCTTCCATGTGACGCATGGGACCTCTTCCTATTCCTACGCATCAATCAAACTACGTTGGAAAAATAGTAGGTTACCTCCCACCCAGCACCTTAGTTTTGGTCGTGGCATGACTCATCTTTTTATATTTTTCAGTCTTTTCTCTCTTTTTATATAGTTCCTAACTATTACAATTGACATAAATTTAAACTAAATCCTAAAAAATAAAAAGCAACTAATTATAATAAGCTATTCACAAGTTGCCTCCCGTGGAGCGCGTGGTTTAACGTCGCAGCTCGACACATCTTGGGATCATTCATTAATTAGCTCAAGGGTTTCTCGATCCGCATCCTTACCAAAGTAGTGCTTGACTTGTTGTCCATTCACTAGAAACATTGTTGAAATTTTGCTTTAAAGCTCTCCAGCACCATGTTGTGTCATCCTCACAACTTCTGATGCCCAGTCCATTTAGACCTTAGTTTTTTAGGTAATAATCTTAGTCTACAGTTGAAGAACACTACCTTTTTGCCTTAAGTAAAGGTGTGAGTGACTATGTTCTTGTCATGCTATCTATTGGTCTTCTCGTTGTAAAGATTTGCATTCTCATAAGCATGGAGCCTAAACTCCTCATGTTCGTGCAGTTTTCCTACTCTTTTCCTGCCTGCTAACTCAAGGTAAAGATTTAACTTTTTGACTGCCCAATGCACTTGGAGCTCTAGCTCTTCTTGAAGATGACATGCTTTACCAAAAACCATGTGATAGGGAGAAGTCCCTATAGGTGTCTTATATGCTTTTCTATATGCCTATAATGCATTGTCAAGCTTCCCGTCCCAATCTTTTCTTTCCACCTTTGTGGTTTTCTACAAGATTTGCTTCACCTCATTATTGGACACTTCTACTTGGCCATTTGTCTGCGGGTGATATATCGTAGCCACTTTAAGATGTAAACCATACATGGCCAAAAGATTCTTCACCAAATGGTTAATGAAGTGCTTTTCTCCATCACTAATGATCGCCCTTGGAGTACCAAATCTAGTGAAAATGTGCTTCTTTATGAATTTAATCACCACCTTGGAATTATTAGTGGGAAGAGCTACAACCTCAACCCAATTGAACACATAATCCATCGCCACTAAAATGTATTGGTTTCCATCTGATTGTAGGAAGGGACCCATGAAGTAAATACCCCACACATTGAAGATTTCTACCTCTAGAATATTATTCAGTCGCATCTCATCAATCCTTCAAGATATGGTACCCAAACTTTGGCATTGGTCACATTCTTCCACATAGGATATCGATTCTTCGAACAATGAGGGCAAAAAGAATCAAAATTGCAATACCTTGTGAGCCATGCGCTCTCCTCCATCATGTCCTATGTATATAGTGATACATGACAACTCTCAAGCACTTACTTGACCTCATTTTCCAGAATGCATCTTCTCACCACTCGATCTACCCCTTGCTTGAACAAGAATGGTTCATCCCAGATGTAGAACCTTGAATCATGCTTTAACTAATTTCTTTACAAATAATTCACGAGTTGCCTCATGTGAAGCTCCTGGTTTAAAGTTGCAGTTCGACTCAACTTGCAATCATTTTGTAATTACCCTCCAGGACATTTTCATCATTTTCTGATTTTTTCAGTATTTTGAGCTTTCCTGTAGCGACCCTAAATAATTTATGACTTGATGGGACTGACAGTTTTGTTACTAGGTCATTTTTTTTGGTTTTGTGCAAGTTTTCATGTTTTAAAGCCTTTGAAACTTGAATGGTTGACTTTAGTTAAAAGTTCAGGAAGACGGCCTTAGAATGCAATTCTGATAGTTTCATTAGCTTCGAAAGGGACATTTTAGTCTAGGGGCATGGTTGGTTCGGGTCCCGAGACTTCTAGTGTTAGTTTGTATTGTTAGGTATTTTAACTTGGAAGCTTAAGCAAAGGTTTGACTTTAGTCAACATTCTTGGGAATCGTGTTTTGATGAGAATTTCGTAAGTGCGATTAGCTTAGGAATATCGAGTTTGCTTTAGAACAATCTTTTGTGCAGGTCTCAAGGCTTTTAGTTTCATTTTGACCTCATCGTGGAATTTTGCTAAAAATGGAACTTTGTTGTGGGACCCATTCTTCCTTGAAATGACCTCGGATGGAAGTTTCGATGGTTCTGTTGAGTCTAGAATACCGAACTCGATGGGGCAGTATATCTCATTTTAGCGCACAGGGTTCCGAATGAATCCCTGGCACCCCATCGGAGTTTTTGCCTTAGCACTTCAATTGAAGTGCTATTAGATGAGGCAAGCCCTGCATTCACGTGCCTAGGGTCGCGTTCACGGAAGGCTGGCACACGTTTGTGGGTAGAAGCTGGCTTGGCACGCGCATTCATGTAGCTGCCCTGCATTTGCTAGGGATAGCTTACCGCCTGGCCTATTTAATCAGGCCAAGGTTGCGACCAACCTTAGGCTTTATTAGTATTTTTGTGATTTCTCCTTTGATTTAGCTCTAATTTTCATGAATCAAAGTTCGGTGTGTTCGTTGGAAGCATGACTATGTGATAGAGTGGTGGAAGTGAGTCAAGGAACCTCCGTTTGAGGTAATATTTGTGTAGAAGCATGACTTGTTTTTAAGCTTAAATTGAGTTTTCTTTGTTGTGCTGTGTTAGCTGATTTTCTAGTCTTGAATTGTGTCAAATTGTAGTACACAAATTCAAGTCATAGCTTAGGACCTCTTGAAAGAGTCAATTTCAGGATTTCTAGTAGGGGTCCCACATTCCCGTTTTGACTCAATTTGGGGTCCATTTCAAATTATTGTGATTTTAATGTCAAACTTATGTAATGACGTTGTGATCAATAATTTGATAGCGTAGCAGTGTTCAGAGGTATTTCAGAAGGGGATAACTCATGTGCAGTTGATTTAGAGTGCTCGTGATTAGACTTTAGGTAGGATTCGTTCTCCTTTCTTAATTGAGCTTCTTAGATGATGCCTAGTATAGATTTCATGAACTGTTGGATTGTATTTAGCAGGTATTTAGCTTTCCTCTTTTTATTCCATTTTTTCTTGATCTCGTAGGAGCTTTAGGCTTAGTGCGAGTGTTGAGATCTTTAGGTTAGGCTCGTAGCTTTACTTGTTGTGTAGACACTCTTGTTTACCAATGTTGGGATTGATACTTGTGGCCTTAGACTAGGTTGGACCTTAAGTGCTTTAGATTGTGCTTTACTGCCTCATAGTTATGTGTTGCTTCCTGCAGGGCTTGTATTGGGTTGTTCTCCTTGCGTCGATGCTTTTGACCTTGTTGGCTCATCATAGCCGTGGGTTGGTCCTAGGTATGCTCAGTCAAGGACATGAGCGGTACGATTGGGGTAGGGCATCGTCCGTTGAGTGGATCTCCTTTTTATTTATTTGTGACTTTTTCTTTGGCACTCTCACTTGTTATTTAGAAGTTAACCTATCCTACTCTTATTAAGCTTGGCTATAATGTTGGGTTCGAGGTCGTATGCGAGGACCAATTTAGTACCAGGTTAGCATTCTTTCCTTTGGTAGCGTGTTTGGGTGACCGTATGGATATTTGACTTGAGTTCCTTGTTTGAATGTTGGTGATGGCATACATACCATAGTTTTTTCATTCTCGTGGGTTTTTGTGGTACAATCTCGGAGCATCTATTGGCATACTTATCATTCATGATAAAGTAATAGTTTACTCTATATTAATTCTAACTGGTTTTAACGAAAGTCATACCAGCTGGATCACTTGATTTACTGTCTTTTGAAATTACGAGACGCCAGGGATGTGCTCCTTTTCTACTTATGATATTCGAGTCATTTGGGATGTGCTCAATTTTTACTTGACTAGAGAGTGCGTCGGCACCCTTTCTTGCATGATTTTGGCTACTTATGATTCTCTATGGAGTCAATCCCTTCTAATCACAGCTTTGAGGCATAAGACCTGCTTCAGGCCCAGGCATTGTATACGGACTACCTGTATCCCCTATAAGCACCTTTGGTGGTGAGTACCATAGTACCAAATAAGGGAGCTACATTGTCCTACCTCACCTGTAGGGCAGGGAGGTAGGTCTATACAATTGGTTACTGATGGTTCTATTGCATCCTCTGCATTCATATGCATTGCTTATCACTACTATACTTGTTTGTTGCTTGTACCCTCCATTTTTTGAGGGGCGATTAGGTTATGTTTGCTTTTTGTACCTTCCGAGCTTATGGGGTTTGGTTAGGTTATTGTTTGACTATATTATATTCTCTGTTATTGTTTTACTATTTGTTGACAGGCTTGGACTATAGAATTTTGGTTGTGGACACCCGAGCCTTGGATAGTTTACTTGGTATCTTAGTTGATATGAATAGGTTCTTGGCTTGTGTTCCAGGTATTTTCTCAACTCAACTTCTTACTCCTTGTACCCTATTTCTATTATTTTGCCTGACTACATTGGTATTTCCTGTTTAATGACTTGTGCTTTGCTCTCCTTATTACTTTGTATTTATGCTTGTGTTATCTTTTCAGCTTAGTCAGCCATTTCCTACTAGGTACCCTTTTTGGTACTTATACTTTAGTTCTTCCCCTGTAGATTGCAGTCTGAGTTATCACCTTTGATTGGTAGTCATGCGGAGCAGCTTGGTGTTTCGGATTTTAGGGTGAGCTCTTGGCGCCCGAAGTTACCAGTTTCCATCTATTTTTGCTAGGCTTAGTCTTTATAATGTATTCAAAGATAGCCTGTACTTTTGTTGTATTTGTAAAAGCCTTGTACTCTTATTTTTGATTAGATGATCAACTGCTGACTAATGCCAGGTCTTGAGTTGGTTTCTTGTATTGATTTCTTATATTATCTTCTCTTCGATTTGTTATAAGCTATTTACTCCTTGTTGTTGGCTTCAGGTTTGTAGTCCATTGCTTATCGCTCTAGGCTAAGGGTTAGGCTTACCTACTGATGAGGTGTAGTAGGTGCCACCAAGACCTGAGAAATTGGGTTGTGTCAGTTTGGTATCAGAACCCTAGGTTGACCGGCATAGTTAGTATGAGAGCAAATGCCTAGTAGTGTCCTGCGGATCAGTGTAGAGACATTTGTATGCTATCTTTGGGAGGCTATAGGGCATTCTTAGGAAATTCTATTTTTGACACTTATCGTGTGCTTTTGCTTTGATTAACCTCTAACATTGGTTCTTTGGAATCTACTCTCTCCTATATGGATAGCACATAGAATTTTATGGATGTGGGTGAAGCATCAGCACATTCCACTAAGGTTTTGGCACATGATTCATTTAGAAGGCTTTGGTCGGGCATGGGACTTCAGGTTAGAGGAATTTTCCCACAGTCAGAGAGTTTGGGGCCACCCCAGGCTTTCATAGGGTCTTTGGCTACCTCGATTCCTTAATATTAAGTGTTAGGAGGTTTGAACTCATCCGAGGGTCTGCCTCAGATAAGTGCCTCTCTTGGTGCAGCAGGTTCTCCTCAAACCAGAGTTGGGTTGACTGGTCCCCAGCAAGGTTCGTCGTCCATCTCTAACTATGTATTGGAGTTTCAAGAGTAGGTTGGCCATAGTCCCATATTGTTCCCTTCGAATAAATACTTGAGGTAGGGGTTCGTCAAGGGGTTAGCTTTACCATTGTGGCTGGCATCAAAGCATCTGGTATCAGCAGGTTCTACCTTTCCTAGGCTGTGAGTCATGTGAGGGCTTTAGAGCAGGCATGCATTGAGACCTAAAGAGATAATGGTAAGAAACCTTGCTATCACTACAGCGACTATAATATTGCACTTCGGGGTAAGTATCAGTTCAGAAAGGGACATCTTCCTTCTTAACCTATAGGGCCTATGAAGGTAGCATCTCAGGTTTTAGGGGGTTCTGAGGTAGGCGATGGTGCCTACAGCAGGTAGAGTTCAGGCCAGACTTCTCACAATGGCCATTCTACACCTTCAGGTGTTGGGCCTTATGTTACTCTAGTTGAATCTTCTAGCTAATTGATCTCGGTGAGGGTTTTTATGGGTATCTTGAGATAGGCCACTATGTAAGAAATTGTTGCAAGATCCCAATGTAGTCGACTTGGGGTTGTTCTGAGTGTGGCAAAGGTAGACATGGGAGATCACTATCTTCTTCATGCTAGCCTTCATACTATAGAGGTTACTATGATTGTGGAGGGTATGACCACTAGGCTAGAGAGTTTCCTAGGTTGGGGCTACCTTTTTTGGTGGTGCAGATATCGAATACTCCCTAAACTAGGGTGGTAAGACTTGGTTGTACCTATGGGGAGCTTGGTCATCAGTCTAGAACTTGTCCCCAGCATGGGACCATGACGAGGGCTATTCAGTTAGATAAGTCTCAAGGGCTATCGGCACCTTCATTTAGAGGTGGTGCCTTTAGTGTTGCTGGTACTATCTCTATCATTCAGGTTTAGGTTGGGCATGATCTCTTCTATGCTCGTGTAGGCCGAGGGTCCAGGTATCCCTTCTTTGGATGCGATTTTGTAGTTTCTCTCTTTAGTTCTTGTTTTGTGTGATTTGGGATTTCTTGCGCATTTGAGTTTATTTGACTTAATACCTATGGCTGGCTTCTTGTGGTAGCTTGATTTGAGGTTTGTGTTTGTGTTTTGCCTCCCGTAGTTGATTTCTTTTAGTTGTGGATCGACTAGGTGGTATAGCTTCGATTGGGAGTAGTTGTTGAGTAACTCCCCATGCCTTTGCCTTAATATTCCTGTTTTGGGTGTGGCCATGGGATTGCTGGTTTCCCTTTTTCCCACCCTTGTTGTGTGTTCTACCATGATGCCGACTCTTGTTTAATATGTGTCTAGACCAGCCTTGCCCAATTGAGTTTTGTGTGTTATCGAGCCTAGTATAGCTTAGGAGGCTAGCTTAGTTGTGTGCCGTCTCTTCAGGTTGTAATTGGTAGATTGTTAGTATTCGGTATTTTGTTGAGTAGTTGGCCTTCTTTTGTGTGGTAGTCTTTTTTGTTGCTTTGTCTCTTTGCCTTAGTCTCTTCTCGCTTGTGGAGTCATGTTTTCACTCGTTTGACTCCTTTTGGATTCATCCTCTTCTTGTGGTCTTGGGGTTTTGTTATGGCAAGCTGCAAGTAGGTGGTATGATCAGTTGTTATGCCTTGATTGCGGTTGTGTTTGTTCTTTGTCGCTATGTTGATAACTCTCGAGGCCGGTGTGTGATTTACAATTGGAATGGTGAAGTTCATCGATGATTCTGGCTTTAGCTTCTACAGGAAAATGGAAATTTGCTAAGAAGGTTCACTTTCAGGACGAGGTCAGAGTAATTCTTTGAATTTATGAGTTAGTTTAGTTCATATTTGCAGTGCCAGTGTAGCCTGTGGACTCGTTGTGTCGGTCTTTCAATAGTTCCCTTACTTGGAGTAGGGCCTTAAGGCCGGGCCTAATGAATACTTGTTGTTCGTAGGAGGTGATTGTTGTCCCAGATGAATCTGGTGCTTTCAGGCAAGTTTGGTTAAGTTGAGTGAGAGTTGGAGTCCAAAATGGATTTGGAGGAGTTTTAGAGTTCTGAAGTGAAAAATGAGGATTTTACTCTTAGCTTGAGTTCTGTGATGGTGTTATTCAATCCGAGAGGGTGTCTGATGGTCTGGTGAAGCATGCAGACTCAGTACCCTTATCTTTTCATGCCATCAAATTGTGACTATCCTTCTACTTTCACAGATGAAAGTCCTTTTCGTAGTGGATGTTGTAATGACCGTCAAGGTCGTTTTCATCATTTTGTGATATTTTCAACATTTAAAGTTTTTCTGTAGCTACCCCAAGCCATTTATGACTTACTGGGAGTAATAGTTCGGTTGCCGGGTCATTCGTTTTGGTTTTGTGCAAGTTTTTGTGTTTTGAAGCCTTTGAAACTTGACTGGTTGACTTTAGTCAAAAGTTTAGGAAGATTGCCTCAAAATGCAATTCTAACCGTTTCATTACCTCTGAAAGGGCCATTTTACGAGAGGGCATGGTTGGTTTGGGCTCCGAGACTTGTGGTGTGAGTTTGTGCCGTTAAGCATTTTAATTTGGAAGCTTAAGCCAAGGGTAGACTTCAGTAAACATTCTTGGTAAGCATGCTTGGATGAGAATTTCAACAGCACAGTTAGCTCTGAAATGTCGAGTTTGGTCTAGAACGATCTTTCGTGTTCCTCCCTAGGCTTCCGATCTCATTTTGAGCCTCATCGTGGAATTTAGCTAAAAAGTGAACTTGGGTGTGGGACCTATTTTTCCTTGAAACTACCTCGGATGGAAACTTTAATGGTTCCATTAAGTCTGGGATTCCAAATTCGATAGGGTAGCATATTTCATTTGTGTGCATGGGGTTCCAAATGAATCTCGAGCACCACGTCATATTTTTTAGCCTAAGCACTTCAGCAAAAGTGTTGTCAGCTGAAGCAAACCCAGCATTCGCGCATCTAGGGTAGGATTCATGGAAGGCTAGTGCCTTGGCTGGCGCATTCGTGTGTAGGCGTCGCGTTCGCGGGCAGTGATGAATGATAGATTTACACTCATTTGAGGCCTATTTAGCTCAACAATTAGTGTCCTTAATGCCTAATTATTTCCTATTCTATTGATATTTTGATGATTTGAAGCTATGAAGGCTAAAGGACAAGGAAAGGATGAATTTGTGAAAGAATGACCAAAAACATGAAAAGAAGTTTAAGCTCCATTTTGTGATCACCTATTGCAAAAGGCGGATCGACCAATGGGGACGATCTCACCCAGGTTGACAGTGCACTAATCTGGTAAGGTGAGGACGTAAGGCGAACTCACAAGATAACAGCGATGCGCCAAATGCAAAAAGTGAATAAAGTAAACATCACCAAATTCAACAGTACTTGGTGATAAAAGTGAAGGCTTGAAAGGTAAACAAGGTGGTACTCAGCGATACGCTAAATGTGAATGGCAAACTCAATCGAGCTCGCCGACTAAAGTTCAAACCCCTGAAACCTAGAGCAAGAAAAGGTGAGCTAAAGGGCATAGGGCGATTCGCCTAATGTGATTGGTGAGCTCAACTAACGTCGCCCAATGGGTCATGTACTATGTTTTGGGTCAAATATCAGGGAAATTATAAATAGCCTAAAGGAGAGAGAAAAAAGGACGTTCGCGAGTGAGAAGAATTGAAGGAGTGAGAAACTTGATAGAACAACTTTACCTTGTGAAGAACACTTTCTAGTTTTTGAGGTTTTTCAACTTTGTTCTTGAAATTGACAAAATGTAGTTGAATTCAAAGTGGGTTTACTTGTTATTGCTTAATTTCATGTTACCCATGGCTGCTTTCACTAAAGGTATAATTTCTTTGCATTTTGTGATGGGTGGCTAAAACCCCAAGATCTAGGGGTGCAATTATTGGGTTGGGTGTTAATTTAATATAGTGGGTATTGTGTTATGCTGTTGTTCATATATGAATTTGGGCTAATTAGCATGAGGTTAACTTATGGGTTAAGGTTGCAAACTTAATTTCTACTTCCAATCTCTGATCGATGCTCGAAAGAGATTGATTGGAGTGGGTAATTAGTCAATACTAGCAATTTAGATTTGATGTTTGTAACTTGCTTGAAAATAGATGTTATGGGTCGGATCTATTTGCCCTATTTCTACATCGAAAGAAATAATAGAGTAAGGTATTCGATTGTTTAATGTAGTACATAGATGAGACCGAAAGGAGATTCTATAAAGGGATTCTATGAGATCGAAAGAAGATTAGTTTAATTGAAGATGTCTCAGCCTATTCATGAATGTTCATCACTATAGAGCAGCACAATTACCCCTATGTGACATTGATAGCCAATCCCCATGCCCCTAGATTACTTGTTATTTCTTGAATTTTCCAAAATCGTAGTTTAATTGTGACCATTGATAGAAAAACCCTGTTTATTAAATTGGTGGATTCATCCACCCGCTTGTTTCTACCACTACAAATGAATGACTTTACAATCCAAATTTCTTGATAAGAATTCTCCACGTTATACCATTCTCTGTAGGAGTCGACCCCGAGTCTTAGTTGGGTATTTTTTATTGACGACAACTATTTCTCTTTTAATTTGCTTGGAAGAGTACATTTGAGAGTTATAAAAAATAGTGACGTTGTCGGGGAATGGTGATTGACAATTCTATTTGAGAAATTAGTTTGTAAATTTGTTTAGTTGTAGTAGATTGTTGCTTGGTGTTGTTTCAGTTGATTTACAGGTCTAATACAATTAGTGACCACGGAAGTGACTATGATAGTCACTATGGACAAAATGACAACATGGGTGATTAGAATGATATGCATGTGAATTTGTTCAAACCATGGGAGCCATCCGGATACCTCCCACAACAAGGAGTGTTGTGTTTCATGTCACCAGAACAATGCTACAATTGCTCCAATTGCTCCAATTAAGAGGAATGTTTGGGGCTAAGCTCATGAGGATCCCCATGAACACCTTCAGAACTTTGTGGAAGTGTGTGGGCCGTTTGTGTTCAAAAACATCTCAGAATAGTTCGTGAGGTTGAGGTTATTTCCATTCTCTTTGACAAGTGAAGCTACAAGATGGTTGGTGAAATTTCCAAATGACTCTATCACTTCTTGGGAAGAGTTGATTGATGCTTTCTTGGAGAGGTTCTTTCCCCCCTCAAAGATGGTTAAACTTTGAATCCAAATCTAGAATTTCAAGCGTATTGGTGGTGAACCTCTACATAAGACTTGGTTGTGATTGAAGAAACTACTTTTGCAATGTCCAACACATGGTGTTCCGGACAATTTGCTACTGTAAAACTTCTATTGCAGCCTTGATTTAGTCAATAAAGGTGTGGCTGATCAGTTAGCCCAAGGGGAGTTAATGAGACAACTATACGATGTGGCAGCTTTGTTCTAGATGATATGACAAAGGTTAACCGAGCATGGCATACTAGAGAGACCAAGTGTATACTCAACAACTATGCATGAGCAAAGAACAAATTGAGAAGGACAATGAACGAGATGGAAATATGGCAAAAATGATGACACAACTCGGTTTGTTGTCTAAACATACCATGGGAGGTGGACTTAAATAAGTGAATGCAGTTTGAAATACTAATGGGGGGTTCTCACCCAAATTACCAATGACAAGGTAGGAATCAAGGTTGTATCAAGGAGAGAGATAGTTGTTGGAAAGATAGGGACATAGAAAAAGATAGTTATATTCCTCCCCATGATCGTCCACAATTAATATAACCAGCTGGTCCAGAAGGGAACCGAACCAAGGAAATGCTCACAAGGATCTTCAACAAGGTTTAAGGATCTGACAAAGTGTTGAAGGAATTGAAAAGTCACTTCTCCACTTTATCTCAAATAGTAACTTCTCATTAGGTGTCTATCAAGCAGCTGGAGACCCATATGTGCCAAACCTCCACTCATCTAAATCCAAGTCAAAAGAGAATGTTGTCAAGCAACACCATCCCAAATGCCAAAAATGAATATTGAGGAAATGAGAACTATGTCGTGCCACGATGTTAAATAAGGCGCTTCTTGGGAAGCAACCCAAATCTTTAGTTTTGTTTTATTGCTACCAATAACGTGTGTTGTAAGTGCAAGTTGAAAAGAAGTCAAAGTGTTGAAAAGGGAATATTAGGTGATGCCAAAACCAGCACGACGATTCGCCAAAGATGTTTTGCGGACTCATTCTTGTCCGCCTTTTACGCTAAGAATGTGGAAAAGTGTATGGTTCATTTAGGCGATCTGAGCTCCAAACGGTGATCCGCTTAAGTACACTATGCGAACTCCCTTGGGTCCACCGAATTAGCCTTCACGTTTGATGCTCATTCAGGCATTTTTGGTGAGCTTTAGCTTCAGTTGGCAATCTGGCGAACAGACTCAGCGGCATTAGTCATGACCGCCGAGTGGGCCTGGTATCAAAAAGCCAAGGGTCTTTTAGAATTCAAAAAGAAAACCCTTTGAATTTTTGAGCTCTTTTCTTCCTTTTTGCCTACAATACTTTGTTTATGTGTTTGAGAGTCCCTAGTGTGTGATTTTTGAGTGCGTGGAGTGTATTTGCTACTAGATTAGTCAACCCAACCCTATTCTTCTCTATTTTCAAGCTTTGCTTCCTTGTTAAGGTTGGTTATTGTATTTCACTTTGCATTTTGAGCTTGAAATTGTATTTTCTATATGGGCTATAGGCCATTTGATGCATGTGATTGTTTAATTTCATTGGGTAGTACTATAATGTTCTTATTGAAATTTGCCCATGAGTTGATTTCTTTTGTTTATGCCTAGAAATTGCTAAACTTGAGTGTGTAGGTTAAATGTTGAAATTGAACCCTTAAAGTTAGCTTGTCTTGGTTGAATTTTATGTGGGCTAAGCCTGGGTAACCCAGTGTTGACTCGATTGCATGACTTTGCCCAATGATAGACAGAGTGATCATCAATTTGAGCAATACTTTGTGATATTTTGGGGGAAGTCTGAGTACCCATGAGTAAATAAGCATGTGGGTGGATTGTAATGATGTTGGGAAAGTTGATTTTGTTCTGTATGTGGGTTTTCTCTATGAAATTAGGCATTGAGCTAAACACCACTTGTTCGGAGGGCTAGTCTTAGCTCGCTAAGAAGGTTCGGCAAATTGTCGAAAAAGCCCAGCTTGCCTTTTTGATGTGAATATCTGACCTTGGGCACTGTCCCATTTGGCGAGCTTGTCTTTAGTTCGCCGAACCCATTTGGTGAATTACCGAATGGGAGTGGACATCGCCCTTGATGCATGTTTCTTTTCATTTTGCACTGTCAGTTTTGACGGACTTGTCTTAGACCTCGAAACCAACTTGGTGAATCACCGAGCTGGAGTTGACTTTGTCCTTTGTGCCTAAAATCTTTGATAATTGATTCTTTCAGATTCGGTGAACTCACCAGCGTTCGTCCATCCTGTTAGGTGATTCGCCTTCTCATTACGCGGGCCTCAGAAAAATTTTGAACTATGTTGTAAATTGAGTTTAATTTCAACTAACCTTCACTGATTCTATGTTGGAATGCTTGTGCTTTGTACATTATGGCTAAGACAAAGGGCAAATAGGTGGTGACTTCAAACAAGAAATCAGAGAGAGATTCTCCTCCTCCCTCACCTTTGAAAATGCATCAGGGTGTCACAATTAATGAGCCATCTGAGACCCTTCATCCACAACAAGCACTTCCACATACTTCTAAGAGTGTGGGTTAAAGACTACGGAAGCATGTAGCCATATAAAGGATGGATATCCGTTCCAAGCTTGTATCATCTCCACACGATCCAACTCCTGCTTCTCGAGTTCTCCTGATAATAGCTCCAAGGGCCCTTAATAGGCTCAAGGCAGATGGAGAATGGACAATTCTTGAGGAGCGAAGGCTCTCTACTAATGGGGTAACGAGTGATTACTTGGCCGTATGGGAGACTATTAAGTTTCACCAGTTTGAGTCATTCACAAGACCCAGAAAACCATATGTGCCAAAATGGGTCAGGGAATTTTACGATGCCTATGTTAAGGCCCTGCCTAAGAAAAGAAAGGGCATAGTCTAGAAACACTTAGAAGAAGTAGAAGTATGTGGTAAGAAAGTGCCATGTGATGTAAGGACGATGAATATTTTTCTTGGTACCAAAAGCAACTCGACCAATAGCTTTCATCTTTGGATGAAGTTCAAGTTAGATTCCCAGAAGGAGTGGTTGGCAGCACTTATTTTAGATTTGTCTCCTCCATGGATAGTTGAAGAAGCTAAAATTGAAAAGAAAGAAATAAATTGTGTGGGTTGTTATGGGTTTGGATTTATAAGCAGCAATATAATGTCGTCTCAAAATAAGTCCATCCTCAGCTTCCAAAAGTAGTGCTAAAGAGGTGTATCATTGACCAGATAGAACTTAATGTGAGGTCCATTATTGTCAATGAGATGCTACTAAGGGCCAGATAAGAATAGATATTCCTTCCATTCTCAGCCCTTATCACTCAGCTTTGTGAGAAAGCAGGAGTTCCCTTTCGGGAGTAATTTTATGTACAGATCACCCCGGCCTCTTCCAATGACATCCGCCGGATTGAGGCTTACTATTTATGGGATGATGTGGCTCGTAGGAATCCTCTTCCACCAGACACCTCGCCCATTGTTGATCTGACTACTTTAGCTTCGGAGGCCAGCACACATGCTCCTTCTGTGAAGCACGCTAGTATATCGTCCTCCCCTGCCATGCCTTTATCTTTTACTATGCCTCTTACTCCTGCTACTATTGTGAATGTTGTTGCTGCTATGCCAGCCCCTATTCCTACTCCCCATCCCCCCTTTACCCAGGCCTTGATTTATCAAATGGGCAGTCTTCCTTGGCCTGTGGATGTTAGCACCGCCAGGGTTGAGAGAGACATGCCCGGGCTGATTGATAGGGAAATTAAGAGGGCAATGGCCCCTTTGAGAGAGAGGGTGACTCGATGTGAGGGGTTGATTGAGGGCGATAGTGTGAGGTTGGACAACCTCACTACTTTATTAGAGGCCCGAGAATGCCAAGGGTAGTTACGAAATGCTTTCACCTTCAGAGGCGACATGGCTACTTTGAGAGTGGAGGTAGAACAGCTGAGGTCTACAGATATTTTGATGTCGTGGGGAGTGGTTCCCCTACCTAATGCACCTACCTACATGCCACCGAAGATGCCCAGCAGTGAGCCACCTTTATGTGTGTAGAAGAGTGGGTTAGATGGTAGAGCTGCTACTGATGATGTTGATGTTGATGTTGAGAGGGACGATAATGATTTGGCCGAGGAGATGGATGAGGATGAACATGGGATTGCACAGACACTCACGGAGTTGCACGATACCGAGGAGATAGTTGTCTAGGCCACAGTGGAGAGATTCATTAGAGAGACTTAGGCAGTTGGTGCTAGTGGAGTCCTTCAGACTCCACCATTCCTCCAGTGATGTGACGGGCACTGATGCCCCAAGTGATACCGCGTTGTTACCTTTTGTGATATTATTGCCGGGCAGTGATGCCCCGGAGGATTCTACGCCTCTTGAGACATCATATAAGAGCACTCCACAGGCTTTGCCTGTTAGGGGGATATTTTAGCTCTTCGTCCTGTACTCTTTTACATCTAGATTAAGGACACTGCACTTTTCTTTTTGGTGGGGTGAGAGCCTTTGTGCAATTATTTCCCTTTTGCTTTGTATTTTTTATTTTTAAGTTTCGATTGATTGTAGCATTTTACTTTTGTTTATATTAAAGTGTTTCATTTGGTTCTGTTTATCTCCTTATGCCTCCTGTGTTTCTCTCAAATTTACAACTACCCTATGAGTTTTGAAAATCGTGAAATGCTTGAGTTTTCATTGATAATAATTTGAGGATTGATTGTGTTCAATATCGATGTCTTGAATAGTACTCATGATGAGTATGATGTATAATGTTAATGTTGCAAGAATGAAATCAATGTGGCTGCTCTTTTGAGCGATCTCTTTAAATCTTTTGTAGACTAGCTATGTTGTGATGTGAGCCTTGCAATGAACATCACTGTACACTTTTGATCTTTTCAGGCTGTGTTAAATGAGTGTATTCGAAGTGCCATGTGTGGCGAGGTCTTACTTGAAAACATGTGTGTGGAATCCTAGAATTTGTCTTGTTAGTCCATTTGTCTAAACCTTGGTAATCGTAAGGCGTGATGTTGGGAAGAAATTCTAAGAGGGAACCCAAATTTCCATATCCTTTGTCACTACGTTGTGAGGGTGTGCATCCATTTTGGCACAATTTGAGCCTAAACAATTTGTTAAGAAAACAACAATAAAACCTCTTGAGCAAAATTGTCCCTCCTTCTCACCCATTATCCTTTTTGAATCATTGATATATTATAATAGCCAACTCAGGCCAAAAGACTAAGTTGAGAGTGCGGAAAGAAAGGAGGAATGAAAGTCAAGTAAAGGGCAAGGTAAGATGAAATGAGACTCAACATTGTATTTTTGTTGAAAAAGAAGGAACCCCTACTTATTAATAAAAGAAAAGAAACAAAAAGAAACATGGTGATGAAAAATTTTGAAAAATAGAAATGAAAAAGAGAAGTTGATAAAATAAAGGGGATTCCGAATAAAGTGAGTGAAAAGTCAAAGTTACAGTTCTCAAATGAAAAAGAATGAAAAGAACTTGAGAAGAGGTGAAGATGATTGCAACAATGCTTTGAAAAGGTTAAGTCATTGAGCCAAATAGACCATACCTTAACCCTCAGCCTCATTACAAGCCTAAAAGACCCTTGAGATCTTGTATGAACTAGGTTGTGGGATGATTGGAAAAATGGGCAAACTTGTAGGATGAAGCTTGCATGTATTTCTCTTTTGAGAGAGTGAGAGTTGCATTGATTACTTATTTCTTTGTTCATTTTCTTTATGAGAGCATATAATCATTCTTGATGTGAGGGTACATGAACGCATTTGTTGAAACGTGGTCTTGCATTAGAAACGAAACTACAGTGAGCTTGAGCTTGTGTTGAAACCAACTAGTCATCATTTATATATTTTTTATCATGATTGAGTGTAGCATGTTTCTGAGAGTAGTCTTGTAGTGGTACTTGCATGTTAGCTCCCATTGAGTACTGTTGTAGACACCCTTGTTGAGCTGATTTCATTCTTGAATTACTTGAAGACAAGCAAAAGTTTAAGTTGGGGGTGTTGATGAGTGGTAGATTTACACTTATTTGAGGCCTATTTAGCTAAACAATTAGTGCCTTTAATGTCTAATTATGTCCTATTCTAATGATCTTTTAATGATTTGCTGCTATCAAGGCTAAAAGACAAGGAAAAGATGAATGTGTGAAAGAATGGCCAAAAACATAAAAAGAAGTGTAAACTCCACATTTTGTGATCGCCTATTGCAAAGGGAAGATCGCCTAACAAGGACGATCTCGCCCAAGCTGAAAGTGCCATGATCTGGTAAGGTGAGGTAGTAAGGCAAACTCACAAGATTAACGGCGATGCACCGAATGCAAAAAGCAAATAAGGTGAACATGGCCAAATGTGACAGTATTGGATGATAAAAGTAAAGGCTTAAAAGGTGAACAAGGTGGTACTCGGTGATATGACGAATGTGAAAGGCAATCTCAATCGAGCTCACCGATTGAGGTTCAAACACCTGAAACCTAGAACAAGAAAAGGCGACCTGAAGATCATAGGACGTTTCACCCACATGATCGGTGAGCTCGACTAACGTCGCCCAATTGGTCATGTATTAAGTTTTGGGCCAAATTTTGGGAAAATTATAAATAGCCCAAAGGAGAGAGAAATAAGGAGGTTCACATGTGAGAAGAATTGAAGGAGTGAGAAACTTGAGAGAACAACTTTACCTTGTGAAGAACACTTTCTAGTTTTTGAGATTTTTCCACTTTGTTGTTGAAATTGACAAATTGAAGTTGAATTCAAAGTGTTTTTTCTTGTAATTTCTTAGTTTCATGTTACCTATGGTAGCTTTCACTAATGGTATAATTTATTTACTTTTTTTTGATAGGTCACTAAAACCCTAAGATCTAGGGGTGAAATTCTGGGGTTGGGTGTCAATTTAATATAGTGGGTATTTTGTTATGCTTTGTTTTGGTTCTATTCATATATATATATATATATATATATATATATATATATATATGAATCTGATCTAATTAGCATGAGGTCAACTTATGGGTTAAGGTTGCAAAATTAATTTCTACTTTCGATCTCCGGTCGATGCTCAAAAGAGATTGATTGGAGTAGGTAATTAGTCCAATACTAGCAATTTAGGTTTGATATCTATAACTTGCTTGAAAATAGAGGTTATGGGTTAGATCTATTTGCCATATCTCTCCATCGAAAGAGATAATAGAGTAAGGTATTGGGTAGTTTAATGTAGTACATAGATGAGACTGAAAGGAGATTCTATAAAAGAATATTATGAGATCGAAAGAAGATTAGTGTTATTGAAAATGACTGAGCCTAATGATGAATATTCATCACTATAGAGCACACAATTACCCCTATGTAACATTGATAGACAATCCTCGTGCCCCTCCATTGCTTGTTATTTCTTGAATTTTCCAAAATCGTAGATTAATTGTGAGCATTGATAGCAAAATCCTTTTTATTAAATTGGTAGAATCATCCACCCACTTCTTTTTACCACTACAAATGAATGACTTTACAATCAAAATTTGTTGTTAAGAATTCTCTACAATATATCATTTTCTATGGAATTCGACCCCGATGCTTAGTTGGGTATTTTTATTGACGATGACTGCTTTCTCTTTTAACTGGTTTTGAAGAGTACATTTGAGCATTATCATGCAGCCGCCTGGCCTAATTTATCAGACCAAGCTCACGACCAGCCTTAGACTTGATTAGTATTTGTGTAATTTCTCCTTCATTTTAGCATCAATTTTGGTGATTTGATTTCTGGAGTGTTTGTTGGAAGGTTGCCTACATGATAGAGTGGTTGGAGTACATCACGGAACCTCTGTTTGAGGTAATATCAGTGTAGAAGCTTCTTCCCTCTCTTGTTTTTAAGCTTAAATTGAGTTTTCATTGTTGTGTTGTGTTAGCTGATTTTCAGGCCCCGAATTGTGTCCAATTTGGAACACAAATTCAAGGCATAATTTAGGACCTCTTGACAGAGTCAATTTCAAGATTCCCACCGTGGGTCCCACATTCCCATTTTGACTCAATTTGGGGTCTATTTCCAATTATTGCAATTTTTGTGTCAGAACGTCTGTAATGACATTGTGATCAATAACTAGATAGCGTGGTGGTTTTCAGAGGCATTTTGGAAGTGGATAGCTTTTATGCGGTTGATTTGGAACGCTCGTGATTGGATTCGACGGAGGCTTCGGTCACCTTTCTTGATTGAGCTTCTAAGATGATGCCTAGTATTGATGTCATGTACTATTTGATTATAATTCTGGGTATTTAGCTTTCCTCTTGTTATTTCATCCTTTCTTGATCCCGCAGAAGCCTTAGGCTTAGTGTAGGCGTTGGGATCCTTAGGTTAGGTTAGTAGCTTTTCTTATGGTGTAGACACTCTTGTTTAACCTTATTGGGATTGTTACATGTGGCCTTAGACTTGGTATGACCTTAGGTGCTTTAGATTGTGTTTTAGTGCCTCGTAGTTATGCTTTGCTTCCTGTAGGGCTTGTATCGGGTTGTTCTCCTTGTGTCAATTCTTGTGACCTAGGTTGCTCATCGTAGCTATGGCTTGGTCCTTGCTATGCTCTGTCATGGACTGGAGCGATATGATTGGGGTAGGACATCATCCCTTGTGTGGATCCCCTTTTTATTGATTTGAGACTTCTTCTTTGGCCCTCTCTCTTGTTGTTCAGAAGTTAACATATCCTACTCTTATTGAGCTAGGATATATTATTAGGCACGACACCTTATGCGAGGACCAGTTGGATCCCAGGTAAGCACTTTTTTCCTTTGGTAGCGTGTTTGGGTGTCCGTATGCTTATTTGACTTAAGTGTCTTGTTTGAATGCTGGTTATGGCCTGCATTGCATTGTTTGTTCATTCTCATGGGTTTTTGTAGTACAATCCCGAGCATGCATAGGCATACTTACCATTTATGATGAAATACTATTTTACTTGCCTTTTATTCTAACTGGTTTTAACGGAATTCTTACCACCTAGATCACTTGATTTATTGGCTTTTAATATTACGAGATGTCAGGGACGTTCTCATTTTCTACTTGTGATATTCAAGGCATCTTGGATGTGCTAAGTTTTTACTTGACTAGCCTGCACGTCGACCCCCTTTCTTGCATGATTTTTGCTACTTATGATCCTCTACGGAGTCGATCCCTTCTATTCACAATTTTGAGGCCTAAGACCCGGTTCGAGCCTACGCAGTGTATATGGAGTACCCGCTTCCCCTATGAGCCCCTCTTCCTGTGAGTACCATAGTACTGAATGAGGGAGCTACATGGGTCCTACCTCACCCGTAGGGCATGGAGGTCGGTCTATACACTTAGTTACTGATGGTTACTGATGGTTCTATTGCATCCTTTGCATTCATATGCGTTGCCTATCACCAGTATACTTGTTTGTTGCTAGTACCCTTCGGTTTATAGGGGGCTAGTTTGGTTATGTTTGCTATTTGTACCTTCCGAGTTTATGGGGATTTGGTTAGGTTATTGTTTGACTATATTATATTCTCTGTTATTATTTTACTGTTAGCAGATAGGCTTGGATTGTAGAATTGTGGTTGTGGGCCCCCCTGACCCTAGGTAGTTGACTTGGTATCTTAGTTGCTTATGAATAGGTTCTTGGCTTGCATTCCAGGTACGTGCTTGACTTAGGTTCTTACTCTTTGTACCTCATTTCTATTCTTTTGCCAGCCTACTTTGGTATTTTCTCCTTAGTTACTTGTGCTTTGCTCTCCTTATTACTTGGTGTTTATGCTTGTATTATCTTTTGATCTCAGTATGCCATTGCCTACTAGGTACCATTTTTGGTACTCATACTACACTTCTACCCCCTATAGATTGCAGTCTAAGCTATTGCCTTTGATTGGGAGCCGTGCAGAGCAGCCTGGTGTTTCGGAGATTAGGGTGAGCTCCTAGCATCTAGAGCTACCGATTTCTGTCTGTTTTAGCTAGGCTTAGTCTTTATATTGTATTTAAAGACAACATGTACTTGTGTTGTATTTTGAAAAGCCTTGTACTTTTATTTTTGATAAGATGCTCAACTGCTAACTAATGAAGGTTTTAGGATGGTTCCTTGTATTGTTTTCTTATATTATCTTTTCTTCGCTTTGTTATAAGCTTTTTACTCCTTCTTGTTGTCTTTTAGTTTGTAGTGCGTTTCTTATGACTCCAGGCTAAGGGCTAGGCTTACCAACTAGTGAGGTCTAGTAGGTTCCGTCATGACCTGAGAAATTAGGTCATGACACATTCTTCATTTAGCTCGAAGGCTACTCGATCCGTATCCTTACCAAAGTAGTGCTTGACTCATTGTTCATTCACTTAGAATGTTGTTGAATCCTTGATTTTAAGCTCTATATCACCATGTTTTGTCATGCTTACCACTTCGAATGGCCCCACTCCAGTTAGACCTTAGTTTTGTAGGTAATAATCTATGTCTAGAGTTTAAGAGCAATACCTTTTGTCCTGGAGTAAAAGTGTGAGTTACTATGTGCTTGTCGTGCCATCTTTTGGTCTTCTCTTTGTAAAGCTTTGCATTATCATAAGCATGGAGCCTAAACTCCTCGAGTTCGTACAATTTTCCTACTCTTTTTTCCTGCCTGGTAGCTCTGGGTCAAGATTTATCTTTTTGATCGGCCAATATGCTTGGTGCTCTAGCTCTGCCGGAAGATGGCATGCTTTACCAAACACCATGTGATAGGGAGAAGTCCCTATAGGTGTCTTATATGCTGCCCTATATGCCCATAACGCATCATCAAACTTTTCGGCCCAATCCCTTCTTTGTGCATGTATAGTTTTCTGCAAGATTTACTTCACTACGTGATTGGAAACTTCTACTTGGCCACTTGTCTGCGGGTGATATGTCATAGCCGATTTATAATGTATACCATACTAGGCCAAAAGTTTCTTCACCAAATGGTTAATGAAGTGCTTTCATCCATCACTATTGATCACCCTTGGAGTACCAAATCGAGTGAATATGTGCTTTTTTTTTAATTTAATAACCACTTTGAATAATTAGTCGAAAGAGCTACAGCCTCAATCCACTTGGATACATAACCCACTGCCACTAGAATTTATTGGTTTCCATCTAATGGTGGGAAGGGACCCATGAAGTCAATACCCTACATATCAAAGATTTATACCTCAAGAATAACATTCAGTGGCAATCATGTGTTCTAGATATGGTACCCAACCTTTGGCATTGGTCATATTCTTTCACACAGGATATCAAATCTTTGAACAATGAGGGTCAAAAGAATCCAGATTGCAATACCTTGTGAGCCATGTGCTCTCCTATATGATCTCCTCAGTATGGTGATACATGACAACTCTCGAGCACTTACTTGACCTCATTTTCCAGAATGCATCTTCTCACCACTCGATCTATCCCTTTCTTGAACAAGAATGGTTCTTCCGAGATGTAGAACCTTGCATCATTCTTTAGCTTTTTTCTTTGTTGAGTGGTTGCGCCGGGTGGAAACAATCAACTTACATATAAATTCACTATATCAGCATACCAAGGTGCTTGAGTGATATCTAGGGCCATTAACTACTCTTCTAGAAACTCTTACCAGATTAGTCCTTCATTGGGCACATGAGAGAAATCTTCCAAACGTGAGAGATGATCAGAAATTTGGTTTTCTGTGCCCTTTCTATAAATCCACCGAATCAACCTTGGTTTAGCATCCTTCTTGTTGAATAAGTACCTATTTACAACATGGTCAGTAAAGACAATTAATTTGGTAAATACCAAACACGATTTGAACTTGTCGAAGGCGAATACTAAGGCAAGCATCTCCTTCTCAGTCATTGCTTAATTAGATTGTGTAAAATCTAGGGTCTTGCTAGAATAATTGATTGAATGGAACACCTTATCTTTTCTTTGTCCCAGTAGTGCACCCACTGCTACATCGTTTGCATCACACATCAGTTCAAATGGTAGCTTCCAATAAGGAGCACTCAAGATTAGAGCTTCAATTAAGCTCTTTTTCAGTACCTCGAATGCTTTGATGCAATTGTCGCCAAACTCGAATTTCACCTCCTTCTCAAAGACACTACACATAGGTCAAGAAGTCATAGAAAAGTCATTGATAAATCTCTGGTAAAAACGTGCATGCCCTAGAAAACATCTCACTCTTTTGACAGAAATTGGAGGTGGCAATTTCTCTATCACCTCAACTTTGGCTTTATCTACTTCTAACCCATGCTTCGAAACTTTGTGACTTAGATCTATTCCTTCCCAATCCAATAAGTGACGTTTCTCCCAATTGAGCACTATATTTTTATATTCACATTGAGCAAACACTCTATCAAGATTTTAGAGACATACCTCAGAAGAATTCTCAAAGACTGAAAAATCATCCATGAATAACTCTACAACTCCTCCACCATGTCATGAAAAATAGCCATCATACATCTTAGGAAAGTGGTGGGAGCATTACAGAGTCCAAATAACATACGCTTAAAAGCATATGTGCCATAAGGTCAAGTGAAGGTAGTCTTCTCTTGATCTTCGGGTGAAATCAAAATCTGTTTATATCCTGAATATCCATCTAAGAATCAGTAGTACTCCTGTCTTACTAACAGGTCAAGCATTTAATCAATGAATGGTACTGGGTAGTGATCTTTCCTCGTGGCATCATTCAGCTTTCAGTAATCCATGCAAATCCTCTAGCCAGTAACACTTCATGTGGAAATCAACTCATTCTTTTCGTTCTTCACTACAACCATACATCCTTTCTTTGGTACACATTGCACATGACTCACCTATTTATTGTCAGATATAGGGTATACTATTCCAGCATATAACCACTTGATCGCCACTTTTCTTAGCACTTCTTTATTAATGGATTTAGTCAACATTGATGTTTTGCATTGGGCTTGTGGCCCTCCTCAATATTGCTTTTGTGCATTCATAATGCCAGACTAATCCCTTGAATATCAGACATTTTCCACCCGAATGCCTCTTCCTTCACCTCAGAATCTCCAATGCCGCATCAACCTGTGCTTCGGATAACTCTGCAGAAAGTATCACCAGTAAAGTTTCATTGTCGCCCAGATATGCATACCTTAGGTGCATCTGAAGAGATTTTATCTCTAACTTGGGTGCTTCTTCAATTGAAGGTTTGGGTGGAGGTCCCAAAACTTGATCTAATGTTTCCACCAAACCTCTTTGGGTTCCCATGAGTGCCACATCAAGGCAAGTGGCCAACTCTTGTGCTTTTGCATCCCCAAAAATGGCATGAACTACCAATACTATTTCCAATGGATCTTTGGAAGCAATGTAATGCGATTCCGTGGCTAGATCAACAACAATGATAGCAGACAACTCTTTATAGACAACTTGTTATTTCAACGCACGGTAGACATCAACAACTTCTACCTTTTCATGGGCTCTCATAGTTAAATGCCTTGCTGCTACATCAATCAATGCATGTCCAATGGCTAAGAAAGGTCATCCCAAGATGAATTGTACTTCAGGATCAAGCTCAATGTTTTGGACCACAAAGTCCACAAGGAAAATCAGTGGAGCTACTTGTACCAATACATCCTCCACTACCCCTTCTGGACTAGCAACAGATCTATCTACAAGCTGTACAATGATAGCGGTTAGTTTTGGACTACCCAAACCCAATTTTTGATATAAAGATGCAGGTATGAGATTTATACTTGCACCCATATCACATAACCTGCGAGCATGAACACTTTTCCCAATTGTAATTTGCACGTGAAACTACCGAGATCTTTCAACTTAGTGGACAGTCTATTTTGGAATATGGAACTCCACTCTTCAGTAAGTGCTACCATTTCATACTTTATCAACCTCCTCTTGTTTTCCACTATCTCCTTCACGTAATTGGTGTACTTAGGGATTGCCTGCAATATATCAACCAAAGGTAGATTAGCGTGAACTTGTTTAAGGAGAGAGAGAGAGAAACTTATCAAAGCATTCATCCTCGCTCTGCTTCTTGGATTTTTGTGGAAAAGGAGGAGTTGATTTCTCTTGAGGTGCAGCCTTCTCTTCATTTGAAATCTGACCAACCTCTCCATTTTTCTTTTCTCCACTCACTACTTCGGTATTTCACTTCTTTGGAGCTAGTTCTTCTAACTGTAGCCCACTACGGGCACCCACAAAATTCATGCTCCTCGGATTAGGGTAAGTATTTCTTGGCGAACCTCATTGCCGGCTTGAATTTTGAGCACTAGCAAATTCTGCAAATTCACTTCCAAAATTTTGGGTGGACAACTGGTTATTGCTTGAAAAAATATTTGCATTAGTTCTTTCCACATTTGCATTAGTTTTTTCTAATTCTGCCATTATCTTCTTAAACATCTTTTCAGTAGTCATGGTTCTTTGTTGGCCGCCTATTACTACCTTGGCCATGGTTTTGAAAATGCTGCCCGTTTCCTTGCAGTCGGTATTGATTTTTCCTGTGCATCTGATTTTGGTATTGGTTACCACCCCATGAGAAGTTTGGGTAATTCCTCCAACTTGGGTTATATGTGTTTCCATAATTATGCATTCCTCCACCACTTTGTGCATTACCAACATAGTTCACATAATCTGGATTTGACTCACAGTACTCAATCATGTGCTCTTCACTACCGCAAAATTCGCACCACCCTTGGGATTATTGTATTGCATTCACTTGCCCCATTTGTTTCCTAGTGTTAGCTTAATGATTTGAGTTGTTATCTGGTCTTGCCAAGCTTCCGTGTTTGTAGCTAATGTAGTTATGGGATCCACTTCTAGTATTCCTGTAGCCTTTTGCACCACGCTTCATGGCATATCTGCATTCCATTCCGGGTTACTTTTCGATAGATTGTTTAAGAGCCCAAATGACTCATCATATGTCTTTTTTAGATATTGTCCACCAGCAGCAGAGTTTGGAAGGACTTTTGCATTATGCTCCAGGCCTTCAATTAATATGTGAACCAACACCTCATTGGCTTGATAATGATATGGGCACGCGATCAGCATTTGTTTAAACATGTCGCATGCTTAATAGATGTTCTCTCCCCTTTTTGCTTGAAGCTTAAGATTTCACTTCTCAAGTTTGCAGTTTTGCCCAAAGGAAAGAATTTCATCAATAATTTCCTTGCCAGATTGTCCCATGTAATGACGGAATTTGCTGGTTCAGATGACAACCAGTGCCTTGCTTCTCCCAACAGTGAGAATGGAAAAAGAGCTAACCTCACGTAATCAAATGATACTCCCTTCGGAACGTAAGTTTCACTTATCTCCAAAACATTTCTTATATGCACTTGGGGGTCCTCATACCGAAGGGTAGTGAATTGCCCAGTTGAGTGAATGAGTTGCACCTTATTTTTCTTCAGCTCGAATCTCCCACTCGATGGTGGATTTCAAATACTGGAAGTAACATTGGTGGTGACTGGGGCTGCCACATCACGCACTGGTCTTGTTTACATCACTACAGGTACCTCTTCATGTTCGTCAACCAAGTTTTCCTCAGGATTTTCCTCTATGCCTAGCTCGATCTGCTAAAGAGGGTATAGAGCCGCCAGCCTTCTTTGTTGATGGAGAAATCGTGCAGGTTTCGGCAACGGCTCTACAAGTTTTCTTCCTTGAGCCAGGATCGTATTTTGTGTTCCTGCAATTTCAGAATAACTAAGATCAAGCTATCAAAACTTGACAAATAAAATAGTAGACTTTGAAGAATTAAATATAAACTAATTCTAAAGTCCTCAGCAATGGGGCCAAGAACTTGTTACTCTCGATTCCACATTCAAGTTTACGTGGTCACAAGACTAATAGAATAGCTCTTTCAGAACCTGATTGTCGAACCCAAAGGACTTATAATCAATTTATAATCAATTCAACTAAATCCACAAAATAAAGAAAGTTTTTTCAAGAAGGTTATATTTTCTATTTATATTACGATTGCAATTAATTTAAAGTTAACGTTAACTAACAATGAACAACATCAATTTGGGTGTTTAAATGACAAAGAGAAAATTCTAGGGCTGCAGCATATTAGGAATTCATGTATCGCATCTCTTTCATGGATTTCTTATGGTGATCAAATTAATGATTTATACTGTTGATATTATAATCATGATCTCTCGATCTCTAACTACCTACCTCAGTTGACTGCCAAACTACATCGTTGAGTGGGGATATGTAGTATGCAAGAATGGTGTTCATCCGGATGTCAATCCTAAACAAGAATCTATACAAGTAGTATGCAAGAAAGATCGCGCTCATTGTATTCTTTATTCTATCTATCAATTCGTCTCTCGAGTTCAAGAATAGAAAATGAATTTATCTCAATGGTGATCAAGCAAAAAATACTTAAAATAAGAATACGAGAGTAATTTATATGATAACCAAATTAATCCATAGATATCGATGTTCAACAATTACCAATGGCTACAGTCCCAGTACAAGGGCTTTTAGCCACTCGTACTTATCAAAAACATAAACAATATTGTTTTCATGCAATTAAAGACTAAAGAAAAAGTAGAAGATTGAAACCTAAGATGAAGTGTTATCCCTTGCTCTTGCACTTGAAAAAGAAGAAGTAACTTCACAAAACAAACCTAGGGTCCTATTTATAGAGTTTTGGAAACTAATCCCTTCTCCTAATTGGATTTGGAATCCTTAAAAATCTGGAAATTCATCAGGGAATTCAGGGGCAGGATGCCACCAGTGCACTAGGCACAAGTTGTAGGATTTTCCAAGCTGGCGCGGAGCACTGTAGTATGCCAGCACTAGTCCTCAGTTGTTTTGGGGCTAGGGTAGCGCGCCAATGCTACCCCATGTGTGTATTTTCATTGTGCTCTTTTTCCTTTCCTCCCGTAAGGTCTTTTCTAGATTTCATTATGCTCATACTCCTTTAGGAACCCCTACATATCACTAATCATGTAGGTTAGTGTACAATCATCGCAATACTCATCAAAACATTTCAATTGGCATCGAGAATATCTCTAAACATAAGGTACGTGCGGGTAAATCATAGTAATTGGGAATATAAATATGCCCAAGATTAGGATCCCTAAACCTGGACTAACCAATCCTAGTTCATATGAAATTCATACAAAATTTATGTAATAGAACACAATCAAGAAGAGTAGATCATAGCTTACCTCAAAACTAATCACGTGTGCTCCAAATTTGCTGAATTGGCACTTTTCCCTCCTGAATCACCTCTGATCGTTGTCACGCTAACATAATATTGATCACAACATCAATATGGAAATTTAGACATCAAAATCACAATAGTTGAAGATGGGCCAAAAATTGAGTCTTTAATGAGATTATGGAACCTGCTTTGGGAATCCCAAAATTGACTCCATCAAAACATCCAAATCGACATACTAAACTCGTGTCCCAACATGGGGCACAATTCAATGCTTGAAATAGAAAAAAATAGTACATGCAAGAAAATTCACCATTAACAAATATTAAAGATCCTGAGAAGCCCTTTACGGGTAGAAAGTACCTCCACGCGATGCTCCCTTAACTTCCCCTACCACTCCAATATGTAGCCATGCCAACTCCAAACACCCAACACCAGAAATTGCCTTAAATGAAGCTCCCTAGCTCGAGAAATCACAATTGGAGTATTTGATTCAAAGCTGAAAATGACCCTAGTCTTTATTATAAAGACAAGGAAATTACCTTCCGTGAAAGCAGGCCCCGGGCCACGATTGTAGATGTCAACAAGACCAGTCAATTAGGTCCTTCATTGCAAACATGGTGGTCATCCCCCTAATGCAGAGGGTCGAGGTGAATCCTCTCCATGATTACAAAGATCACCACGGGAACGCGATGCAGAACGGGAAAAGCCTTCACGATGGTGGCATCACACCTGCAAACGTGAAGAGGAACAGGTGTTGCACCAGCTGGTGCAGCTATAGTAGATTCAACAATGCTCAAAATCCCCAACAGGATTCTCGGGATTTATTTGGAACACCATGCATGCAAATGAGATATGCTATCCCACCAAATTTGGCTTTATGGACTCAATAGAGATGCCAAAACTTCAAACTGAGGTTGTCTCGATGAAAAGTGAGTCCCACACCATACCTTCATTTTAAGCTAAATTTCACAAGGGGGCTCAAAATGAGCCCATAAGCCTCAGGATCCGCACAAAAGATCCTTCTTGAAAAAACTAGATGTTTTGGAGCTAACAGAACCATCAGAATTCCATTATGAGGTTGTGTACCTGATGTATTGATTGAAATCAACTGTTTAAACTTTAGAAGCTATTGAAATCAACTGTTTAAACTTTAGAAGCTCTGAAACACGCAAACTTGCACAAAACTCAAATGAACAAACGTCCGGCTGAACTGTCAGTCCCATCCTGGGAGTCTCTAGCAGAAAGCTCTAAATGTTGAAAAGATCAAAGAACATACGAAATGACCTGGAGAGTCATTACAACATCTGCTACTAAAAGACTTTCATCCTCGAAAGTCAATGGAATAAAAAATGTTGAAGCCACGAAAAGATGAGGGTTTTGGGCCCACATGCTCTTCTTGACCCTAGACAATCTCTTGGAGCAGACAATGCCAACATAGAGCTCAAACTAAGAGAAAATGTTTGAATTCACTTCAAAGTCCCCAAAAATTGTCCAATTCCTTTTTGGACTCTAGCTCTCACCCAATTAAACAGAACCTGGCTGAAAGTACCATATTCATTTGAGATATACCAATACCACACCGAAACCTCCAGATTGAGCAAACACACAACAATGGCAGACGCAACTTAACCCATAAATAGAAATACCTGTCTTCTACTCTAAGTCAAACATCTTATAGTCATTAGGAGTGCCCTATTGATCCTTAGCTATACTAAACATTTGTAGCACCTATGAATCCCTCCTACAATCTCACACAAACAAAACAACGAAGGAATTAAATGCTCCACCTGAACATCGAGGAATGAAAATTGCCAAAACAAGGAACCCATCCCAAGGCAAAGCCCAAAATCCAACTTCAACTCCTAAACTAGCAATCCAAGCTAAAATGCAGCCCTCTAAAACTAAACACACTACTACAAAGGATGATCACCCTCGGATGAAAACAAGCTACATTGATCCTAACTTCATTGAATTTCTTCTACCAAGGGTATTTCTAGAAAATAGACACTATGTGCCCACGAGCTACTCTGCAAGTGCAAATTTGATCCAACCACCCAAATCTAAGGGGGACTAAGTCAATAGGTAGAGTATAAGCATGGTCTAATAGTAAACAATGACCCCAAAGGTACCAACACCAAGCAATGAACAACACAATGACAAAAGTGAACCTTGCATCTTGAAACAAGCATAAAATTACTACAAATTACTTTAACCTTCTACGCAAATTTCCATTCTCCTACGGAGGCTAAAGTCTGAAGTTGTAAATGAACACCACCAATCTGATACCAAATCACAAGTCTGACCCTTAGATGTATCAACACCACCAGCGTTGAACACCGATAATACATAGGAGCAACAAGGGATCATATTTCAAATTCTTGGATAGCCATAATCAAACACCTAAAACCATCAAAAAGAGACAAACCAAAAATACCAACAAAGCAAACCTTAACTCCACACCCCAGAAATTGAGGATAGGATTAAAGTAAGAGAGTAATTGACCAAGTAGGACTACCACGATAGCACAGAAGGCCATACAACCCTTCACACAACTTCGACAACCACTAACCTCTCAACTACTACACAATCGGAGGGCAAAGAATGAAGGTAACCTTCTAAGCCAACTAGATAAAATAATACCACAACTTTATGACCAAATATTGCTAGTCTAGCCACCTATCAAGCAAGGATCATAAAACTACAAAAGAAAACAATAAGAGTGGCAAGAGGGAAAACCAACTAGTCCTACAACACTGTCACAACAAATCCACTAAGGCAAACACATGGGGAGTTACTCAACCACTACTCCCAATCATAGAAACACGACCTAGATGATCCACTACTAAAAGAAATCGACTATAGGGGCATAAACACATACATATAATCTCTAATAGGCTTGCAAAACAATGGAGAGATGAACAACAAGTCAAATAGACACAAATGAGTATGTAAAAACCAAATCCACACAACATAAGCAATAAAGGGGTAAAACAATGAAACCACATCAAGTATAGGGATAACTGGAACCTCGGCCCTCAGTTGCCCTATAGATGCATTGAACAGATCGGATGCGGTCTCCAACTCATCACCTAAAGCATCACCAGTAACACTCAAGGCACCACCTCTAACCAAAAGTACCATCAACCCATGAGACTGACCCAACTAAATATATCTCACTATGGTTCCACGCTGTGGACACACTCAAGACCGATGGCCAAACTCTCCACAGATACGACAAGCTTCGACAAGATCCGATAACCCAAGATTTGGGAGTAGTAGATGCTGATAATATCTGGATGGTCAACTCCCACCTAGGAAAATCCTCGGACTTGTGGCCAACCTCTCCACAATAATAGCAGCCTTATAGTCTAAAGCCCATCGTGAATAATTCAATGAGCTACCTATCTAACCCTGCCATACTGAGGACCACTCCTAGCCGAATGAACCAGTATCCTTCGACAATCTCTAACAAAGTGCCCCAACTTTCTACATTGATAGAAACAATCACCAAGAGCAATCTCCCGAAAAGACCCTTCTAGAATAAAATGAGCTCCAACACTTAAATGCCCAAAATGAATATCCAGTGAAGTTTGACCCATACTAAGATAATACCCACCACCTCGAGGTCAGATGCTATCACTATTGTACTGATGGCGAGGTCTCTTATCGTTATCTTTGTAAGTCTCAAAGCACGTCTACTCCATGGCCCTCGTATGACTAAAAACATGGGAAATAGTAGATCAAGCTGCTATTAAATGCTAAGACGATGACCGGACTGGCTAAGACAACCCCTTACTTGAATCTTCATTCTTAGGGAATAATGTAGGGGTATGCCCAGCCACTCAAGAAATCCAAATACATACTTATAAATGGACAAAGAGCCCTGCTGGGGACTAATAAACCCAACTTGGATGATTGAGCCATAACACTTTGACTGAAGCTACCTTCTTCTACATGAATTATCGCACTTGCCTATCAAGAATAGATATCGAACCTTCCTCATATGCTAAATTCTAATTAAGATTCACATCTTCTAGCTGAATATTATGGCTATCATTATGAACATATCATCACGGACAATCTTGGAAGTAATGCAAGTTGGTATGCCACCAACCTAATTTGATCCAAAATCTCATAAGGACCAATGTATCTAGGTCTTAGCTTCCTTTTTGCCCAAATCTCATAACTCTTTTCATATGGGAAACTTTCAAAAAGACCTTTTCACCCCTCATGAACTCTATATCATGTACTTTCTTATTGACATAGGACTTCTGTCTACTTTGTGTGGTCCAATGCCGTTCTCGTATCAATGTAACTTTTTGTAAAGCTTGTTGATTCAAATATGGACCTAATAATAATGCTTCACTAGGTTCAAACCATCTGAATGGTGATTGACACCTGTGACCATAAAGATCCTCCTATGGCTCCATCTGTATACTCAATTGATAGCTATTATTATAAGCAAATTCTTCCAAAGACAACTGATCATCCCAATGACTACCAAAATCAATCGCATAAGCTCTAAGCATGTCCTCCAAGATCTGAATAAAACGTTCAGATTGTCCATCAGTTTGGGGGCGAAAAGTTGTATTCAACTCAACCTGTGACCCCAACAACTTCTGAAGAGACTTCCAAAACTCAGCAATGAATTGTGCACCTCGATTTGATATTATTGAAATAGGCACCCCATGAAGTCGAACTATCACTCAAAGGTAAATGTCTACTAACTGCTTCGTGGTATGAGTAACTCGAACTGGTATGAAATGAGAAAATTTTGTGAGTCTTTCCCTAATTACCCAAACTGAGTCATGTTTCTTGAAAGTATTCGGCAACCTAACAATGAAATCCATATTAATCCTTTCCCACTTCCACTGTAGGATAATCAAGTCATACATTACTCCACCAGGTTTTTGATGTTCATATTTGACCTATTGACAATTTAAGAAACTCGTCACTTGTTTCAAAATATCAGCCTGTATACCTTTCCACGAGTATAATTCATGCAAGTCTTGATACATCTTCGTAGCACCTGGGCGGATGGAGTATCGCGAGCTATGATCCTCTTCAAGTATTAGCTATTTCACATCATCCACCATGTAAATACAAAATCTACTATGACGATGTAGAATGCCCTCACCATCAATAGAGAATGACTTCACGCCTCCATTCTACACTCGATCTCATAGCCTAGCAAGTTGGGGATCGTCATATTGGCAAGTCTTGGCTTCTCCAACTAAGGATTATTGCACCACCACATCTGCAAGCAACCTGTCAGGCAATCTATGATCAATTCAAACTCCCTGAGTGGCTAAAGCCTAAATATCCATAGCCATTGGTCACCTTTCAGCAATAATCTAGGCAAAGCTACACATACACTTCCTACTCAAGGCATCATAGACCACATTCACCTCTCTAGGATGATACAAAATACTAAGATCACAATCTTTTAAGTAGCTACAACCACCATTGTTGCCTCAAATTCATATCTCTTTTCTTGAATATGTATTGCAAAATCTTGTGATCAATATAGATTTCACACGGCTCACCACAAAGATAGTGACACCAAATATTGAGTTCAAATATGATTGCGGCCAATTCTAAGCCATGCGTCGGATAATTCTTCTCATGAATCTTTAGTTATTGAGAAGTATATGCCACCACTTTACCATTCTACATTAAGACACAACCCAAACATATTCTAGATGCATCACAATAAATAAAGAAACCACCCTCCGTTGTAGGTAAGATCAAAATCAGAGTCGTAGTAAATGCAATGTTTAATTTTTGAAAACCTTCTTCACACCCCTCTAACTATTGAATACCACACCTTTCTAAGTTAAACTTGTCAATGGAGCGGGTATCTTTGAGAAACCCTCCATAAACCATCTGTAATATCCAGCTAGTCCCAAGAAACTATGTATCTCTGTAGGAGTATTAGGTTGAGGTCATTCACAAAGTTCTTCTATCTTCCTTTGATCAACTTGGATTCTATCTCGTGACACCACATGTCCTAAAAAGAAAATTGTGCTCAACCAGAACTCGCATTTTGAGAATTTGGCATAAAGCTTTCATTCTCTAAGTGTCTGCAATGCAATTCTCAACTAGTGTTTATCTTTCGCCTCACCCCAAGAGTAGACCAAAATAACATCAATAAACAAAATCACAAAATGGTTTAAGTATGGCTTGAATACCCTGCTCATGGGGTTCATAAATGATGTGGATGTATTACTTAGTCCAAAAGACATCACCAAAAATTCAAAGTGCCCATATCTGGTCCGAAAGACTGTCTTGGAGATATCTTTGGTCCTAACTCTTAGCTAATGATAACCTGATATCAAGTCAATTTTTGAAAAGTGAGTAGCATTAATGTTTGGGAAGAAGTTTGAGAGACTTGAATTCCACTCTGATTAGGCACTAATGCCTCTAACAAATTCAATAATCTCATCACGACATCAAAAGGCGAAGCAATCGTAGGCGCAATAGTTGGCCCTATTAACGAAGTATCTCGAATGACCTTTTCCTCCACTTGCTCTTTGAGAGAAACTCACGGATGACTCCTATTTACAATTTCAGGCTGAGAAGCGGCATTTGTCCTAGTTAGAACCCTAGTAGGATGAGACCTAACCTGACTACCACTAGGGGTAGAACCAAGTCCCATACCACATCCAATAGATGCATTAGTTCTAACAGCAGAGGAGGAACCACGTTTCTTAGCCATCTGTGAAATAATATTCAAGGGTTAGACTTGATTTAACTCAATGCATGAACAAGAAATGTAAAAGGGAAAACATCCTAAATGTTCGGTAGTGTCAAGGTCATAAGTATGGGTGCTTATATACCCATGAACAAGACTCTACCAACACTGCTCCATAACCCTTGACTTAAAGCCTAGGCTTTGATACAAACTTTGTCACAGTCCAAAATACCCCCTAGACGTGACTAGCACCTGCTAACACCACCTGCCGAGTGTACCAAATATCCATACACTTACCATATCATTTTAGCACAAAAATAAAACATGTGCAACTCTGAAATGCATCAATACTTTTTAAAATTCACTATCAAACAAAAATCGTATATCGATTTATGAAAAAAAGAAACAATCACTTAAAAAATATTTATCTAGCTCAAATCCCACTATACGACAATGGAGCATCTATTAGAGTTACGTGAGTTCAATTGTCGGGCATGGAAACCCAAGAAAAGAAGTCATACGCTATAAATAGATAGAGTTGAAGCACTAGACTCCATGAACAATGCGAAGGCTCACCTCAGTAATAGAATCCACGTGAATGAACTCGTCAGCCACTAGTTTCACCCTTTGCAGTGGTATCTACGTAGATATGTAGGTAAAGAGTGAGCTATATATAAATATAACCAGTAAGATACTCAACCTGCTACTTTTAGTACCCCCTAGAATACGTGTTAGAAAATACATCTTCACAACAAACATATAATGATATGCACAAGAATAAGTTCCATAATATAATGATCAGTAAGTCCAAACAAATGTGCAAAAAGGATACTAAATGTGTCAAACTCAAACCACACTAAAAGCTTATCATAAATGGCAGTGAAAGAGATCAGTCTAGCACCCCGATAAGTCCACGACAGCATATATAATTCCCCAAACAATACTACAGCTGCATGTTGAAGGCCACTAACTTATTACAGCATCATAAGTATGCCCCTAACATATTACGACAACTATATATGTGATGGGTGGTAGATTTACACTCATTTACGGCCTATTTAATTCAACAATTAGTGTCCTCAATGCCTAATTGTGTCTTATTCTAATGAAAATTTGATGATTTGCAGCTATGAGACCAAAGGACAAGGCAAGGATGAATACGTGAAAGAAAGGCAAAAAACATAGAAAGAAGTGTAAACTCCACACTGTTGATCACCTAACCAAAAGGGTGGATCACGCAATGGGCACAACCTCCCCTAAAGAGATAATGTTCAAAGTTGAAATTGTTAAGGCATGTTGGCAGACTGAATATTGAAATAGTGACTCGTCGAATGTAAAGGGCTATCTGAATGACCATCACCTAATGTGACAGAACTTGGACAAAACATGAAGGCTTACCAGGTGAATAAAGGTGGTATTCGGTGATTCGCTTAATGTGAAAGGCATAATCAATTGAGTTCACCATCTGAGGCTCACACACCTGAAGCCTAAAGCAAGAAGAAGGCAAGTTCAAGACAATACGACAATCCACCGAACCTGTTTGGTGAGCCCAACTAATGCCGCCGAAGCTATCATGTAGTGAATTTTGGGTCAAATTTTGGGAGACTATAAACAATCCGAATGCGAGATATTTGATGAGGCTTTTGAGAATTCAATTTTTAGAATAGACTCTGAGATCCTAACTTTGTATGAGTCTTTGAACTCTTTTAGAAATATTCCCCGTTTGGGGTTTTAACTTTATGTTCTTGAAATTGACAAATCAAAGCTGAAATCAAAGTGGGTGTTGATTATACTTGCTTAATTTCATCACATCCATGGCTGCTCTCATAATAGGTATAATTTCTTTACTTTTTGTGATGGGTGGCTAAAACCCCAACTCTAGGGGTGCAAATATGGGGTTGGGTGTTGATTTAATATAGTGGGTGTTCTGTTGTGCTCTATTTTATGGTTGTTCGTTTATGGATTTGAACTAATTAGCATGGGGTTAATTTATGGGTTAAGGTTGCAAACTTAATTCTATATTTGATCTTTAATTTATGCTCGAAAGAGGTTAATTGAAGTGGATAATTAGTCTAATAATTGTAAATTAGGTTTGAGGTCTATGATTTTCTTGAAAGAGAAATTATGGATCAGATATATTTACCCTAATTCGATCAAAAGAGAGATTCCATAAGTTAATGGGTTGATTTGTAGTTCACATAGATGAGACCAAAAGGAGATTCTATGAATGAATGCTATGAGATCGAATGAAGATTAGTGTCATTGAAGATGACCCAGCCTATCCATGATTGTTTAGCAATATTAAGCACCACAACTACCCCTATTTGATATCAATTCCAATCCATGCACCCTAGATTATTTCTCAATTGCTTGAATTATTGAAATTTTAGTTTAATTTTGACTTTTGATAACAAAACCCCTTTTCGTAAATGTGGTTGAATTATCCACTCTTCTCTTAATTGCTGCAAATGACTAAATCTACAATCTAAAGTTCCTAATTGAATTCCTTGTACCATTCTCTGCGGAATTCGACCTCGACTCTTAGTTGGATATTTTTATTTACAACGATCGCTTATTCTCTTAATTGTTTTTTAGGATAGTTTGAGAATTATAATAAAATGGTGCCATTTCTAGGGAATGGTAGATAAGAATTCAGTTGGTGAAGTTTCTTTGTAGATTTGCTTAGTTGTAGTAGATATTTGTTTGTTATTGTGGTTTGTTGTTTTGCAGAGATATAACATGAGTGATCATGCTAGTGACAATGATAGTCACTACGGGCAAAATGATAACATGGGTGACTTGAATGATATGCACATGAATGTCATCCAAACCACGGGAGCTATCTGATTACCTCCTACAATAGGAAGGACAGTCTTTCATGTGACCGGAACAATTCTACAGGTGCTCCAAATGTGAGGAATATTCTGGGTACTTGCCCATAAAGATCCTCATGAGCACCTTAGGAATTTTTTGGATGTGTGTGGGCTATTCACTTGCAAAAAAATTTCAGAAGAGTCCATCCGGTTATGACTATTTCCATTCTCCCTAAGGGGAGAAGATACTAGATGGCTTGTGAAATTACCTAGTGATTCAATCACTTGATGGGAAGAGCTGACTGATGGATTCCTTGAGAGATTTTTACCTTCCTCGAAGATGATAAAGCTTAGGTGTATCATCCAAAATTTTAAAAGGGTGTTTGGTGAACCTATTCATGCGACATGGTTGCGGTTTCAGAAGCAATTATTGCAATGTTCAACACATGGTGTTCTAGACAACTTGTTACTGTAATACTCTTATTATAGCATAGATTAAGCTAATAAAGGCATAGCCAACCAACTTGTGCAAGGTGGGTTGATGAGGCAGCCATATGATGTTGTGGTGTTGTTGCTCGATGACATGAAAAAAATCAATCGAGCATGGTATACTAGAGAAGATCAGGTATCCCCTCTACATGTGGGTATGAGCAAGGAACAGTTGGAAAAAGATGAGGAGAGGGATGAAAATATGGCTAAAATGATGACCCAATTGGACTTGTTGTCAAAACATGTCATGGGAGGTGGACTTTAAGTTGTAAATGTTGTTGGTACAAGCATGAGACAATGTATAGAAAATGCCAAGTTTGAGGCATTATACAATGAGGAAGTACAATACTTGGGAAATCAAGTGGGGGATTCTCATCCAAACTAGCAAAGGCAAGGTGGGAATCAAGGTTGGAACAAGGACCGAGACAATGGTTGGAAAGATTGGAGAGGTGTCAATTAGAGAGAACACGAATTTGAGAAAGATAGGTATATCCCACATCATGATCGGCTCAAACCAAAGGAGCAAGTTGGACCTGAGACAAACCGAATGGATGAAATGCTCACAAGGATCTTCAACAAGATTGAAGGGTCTCATAAGGTGTTGATGGATTTGAAAAAATGACTTTTCCACCTTAACCCAAATGGTGACTTCTCACTCTGTATCAATCAAATAGCTTGAGACTCAGTTGTGTCAATTATCCTCCCATTTGAATCCAAGACAAAAGGGAATGTTGCCTAGTGACACCGTTCTAAATCCCAAAAATGAAGGTTGATTGAGTAAGCATTGCATCGTCCCACGACATTAAATAGGGCACAGGCAACCCAAGTTTATTTTGTTGTTTTCAATAATGTGTATTGTGAGTACAGGTCGAAAAGAAGTCAAATGTGCAAAAGGTTACTAAGGCAATGCCAAGACTGTGTCGGTGATTCACTGATTGCATGGAGCGGACATCTTCATGTCTGCCTTCTTGGCTGAAAGAAATTGAAAAAATGTACTTTCAACTTAGGCGATCTGAGCTCCAATTGGCGATTCACCAAAGTTCACTATGTGGACTCCATCGAGTTTGCCAAATCAGCCTTCAAGTTTGGTATTGAACATCATTAGTGAGCTTTAGCCCTTTCGGTGATTCACCAAATACATTCGGTGACATTAGTTGTAGATTGTCGAGTGTGCCTGACATAAATAGGCCAATCGCCTTTACAAGTTCAAATAGAAACCCTTTCAACTCTTTTTGCTTATTTTCCCTCCTAAGCTCCCAATACCCTTCATTTTGGTGTTTTGAGTACCTCTTGTGCGTGATTTTGAGTTCTTCGAGTGCTTTGGATTGCTTGTATTTCGATTCCATCCCTAATTTCCTCATATTTGTACTTTGCTACTATTTTAAGGTTGGTTTCCAATTTCTATCTTTATATTTATGTGAGAAATTGTGATATTGATATGGGCATCTGGTTATTATTGCTTTATTGTTGTTTAATTTGTATGGGTGGTGCTAAATGCATGCTATTGAACTGTGCCCATAAGTTAGATACTTGAGTTTTTGCCCAAAATTGCTAAAATTGATTGTGTTGGGTAAGATTTGGAATTGAACCCTTATTTGTGCATGGTCTTGGTTGTATTGAGCATGGGTGAATTCTGATTAGCCCAGTGTTGCCTCGATGGCCTGAATTTGCTCAATGATAGATAGAGTGATGACTTTCTTAAGGGCAAATCATTATTTTGGGTAATAATTAGTGATTTTTGGGGGAAATATGAGTACCAATGGGTAGAAAAGCATGTGGGTAGATTGTAAAGTTAAATGGGAATTGGGTGTTGTTGCATTTTGGTGTTGAATTGCTGCAAATAGGCACAGGGCTAAAAATTACCTGTTCGGCGGGCTTGTCTTAGCTCACCAAGGTATCTAAGCAAATCGCCAAGTTAGACCCAGAATGCCTTCTTTACTTGAAAATGTGACCGGGGTACTGTTCCATTCGATGGGCTTGTCTTAGTTCACTGAAACCCACTCGGCAAATCGCTAAGTGGGAGTGAACACCGCCCTTTGTGCCTGTTCTATTTAATTTTATACTATCACTTTCGGCGAGCTTGTCTTAGCCTATCAAAACCCATTAGGCATACCGCCAAGTGGGAGTGACTCTTCCCTTCATGCCTGAGTAAAATTAAAATGTGGTCTGCCATCTTCGTCGAGCTTGTCTGAGCCCACCTAAACTGTTAGGAAAACCACCTTGCAGTAGGCGAGCTTCAGTGCTCTATTTCTTTTGAGTTTGATTTCAACTAACCTTCACCCTATCTTTGTTGGTATGAAAGTACATTGTAGGAAATAGATAGAACCAAAAGAAAAGAGAATTGGATCTTTTGATACAAAATCTGACAGAGAACTCTCACCTCCTCCTCCTCTAAAGAGGCAAAAAGGTATAGTCATCAATGAGCCTTCTGTGGTCCCACGTCACCAGACCACTCCACGCTCTTCTACGCATGTGAGTGAGTAGCCAAAGAAGGTGGCTGCTAGAAAGAGGATAGATATCCAGTCCAAATTGGTGCAACTTACGCAAACTCAATCACATGCCTCATATGTTCTCTTGATTATAGCTCCAAGAGCCCTCAATAGGCTCAAACCAAATAGAGAACGGACAATTTTTTAGGAGAGAAGGCTCTACACTAATGGGGTAATAAGTGAGTTCCCAACCATCTAGAATATGATCAAGTTTTATAGTTTTGAAAGATTCACAAAAGCCCCACCTCTCTATGTCCCCACATGGGTACATAAGTTCTATGCAGCTTATGTCGAAGCCTTACCAAAGAAGAGAAAAGGCACAAACTGGAAACCGTTAAACGAGTTTAATGTTTGTGGAAAATAGTAGCATGTGATGCAGGGAAGATAGATCAGATATTGGGCACAAAAGGTGATGCTAATGGTTACTACAGGCTCTGAATTAAACAAGGTCTGGAGGAACTAAAGTGGTGGCTGGCCCCTCTCATTTCTAATACCTCCCCACTGTGAATGATTTAGGGAGCAAAGATCAAAAAGAAAGATATGAATGTTGCTTCCAGATATTGGTTCGGGTTCATTAGCAGCAATATCATGAGATCGCAAAATGAGTCAACTCTCTAGATTTCAAAAGTTGTATTAGTTGGAAGAATCAAGGATCGGACTGAGATAATTGTGGGGTCGCTTATTGCAGATGAGTTGTTGATAAGGGATACACAAGAGCAGAGTTCTCTTCCCTTCCCAGTGTTGATCAAACAGCTTTGTGAAGCTGCGGGAGTTTCTTTGTGAGAAAGGACTGATTTGCGGATCACTTTCGCCTCCTCCAATGATATTAGGAGGATTGAGGGTGACTATTGATGAGTGGGTGATTTTCACCCATTTGGAGTCCTTTTCTTATGATTTTGAGGCACTCAAGTAGAGAAAGAGGCTAATTTTCCTTTAAATATGGTTGTTTCAGGTACATGTTGGTTAAAAAGGAGTTTTTATGGAGAAGAATGGAAATTGGGGCAAAATGGAGCTGAAAACACAGAAATTGGAGCTGGCAGTGCAGTACTCTCCGCGAATGCGGAGAACTAGGCACGAACGCGGAGCTTTGCCTATTTATGAAGTGCAAACGCGGAGAGCTGGGCGCGACCGTGGAGTTCTAGCTGGCTATGTACCGCGAATGCTAGACATCCTCCACCAACACGGAGTGCAATTGCGATGACCTTTGCGAACGTGGAGAAGAAACCGTGACTGGCGTCTGGGCAGTTCTAGAAATTCACATTTTGACCCTAATTCATCATATACACTGAAACACAGCAATTTTGAAAGGGGGGCGGGAATTACACTTAGAAAATAGAGAGAAGAACCTTGGGGATTGAGGCTTGGGCATAGCTTTGAGAGCAAAATTCCTCAACAAACACCATTAGAGTGAAGATTATGAGCTTGGGTTGTAACTATTTTTCATCTTTGTTCAACTCTTTGTTTCGTATTGTTAAATTCGAGGTGTTAATTATTGATTAGTGATTTGGATATTCTGTTAGTGATAAACAATATTTGGGTTTTTGATTTATATCTTGTGCTTTTGCAATTAGTTGATTTCTTTCTCATATATGAAATGGATTTTTTATTATCCAATTTATTTCTTACTTTAATTGCATTCCATTGGAATTGATTACTCCTTCGACTTGTCCATTTACTTTGATTGAGCTTGTTAGAGCCAATTGAGGTTGGGAAGGATTGATTGGTGCATAATTTCAGGTTTAACTACTCATTTGTCAGATTTTAGCTAGTAATAGTAAATCATTGCATTGCCTTTAATCAGATTGCTTGTGTTTCCACTTGATTGGGTTCGTGAGAACTAGTTGAGAAATATTTGCCTATATTCGATAGAATTAGGTGAATGACTTAGATTTCGAGGCATATATGATTTTAACCATTATTAATTGAGATCGTATGATGCTAGTATGCAATGGATCGTATAGATGTTGATTGATTTCCCGTTCTTAAATCCCTTTGGTAATCTTGTTCGAAAAGGCTTTGTTCCTTGTTCTCCTCTATCCCCTATCCTAAATTTGTTACTTGAAATCTTCTCCTTTTATAATTGTATCTTTCATTTCGGATTCAAACTAGTAGCTTGTAATTCTTTGTTTCTTCAATCACGTTGCACATTGTTCTTCATGGGATCGACCCCAACTCTTCGTTGGGTTTATACTTGTTAGCGACCGCCCACACTTCGAATCGTAAGAGGTGTGGTTGAGCATTATCAAAAAATGGACCCGCTGCCGGGGAACAATATGGCTTATTGAATTGATTTAGAATTTATAGTTTACTAGTTTCTATCCAAATTGTAGATAGTTGTTTTCTTTGTTTTTCTTTGTTTTAGTGGCTTCTTGTGAAGTAACAAGGTTTGGCGATTGCAAGCACCACGTTGATGACCCATGGTCTTGTCGTGAAAGACCTCATGTTGAGAATAGTTATGTGGACGCCTCTTTAGGTGAAGAGATTGGTGTTGTGAGTCAAGATTGGCTCTTGTGCCTATCTCAACGACTTGAAAAGGGTGTGATACTAAGGGATCTAATGTTCCAAATGAGGGATGAATTCCGCAACTTGTACCTAACTAGGTTCCATGAGATGATTCAACTTGAGTTTGAAATTGCTGCTTTGAAGGACAATGTGAGATCAACGTTTGGAGTACGTAAGGCTCCTTGTCAAGTGGTCAAAAGTAAAGTGTTGGAGTTGGCATCTCAAGAAAAGGGGGTTGTGTTCAATATTGATGAAATCTTGGGTGTGTGCAACCAAACCAAGAAAATAAAATTCCAAGTTGCCGAAATTAAGGCAATGATATTAGAGTTGCAAGAAAAAGCCAAAAAGATCATATATGGCAACTCTAATTCATTGGAAAGAGACGGTGTCATTAACTTTAAGGCCAAGGATTACAAAGTTCGATGCTCAAATGACCTAGTGACTCTATAATTATTGCCCAATGCTCCTCCACGAAAAAATGATGTGAAGTTGGGCAAGAAATTCAAGTCTTTGAAGTGGAGAGATCAAGTGAAATGTGTGATACTCTCTGGTAGTTCCCATATTCTTCATTGAGAAAATGATTTGAAGTTGGGGAGAAGGTACATCGCCTCGAAGTGGAAACATAAAGGGTGATGCAACCAGTGTCGCGCCGCGACGTTAAATTGTGCACTTGATGGGAGGCAACCCATCGATATCAAAAAAAAATATTTTTAGTAAAAATTTTATTTCTTGGATAGATTAGAATTTTATTTTTGACTAATCCTCATGATTTCAAAGTGTTTGGAAGTGTTTCGAACAGGTTTGGATGTAAAAATGCACTTGGGATTGAAGTTTGGGGTTGAACTACCATCAAAATGGGGGTTGGAAAACTTTTTGGCAGCTGAAGGTCACAAAAGTGCATTGGGAGAGTTGCCAATTGGACCCACCCATCGCTGAAAATTCCAGAATGCTGCCAGGGGTTTAGGCCTAAATTGTTCTCCGTGAACGCGGAGAGGAGTCCGCGAACACGAAGTGGAGTCCACGAACACGGAAGTCAATATGCCAGACACTCCGTGAATGCGCCCTCCTGACCGCGAACACGGAGGATCCACTTTCACAGAGGCGCGAACATGCCATGATGCCTGCGAACGCAGAGGTCAAGGACTCCCACAGGGGCGCAAACGCGCCAAGACCTCCGTGAATGTGAAGGGATGCGGTATATTAAAAGGCAGAAATGCCAAAGGTTGAAATCAGTTTCAAATAAATGCCCCCTTTCTCCTATCAGTTTCTAAGATGCCAAATCCCCCAAAATTCTCCCCCTCTCTAAATTGCTTCCTAATCTTCTACCTTAAGACTAGAATCTACAATCAAGATATGATTTCTAACCCTTGTCTTAGTTTATTTTTTGTTCTTGGGTGAGTAATATTATGTAACACCCCGGATTCGAAAAGAACGAAAATTCTAACTTTTTGAAAATTTGGTGACCTACCATTTAGACCTACTGCCCATCGTTTGACTTACCAATCATAGGTCAAGAAGGGGGCAGAAACGTAGGTCATTCAATTTCGGGGGAGAAATTTAATTAATTTTGGGGCTTGGATAGGCTGACCTACGGTTGGTCACCTACGGGCAGTAGGGGACCTACCAACCGTAGGTCAAGTCGTAGGTAGGAGTTCCGGGAAATGTTTTTAGGAATCTTTTGGTCTTTTCACCTAATGGCGTATTTATCAACCAAGGTCGGTTCCTAACTACTCCTAACACTATATAAGCCTTTTTAATATAAAAATCTGCCCTTCCAAATCACTTTACAAGTTTTCCAAAACTCTCCTCTCTCAAATAATTCTCTCTCTAGAAGTTAGAAGAAGAAGAAGAAGAAGGAGTCAAGTTAGGGTTAAAGATCAAGCTTTGAATTCACCCAATTTCTTAAGGGCTTTGAACCCCAAGGTATGATAATCTTCATCTATGGAGCCCATTACTCCATAGAGTCCCTAAATTTCTAAATTTTCAAGTATCAAATTCCCAATTTGATTTAAGGGTTTTCTTCTATGATGTGGGTTCTTTCAATTATGATCAAATTACTTTCAATTATGGTTTTCTAAGTATGAATTGAGTTGAATTACATGTTTTAAGATAAATCCCCATGAACCCATATGAAATCCCCTAATTTTGAGATTTATGAATTTATGATGGGTTGAATTATGAAGAAGATGGATTTTAATGAAGTTTATATGAACTCATGCATGTTTTAATGATTTCTAAAGCTATGATTCCTGATGAATTGATGAATGATGAAAAGATGGGTTTTATGAAAGTATGCATGTTCAATTATGAAATTGATGATGATTTAAGATGATTTGAGGTTGAAGTCCCAATGTTGATAATTGTTGCATAGTGAAGGCTTTCTCACTTGATTGCTCAATTGATGAATGTGAAAGGTTTTCTCACATAATGGATTCATAACTTGTTGAAGGTCTTTCTCAACTAAAGTTTAATCAAAGATTAAGGAGCTATTCTAAATGATGTAAGCTTGGATTGGTAACTCTAGTTGTACCTTTTCATGGATAATAAGATACATTATGATATATGACTAATTCTGTGGGATTTAAATTTAGCACCGAGAGGATATTGAGATGGAAGCTCTCTCGTATGTAGAGGTCGGGCTTCGAGTAGCAATCTCCTTATTCCATACCTATGTGCCCCCATAGAATGTCTTATATAGACCTTATATTATCTAGTGGATCCACATAAGCTAGATGTTATGGGTCCTACCTTGGCAAGTAGGATGGTCCTTCCTATGTAGGGAGTATATCGAATTCCATGTTGATAGCTCACATAGTCTTATATGTCGGTTAAGGCTAACTTCCCACAATAATGAACTAAAGTACTTTTAAGGTATTCTCAAGTAAAGTAAAGATGTTTAGCTTGCATTAATCATGTTTTATGACTCATGATTTCTAACCCTTTTCTCATGTTTTAGCTTGATCATTGCATGATATCAAAATGTTCTATAGAAAGGTCTAGAGAGGCAAAGAGGGCTAAGACCGGTGATGGTAATTTCTCACATTCAAGGTCCGATGGACATGGTCGTTCTAGATTTCGATAAGGTTTTTCGGTCAAGGTTCCTCCAATGCTCCTCCTAAGTTCAACAAAGATAGGGTGCCTAACCGTAAGCCTCAAGGAGGAAATGGTGGTGGATTCTCATCGACTACTTGTGCTAAGTGTTAGAAGAAACATGAGGGCAAGTGCTTAGCCAGTATGGATGGTTGTTTCGGTTGTGGTAAGAGCGGTCATAAGATAAGGGATTTTCCATCTCCCACGGCTAAGGGAAGAGAAGGTAAGCAAACTCCACCTAGTGGTTCGGGTTCAAATGCTCCCAAGCAAAACCGATTCTATGCACTTCAAGTTCACCATGAGCAAGAGGGTTCTCCTGATATGGTTACCTCTATGTTGAAAGTCTTTCACTTTGATGTTTATGCTTTGCTTGATCCCGGTGCTACCTTGTCTTTTGTGATGCCATATGTCACTATGAGGTTTGATGTTCTTTCGGATGTGTTGTTAGATCCCTTTTGTGTCTCTACTCTTATTGGTGAATCTATGTTGGCTAAGAGAGTCTATAGAAATTGTCCTGCCTCCTTATCCCATAGAGTCACTCATGTTGATCTTGTAGAGCTTGATATGTAAGATTTTGATGCTATCCTTGAGATGGATTGGTTGCATTCTTGTTATGCTTCTATTGATTGTAGGACTCGAGTGGTAAAGTTTCAATTCTCAAATGAGCCTATCCTAGAGTGGAAGGGGGAAATTCTATGCTTAAAGGTCAATTTGTGTCATGTCTTAAAGCTAGAAAGATGATTTCTAAGGGGTGCATATACCATCTTGTTAGGGTGAGGGATGTGGATTTAGAAACCCCTACTCTTGAGTTGGTCCCCGTTGTTAATGAGTTTCCGGAAGTGTTTCCCGATGTTTCTCCCAAAAGGGAAATAGACTTTGATATTGATCTTCTCCCCGATTTGCAACCAATCTCTATTCCTCCTTATCGAATGGCTCCGGCAGAACTTAAGGAGTTAAAGGAGCAATTGAAAGATATGTCGGATAAGGGTTTCATCCGACCAAGTATCTCTCCATGGGGTGCTCCAGTTTTGTTTGTTCGAAAGAAGGATGGTTCACTTTGTATGTGCATTGACTACTGTCAATTGAACAAAGTTACTATCAAGAATATGTATCCTCTTCCAAGGATAGATGACTTGTTTGATCAACTCCAAGGGGCAAGTTACTTCTCTAAGATTGATCTTCGTTCGAGTTATCAACAATTAAGGGTGAAAGAAGATGATATTCCAAAAATGGCTTTCCGGACTAGATATGGCCATTATGAATTCCTAGTGATGTCGTTTGGGTTGACAAATGCTCCGGCAGCGTTTATGGAATTGATGAATAGGGTGTTCAGACAATATCTTGATATGTTTGTGATTGTGTTAATCGATGATATTTTGATTTACTTAAGGAGTGAGGATGAGCATGCCGATCATTTGAGGGTTGTGTTGCAAGTTCTGAAGGAATAACAACTCTTTGCGAAGTTTAGTAAATGTGAGTTTTGGCTAAGGTCTGTGGCTTTTGTTGGTCACATTGTCTCCGATAAAGGTATTGAGGTAGATCCTAAGAAGACGGATGCGGTTAAGAATTGGCCTAGACCTCTATCACCTTCGGATATTAGAAGTTTCTTGGGTTTGGCTAGTTATTATAGGAGGTTTGTTGAAGGGTTTTCTTCAATTTATTCCCCATTGACGGCTTTGACTCAAAAGAAGGTTAAATTCACATGGTCTGAAGTGTGTAAGAAGAGTTTTTAAGAATTGAAAGATAGACTTACCTTGGTTTTAATATTGACTTTACCAGAAGGGTCTGATGGGTTTGTGGTTTATTGTGATGCTTCAAGGATTGGGTTAGGGTGTGTTCTTATGCAAAATGGAAAAGTCATTGATTATGCTTCAAGGCAACTCAAGATTCATGAAAAGAACTATCCAACTCATGACTTAGAATTAGCGGCGGTTGTGTTTGCTTTAAAGATTTGGAGGCATTATTTGTATGGTGTGCATGTTGATGTATTTACCGACCATAAGAGTTTGCAATATGTTTTCAAGAAAAAAGATCTAAATCTTCACCAAAAGAGGTGGCTTGAGTTGTTAAAGGACTATGACATGAGTGTCCTCTATCACCCCGGCAAAGCGAACGTGGTGGCGGATGCTCTTAGTCAGTTTTCTATGGGTAGTGTTGCTCATGTTGAGAATGGTAAGAAAGAACTGGTTTGTGATGTTCATAGTTTAGCCCGATTGGGTGTTTGGTTGATTGATTCTAATGAGAGTGGTGTTATGATTCACAATGGTTCAAAATCGTTCTTTGTGTCCGATGTGAAGACTAAGCAAGATTTTGATCCTAATTTCGTTGAATTGAAGGAAGCGGTGCTCAAGAAGTCTGTTGAGGCTTTCTCCCAAGGGGGAGATGGTGTGCTTCGATATCAAGGACGTTTATGTGTTCCCGATGTAAATGACCTAAGGGAACAAATTTTGTAGGAAGCCCATAGTTCTAGATATTCCATTCACCCGGGAGCTACCAAGATGTACCGTGATTTGCAGGAGGTCTATGGGTGGAATGGAATGAAGAAGGATATTGCAAAATTTGTGGCTAAGTGTCCTAATTGTCAACATGTGAAAGTTGAGCCTCAAAAGCTGGGAGGTTTGTCCCAAGATATAAGTATTCCTACTTGTATGTGGAAAGATTTGAATATGGACTTTATTGTTGGTTTACCATGCACCCGGTGGCAATATGATTCGATTTGGGTTATTATGGATCGTATGACGAAATCAGCCTATTTCATTCCCGTCAAGGTTTTCTTACTCGGCGGAGGATTATGCTAAGTTGTACTTGAGGAAATGGTTAGGTTGCATGGAGTGCCTTTATCCATTATCTCCAATCGTGGTGCACAATTTACTTCTCAATTTTGGAAGTCTTTCCAAAAGGGCCTTGGTACTCATGTTAAGCTTAGCACGGCCTTTCATCCTCAAACCGATGGGAATGCGGAACGTACTATCGAAACTTTGGAAGATATGTTGAGAGCTTGTGTGATTGACTTCAAGGGTAATTGGGATAATCATTTGCCTTTGATTGAATTTGCTTATAATAATAGCTACCATTCTAGCATTGGTATGGCTCCGTTTGAGGCTCTTTATGGTAGGAGGTGTAGATCTCCTATGGGTTGGTTTGAAATTGGTGAAGTTGCTTTGATAGGTCCTGAGTTTGTATATGAGGCTATGGAGAAAGTTCAGCTTATTAGAGAAAGGTTGAAAACGGCTCAAAGTCGACAAAAGTCATATGCCAATGTTAGAAGGAGAGATTTAGAATTTGATGTTGATGATTGGGTCTACTTGAAAATTTCACCCATGAAGGGTGTGATGAGGTTCGAAAAGAAAGGGAAGCTTAGTCCTCGTTATGTAGGTCCATATCAAATTTTGAGACGTGTTGGTTAGGTTTCTTATGAACTTGACTCTCCTAATGATTTGGCATCGGTGCATCCGGTTTTCCATAGCTCATTGTTGAAGAAATGTGTTGGTGATCCGGCATCAATAGTGCCATTAGAGAATCTGGGCATAAAGGATAGTCTTTCCTATGAAAAAGTTCCGGTTGAGATTATAGACTGGCAAGTCCGAAAGTTAAGAAATAAAGAAGTTGCTTCCGTGAAGGTTCTTTGGAGAAATCAATTAGTTGAGGGTGCTACTTGGGAGGCCAAGGCCGATATGATGTCCCGATATCCTCATCTCTTTTCCTCTGACTCTACTCTAGCTTGAGGTATCTAAGTTCCTCATGCTTCATTCTTTTGGTTTCATGTGTCATAGTTGTTTCCATGATTCCTTAATTATGCATGTTCATGACGAGTTAAATTTTGAGAAAATGAGCTAACTTAATTAATTTCTCGATGATTATGTGCATTTGAATATGAGTTGCATAAAGCTTTTATGAATTGATGATTTGAACATGCTTTAGCTTGGAGATGATGTTTCCTCCCTGGATATGTGCATTTATGTGATTTCATGCTAGGTTGGGTTGTTAGTACTTGTTTCTTGCCCTCCTTATGATGTCTTGATTCTCATTCGAGGACGAATGTTTCCAAGGGGGAGATATTGTAACACCCCGGATTCGAATAGAACGAAAATTCAAAGTTTTTAAAAATTTGGTGACCTACCATTTGGACATACTACCCGTCGTTTGACTTACCAATCCTAGGTCAAGAAGGGGGCAAGGTCGTAGGTCATTCTATTTTGGGGGAGAAATTTAATTAATTTTGTGGCTTGGACAGGCTGACCTACGGTTGGTCACCAACGGGCAGTAGGTTGACCTACCAACCATAGGTCAAGTCGTAGGTAGGAGTTCCGGGAAATTTTGTTAGGGATCTTTTGGTCTTTTCACCGAATGACTTGTTTATCAACCAAGGTCGGTTCCTAACTAATCCTAACACTATATAAGCATTTTTAATCCAAGAATCTACCCTTCTAAATCACTTTACAAGTTTCCCAAAACTCTCCTATCTCAAATAATTCTCTCGCTAGAAGTTAGAAGAAGAAGTCAAGCTAGGGTTCAAGATCAAGCTTTGAATTCACCCAATTTCTTAAGGGCTTTGAACCCCAAGGTATGATAATCTTCATCTATGGAGCCCATTCCTCCATAGAGTCCCTAAATTTCTAAATTTTCAAGTATCAAATTCCCAATTTGATTTAAGGGTTTTCTTCTATGATGTGGGTTCTTTCAAGTATGATCAAATTACTTTCAATTATAGTTTTCTAAGTATGAATTGAGTTGAATTTCATGTTTTAAGATAAATCCCCATGAACCCATATTAAATCCCCTAATTTTGAGATTTATGAATTGATGATGGGTTGAATTATGAAGAACATGGATTTTAATGAAGTTTATATGAACTCATGCATGTTTTAATGATTTCTAAAGCTATGATTCCTGATGAATTGATGAATGATGAAAAGATGGGTTTTATGAAAGTATGCATGTTCAATTATGAAATTGATGATGATTTAAGATGATTTGAGGTTGAAGTCCCAATGTTGATAATTGTTGCATAGTGAAGGCTTTCTCACTTGATTGCTCAATTGATGAATGTGAAAGGTTTTCTCACATAATGGATTCATAACTTGTTGAAGGTCTTTCTCAACTAAAGTTTAATCAAAGATTAAGGAGCTATTCTAAATGATGTAAGCTTGGATTGGTAACTCTAGTTGTACCTTTTCATGGATAATAAGATACATTATGATATATGACTAATTCTGTGGGATTTAAATTTAGCACCGAGAGGATATTGAGATGGAAGCTCTCTCGTATGTAGAGGTCGGGCTTCGAGTAGCAATCTCCTTATTCCATACCTATGTGCCCCCATAGAATGTCTTATATAGACCTTATATTATGTAGTGGATCCACATAAGCTAGATGTTATGGGTCCTACCTTGGCAAGTAGGATGGTCCTTCCTATGTAGGGAGTATATCGAATTCCATGTTGATAGCTCACATAGTCTTATATGTCGGTTAAGGCTAACTTCCCACAATAATGAACTAAAGTACTTTTAAGGTATTCTCAAGTAAAGTAAAGATGTTTAGCTTGCATTAATCATGTTTTATGACTCATGATTTCTAACCCTTTTCTCATGTTTTAGCTTGATCATTGCATGATATCAAAATGTCCCCTTTTGCATGTTTAAATGTTTTTATGCATGGTTATCATACTTGGTACATATTTGTACTAACGCGTACTCTTGCCTACATTGATTTATTAATGTAGGGTGTGACGACTCTTCTCCATCTATTCGTGGTTAGAGCCTAGTTGAAGGATTCCTTAAGATTTGTGAGTCCTCATGCTTCGAGAACCGAAACTCTTTCATTTCTTTTATGTCTTTCTATTCTAGACTTTTGTATGTGATGTGTGGGTTACGTCCCCGTCACTCTAGGAGGTAATAGATGGCTTGAGACTATGTAGATTTTCCGCTTCGTTTTATAAACTCTTATGACTTGGACTTGTTTTTATATACTCTTGGTCTCCATTATCTTTTCTATGCATGCTAAGTGGCTTGTATAAGGCCTTTCGGGGTCTTGTGTGTCATGTCACGTCTAGGGGGTACCTTGGGTCGTTACATATTATACTCTTGTTTGTTTGTGCTTAATTGTTGGATCTTGGCCTTTCGGGGTTGTTTGATTGATGATCATGCTTGGGGTAGAATTAGGGGCGCATTTGTGTAGAAAAATGTTGATATTTTGATGCCCATAACTTGTTTGATAAAATGCTTCAATGGATTCTGGAATTCTGGAGAAGATGACCTCTCCGCGAATGCGGAGGTCTCTGTCTCTTTGAACTTCGCAAATGCGGCCAGCTGGTCCGCGAACGTGGAGGTGCATCTGCTTCTGAGACACGAACGTGGCTGCCTCTCTGCAAACGTGAAGGTAAGGCTGATAACTCTCCGCGAACGCGTAAAAGAAATCAATTCTGTCCCAAAATAGTAGCTTCACATAACGTCACTCGGGACCTCTTTTAATTATTTTCTTTTGCCTAAATACTTCCTAATACATTGTTTTAAGTGTACACAAGAACTTTTAACATGTTGACTTCATTTATAGGTACTTTAAGCTAAAAATGTCTACTGACAACATTCTCGGGAGTCTGAAATTGCACCAGAAGAAGAGTACTTCGATGCAACTACATTCCTGTCATCCAAATGCGCCCACAAATACGATGAATACTTGGGTAGAGCTGTGGTGAAGGAGAAGGGTATTTATTTGGAGAAGCTCGAGAGTGGAATGCCGAATTCTATAATCGGCTTGGAGCTAGTCGGTGGATGGTCTTTGCTGCTGAGCCTATCAAGGGTAATCATAGACTAGTAGCAGATTTTTATGCTAATGCCTTGGAGACGGACTTTAATGAAGCAGCGGTGACTACCGTCCGAGGGGTGCAGGTGTCTTTCAGCCCGACAGTGATTAATGCTTATTACGGTCACCCGAATGGTGACAAGAGGTATATTTGGACCGCTATCGAGAGTTGGGTAATCAGTGGCTTATGGATAAGCTACACGCAGGACAGGCTCCGTAGTGGTTCAAGAATAATAGGGGGATTGATTCCCGTGAGTTCACTGCTGAGGCCAAGACTTGGCTATCTATCATATGTGCTCGGGTCATACCTTCCACCCATGATACCGAGGTCACCTTGGATAGGGCCCTTGTGATTGCAGCTATTATAGATGGGTTGGAGGTTAACATGGGGCAGCTAATCATTGAACACATCATTGAGGTGGCTGAGGGGAGAGCCAAGAGCATCATTTTTCCTTCATTGATCACTCAGTTGTGCTACAGTGCAAGAGTGTCGAAAATCCCTAATGATGATGAGAAGAAGCCACGCAAGGAGATTCACCCTCTGAAGAAAAGGGGTGCACAGGGAGATAGGCACAAGAAGAGGAAGATCGATGTGCTTGACTCCCAGTTTGGATAGTTCACCGAGCCCACTTCTAAGACTGGTGCTTCATCTTCTGCAGAACCTCTCCAGTTCAGATATGCCACTGTGTGCCACATATCCTCCCAGATCTCGAAAGTCGATGTGTAGATTAGAGAGTTGGTCGTTGGCCTTCCTTTTGGCCTATCTGGGGCTACCACTGCTGAGGGTGCACCTACTATTGCTTTTGTTGCTGCTGCACAGAGGGCTATGTCCAAGAAGCTTGAGCATATGAGTCGGAGGCAAGGGAAGATCGAGCAGCATCAGAGGACCTTCTGAGAGCACGAGAAGAGAAAGAACAAGTTCCAAAGAAAGATGATGGGAAAGCTTAGGAGCTTATGCAGTAGCGGTGCTTCGGATGATGAGGACCTCACATTTCCCTCTTATGAGAGCTCAGAGTGATTGCATCTTAGGGAGTCCCTCGTATTCTTTTTTGATATATGTATTATGAGGACACAATTTGATTTTTAGTTGGGGATGCCTCCCTTGTAGCTCTTGTTTTGTATTTTATGTTTGGGATACTTGGGATTATGTTGTTGGATGTTTATATTTTTTTTATGGATGTTGTGCCCTTGTCGGGCTTTTGGATCTGAATTGTGGATTGTGTTGGATTAGTCATTTTTTTTATTAGTTTTTATTGCTTTTGATAGCTTCTTTATTTTGTTTATTTTATTTTGTGATGGTGTTGTTGATTGTTGATGCCCTATGATGGATAGAGTGACGACTTTCTTAAGGGCAAAGCATTGATTTGTTGTGTGGTGAAGTCTGAGTATCCATTGTGGTTTTGTGGTGAAGTCTGAGTAGCCATTGTTGGTATGCGGTGAAGTCTGAGTAGCCGATCCTGAATAGATATTTGAGTCTGCCCAATGAAAGATTGGTTGACGGCTTTCTTAAAGGCAAATTCGTCATTTTCTTTTTGGAGGTTGTGGCTTGTTTGGTACTAAGAATATAGTCTTGCATGTGAAAAATATTTTGAACATACCCCTCCATTTTGAAAATATGTTGAATGATTTTGTGACAACTCTTATGACTCTTTTTGTGACTTTTGATTCGTTGGCGGTTTAATTGTTCATTGCAACTTGTTTGTTGAAAAGGAAATAAGATTTTGATCCATCTTGAGTGATTTGCATGCCATGTGTGGTGAGTTGTTGAATAATGCCTTGTGTTCGCTTATGCTACCTAGAACTTGACCGGTTGGTCTTGAAACACTGGTCATAATTGAGTTGGGTTGGAAAAATGATCTTAGGCTTTCTTTGATTATTCTTGAAGTCCACTTGGCCTAAAAATCCCACCTTTGCACTAAATGTATCCTTAGTTGTCCCCTTTGAGCCTAAATCCTTTTTATTGGCAACCTCATTACAAGCCTTATCCATTTTGAAACTTTACATCTCTCTTGAACCCTTTCCCTCCTTGAACTTGAAGTTGTGAGAGTTGAGGCTAAAAGCCTAAGTTGGGGGTGTTTTGGGAAATTCATAGAAGGGATTCCTATTGCATAAGATTTTGATATAAAAAAAGAGAGAGAATGATGAATGGAGGAAAAAGTCAAAAAAAAAAAAAGTTGTGAAAAAGAAAGTGAATAAAAGAATCTTGAATCCTCCAAAAGTTGAAAATGGTTGCATGTAGGGCATCTAGAGTGAAAGTAAGAAAAAGAGAATGTGAAATGTGCATTGGTTTGGAAAGTGAAGAAAATGTGGAAAAGTTGGAAGACGTTGAGTTGTTGAGTAGAGTTCAAGGAGGGTGTAGTCACATGTACCCAAATGATACCTAACCTTCCCTAAGCCTACATTACAAGCTTAACAAAGTCCTTTGTGATTTCTAACCAAATGAAGTCGAGGCAATGTTGATTGAAAATATGGGCAAGCCTATGGTGTGGCATTTGTATTTATGAGATGTTCTTTTGTGAGTGTGAGTGTTTGTGCTTGTGTCCCTTGTTTGTAAATACTTTGTGAGTGCTTTGGGACATTTCTTTTCTTGTGAAGGCATGTAGGTTGCTTTAGTGGTGATTTTGAAAATTCCTAATTGCATCGAGTGAACATGTAGAAGATCTAAAGAGGTGAGTCATTTCTTGAGTTTGAGTTGTTGTCACTTAATGATTCTTGGGTTTTGAAAAATGTTCCATGAGAATGAGGGGTTGATTTTGTGAAAAGTTTTTCTTGAAGACTATTTGTTAGTACCAACCAAAGTCATAATCTTGATCCTTAGTTGAAATGAGAGTGTATTGTGCTTAAATTGATTGCCTCTTGTGCTTTTGATTTTGTTTTGCTTGAGGACAAGTAAAGTTTCTAAGTTGGGGGTGTTGATGAGTGGGTGATTTTCACTCATTTGGATTCCTTTTCTTATGATTTTGTAGCACTCAAGTATAGAAAGAGGCTAATTTTCCTTTGAATATGGTTGTTTCAAGTACATGTTGGTTAAAAAGGAGTTTTGATGGAAAAGAATGGAAATTGGGACAAAATGGAGCTGAAAACAGAGAAATTGGAGCTGGCAATGCAGTACTCTCCACGAACGCGGAGAGCTAGGCCCCAACACAGAGCTTCGCCTATTTATGAAGTGCGAACACGGAGAGCTGGGCACGACCATGGAGCTCTAGCCGGGGATATACCGTGAACGCGGGACATCCTCCGCAAATGCGGAGTGCAATTACACTGACCTCCATGAACGCGGAGCTACCTCCGTGAACACGGAGAAGAAACCGTGACTAGCGTCTGGGCAGTTCTGGAAATTCACATTTTGACCCTAATTCATCATACACACTGAAACACAACCAATTTGAAAGGGGAGGCGGGAATTGCACTCAGAAATTAGAGAGAAGAACCTTGGGGATTGAGGCTTAGGCATAGCTTTGAGAGCAAGATTCCTCAACAAACATCATTAGAGTGAAGATTGTGAGCTTGGGTTGTAACTATTTTTCATCTTTCTTCACCTCTTTGTTTTGTATTGTTAAATTCTATGTGTTAATTGTTGATTAGTGATTTGGATATTGTGTTAGTGATAAACAGTATTTGGTCTTTTGATTTATATCTTGTGCTTTTGCAATTAGTTGATTTCTTTCACATATATGAAATGGGTTTTTGCTTATCCAATTGATTTCTTCCTTTAATTGCTTTCCATTGGAATTGATCACTCCTTGGACTTGCCCATTTACTTTGATTGAGTTTGTTAGAGTCAATTGAGGTTGGGAAGGATTGATTGGTGCATAATTTGAGGTATATCTAATCATTTGTCGGATTTTAGCTAGTAATAGTAAATCCTTGCATTGCCTTTAATCAGATTGCTTGTGTTGCCACTTGATTGGGTTCGTGAGAACTAATTGAGAAATGTTTGCCTGTGTTCGATAGAATTAGCTTAATGATTTAGATTTCGAGGCATTTATGATTTTACCCATGATTAATTGAGATCGTATGATGCTAGTATGCAATGGATCGTATAGATGTTGATTGATTTCCCATTCCCAAATCCCTTTGGTAATCTTGTTCGAAAAGGCTTTGTTCCTTGTTCTCCTCTATCCCCTATCCTAAATTCGCTATTTGAAATCTTCTCATTTTATAATTGTATCTTTCATTTCGGATTCAAACTAGTAGCTTGTAATTCTTTGTTTCTTCAATCGCCTTGCACATTGTTCCTCGTGGGATCGACCCAACTCTTCATTGGGTTTATATTTGTTAGTGACCACCCACACTTCGAATCGTAAGAGGTGTGGTTGAGCGTTATCAACTACTTATGGGATGATGTGTCTAGGAGGAAGCCGCCACTACGAGAAACTACACCTGTAGTTGATCCTACCACTCTTGAAGCCAAGACAACTCAGTACGCTCCTTCTGTGGAGCCTTCAGGTACACCCCAACCTTTTTTCGTGCCCTCTACCTCTACTTCTGTTGCTGCTGCACCTACCCCTACTCCTGTCTCCCGACCCCATTTGACCCAAGCCATGATTTACCAAATGGGCAATCTTACCCCATCTACAGATATGAGGGCAGCTAGGGTTGAGAAAGAGACACCCAAGTTTATTGATAGGATGATTGAGGCTGCTTTAGCCCCTTTGAGAGATAGGTTGGCTCGATGTGACACCACTATTGAGGAAGATGGCATGCGATTCGATAACTTCACGGTGAGGAAGGAGGCCTGATCTGAGGCCAAAAATATATTTTCTTATCATTAATTGCCTCATATTTATTATTTATATTTGTCTTTTTTGAGCAGAAATTTTATGGATTATGCTAAATAGTGTATTTTACTTATGGATTAAATTGGTACAAAGTTGAAGAAGTTTGGAGCTAAACTGATTTAATTATGAAAGATTGAAGAAGGAAAATCAAGCATGCAGCTTAATGGATTAAATTGAATATAATAATATATATAATATATATACGGCAAAGAGCATATTCAAGAGGAGAAATTGAATTGAAGCATAAAGCTGCCACGTGGCAACATTTGAAGGACCCCTATTTTGAGAGGCGGTTGGGCAGAGACGTAGGAATCCAATTCCGTTTTGGTTTTGGGTTCCTAATTTGTTTTGGACTCAGTTATTTTATTCAGGGTTTTCTACATCTATAAATAGTCCATAGAAATAATTATTGGAGGAGGATAGACTTTGAAGGAAGACACTTTGTAAGGAAAAATTGTCAATACTTTTTAGGGTTCTTTTCTTCTTCTTTTTCTTAGGTATTAGTAGCTAAAGACCCTTGTTCTGGGGCTGCGGCCATGGGTAATTGTTGAACATCGATTGTTTTGAATTAATGTTGGTTATCGTTTAAATTACTTTTGTATTCTTGTTTTAGTATTTCATGCTTGATCACCATAGAAATAAATCTATTGTCTATTCTTGGACTCGAGAGATAAAGAGGTAGATAGACCAAAGAATGCAAAGAGCTTGTTCTAACTTTGTTTAGATTCGTGTTCAGGAGTGACGCCCGGACGAACACCTCGCTTGGTTACGAAACAGGATGAAATATAAATGCTCGCCAATTAGGACTGCCTATCCCCGCTCAACGATGTAGTTAGACAGCTAGTTGGAGCAGGCGATTAGAGGTCGAGAGATCATGATCATAAAATCAACCCTGTAAATCAGTAATTTGATAACCTTAGTTAATTCATTGCATGAGATGCGATACATGAAACCCTATGCATGTTGCAGCCCTGGAATTGTCTCAATCACTGTAAGTTAATCTTAGTATTTAATTTTTGCATGCTTTTATTTCTTTTGACACTCTTAAATAAATAATTAGACTAGTATAATTTGGTAAATAGTTAATTGACAAGTCTCTGTGGGTTCGATATTCCGGTTCTTAAAGAGTCACTTATTACTTTTGCGACCACGTACACTTGCGTGTGCATTTGGGAGCAACAAGTTTTTGGCGCCGCTACCGGGGACTTAGAAATTAATTATTCTTCTAGGTTATACTTTTTATTTTTATTTATTTAAAATTTTCTTTTTTTGTTTTATTAATTAGCTTCTTTTTTCTAAATAATAATTTTTTTTTTCCCTTTCAATAATTTGGTACTCTTATTGATATGGCTTATTGGGATAAACCATGGTTGGGTGAGGAGTATTCTTATAAGTATCCTTGTAATTATTGTAATGGACCCACTTGGATATCGATTGTCCTATATGTCATATATGTGGTGGTCAATTTTGTCATTGGAATGGTTGTCCTAACTCTTACTCCCCTTCCTCGAACCCCTATTATGATTCTTCTGTTATTTGTGATGTTGGCAGGGGTGATACAATGGATAATGCAAAACAAGAAGTTTACAATGTGAATTCATTTATGGAATGTGCGGACATGCTGGACAAAGTTAATTTAAAAATCTCAGAACAAATGTTGGAATGCGTGGAAGAGCAATCAAAAATCAGAGAAATGCAAGCTACGCTTAACGATATTAGATTGCAAATTGCAGTCTTAGCTAAAATAGATGAAGATATTGAATCCCAACAAAGAGAAAATCGTGAAGAAGCAGAGATAGTGAGCCAATATTGGATACAAGGACAAGTTCAACTTCTAAAGTGTCAAGAGTTTATCCGTGATGATCTGACATACATGACAACCCAACTGATAGAAGAAAGGGTTGAGCTCACACAAGAAATAGATCAATTTGGCTCAGATATTCATGACCTGGAGGCTCACTTGAACAAAAAGATTGAGGTGTCTGATGCCCAATCACCAATTTTTGTGGATGATGACCAACTAGTGGAGCAAAAAGAGGAATTCCAATCATTCAACTATACTGTATTCCTTAATGCCGATGTTGAGAAAGAGTACAAAAGTGAGAATGTCGTAAATAATGTTGCTTTGGAGTTGAGGCATCTTGGATCTCATTCAAAACACTTGACTATAGATGAGGAACAAGGCCTCGACATCCTAAAGTTTTCTAATCCACGTAGACAAAACGACATTCCTCACATATGGGCCAAGAAGTGCAAGATGCGACATTTATTACTTGGTTCCTTTATCTTTATACCACCACCCCTTGAGAGGAGTAGAAAAGTTGATGCAAAGTTAGGGGTGCAATTCATAAGTTCAAAGTGGAAAGAAAAGTGGTGAACTTAATTAGGTCGTGCTGCGACGTTAAATTAGGCGCTTATTGGGAGGCAACCCAATTGGTAGTGTAGCTTCTTATTATTTTATTTTTTTATAGTGTCATTTTTTTTCTTCTTTTCTTTTGGTCTTGTTTTTGCAGATTAGGGGAAGTCTGATTACCCAAGAATATGGAGCTAAGGAGCACGTTTGAGCTTAAGGGTGGGGTGACAACCCTTGATGAAAATTAAGAGAACATGCTACTAGCTAGGCCTAGAGGCCTCAGGGAGTTTTCCTAACCCTTGTTTTAAATTTTATTTGATGCTTTGGGGACATAGCATCTTTTTAAGTGTGGGGTGGAGGAATGAATTCCTAGTTTTTACTGTTTTATCGAGTCTTTTTGTATTTTTAGGTGGGTTCCTCGGCTTTTGTTTTCGTTACTTTTCCTGAGGATAGTCCCCTTGAACCGATAGGGAGTAAATTTTTTACTTTTTATTTTATTTTTTTAGAGAAAAGAAAAGACCCTTTTGAGTTGTGTGATACATGTTATTTAGGCCTAATTTTGAATAATACTTTCTTGTGAATGCTTGATTGCTAATGAAATTGCAGACTCTTTGACACTTAGGCTCATGGTTGTGACTTTGTTTATAGCTTATTTTATTTTATAGTTTGTTATTATCCTGTCTCTCTTAGAAGTGGAATTGATCCATCTCGATTGATACTTGTGCCATGTGTGGTGAGAATTTGTTTATTCCATGTTTTGCATCTTCGTCTAGAACTTGCCCTGCATGTTATTGAAGCGAAATAAAAAGTGTTGCTCAGTTTAGGAGATGATAATAGGCTTTTTTTTTATTTGTCTTGTAAATTTTAGCCTTTTCAGATATTATATCACTAGTTAGCCCTTTTGAGCCTGTAGCCTTTTGTTGGTAGCCATATTTTTCCCTTAACTATTTTGTTGAATCCCTAGTTTTTGCACCTTGCTTCCTTGAGCACTGTAGCATAGACTTATTATGATTGATAAACCTGAAGAAAAAAAGGGATGGTTGAGTCAAAAAAGGTAATCAATGATAGCTACAAAGTGATGAAAAAAGCCCTCTTTGAAAGAATGTGACATGAAAAAGAAAAAAAAAGGGAGAAAAAAAAATCTTTGAGAAAATAAAACAAAGAAAAAAAATTGTGAAAGAAAAAAAATGATTGAAGTATTCTTGAGATGATGAGAATTACTTTTGAAATAATTGTTGAAGAGAGGACTGAAAATAAAGAGAAGAAAATAATGGATGATGAAGTCTAAAAATACAAAGTGCTTAGGGAAGTGTGAGTCACTATTATATAATTTTCCTACCTGTCCCTTAGCCTACATTATAACCCTTAAAAGTCCTATTTGATTTTATTCGAGCATGCTTAATTAGTGGAGATGTACATAATGGGCAAGCATATGGTTCTTTGAACATACATGTGAATTTTATTTGTGAGTGTGAGATTTGATCTTTAATGTGAAGTCCTTAATTTATATTCAATCTTTTGAATTGAGTGTGTGGACTATTTCTTCTTGTGAGGGCACTTGTTTCATGATAGATAGGTGATGTTATTAACTTTCTTTGATGAGAGTAGATGAGCAAACTTAAATTTGATGAGTTCAGAGTCTTTCCTTGAGGTTAGGAGGTTAGAGGTTTGTTGTTTATTTGGATGTCTTGCATAATGAGCGGGAATTGTACTTGATTTTTTCAAATTTCAATATGGCCTAATTGTTTGTATCAACCAAAGTGATGGCTTCCTAGTATGATTTTTGAGATGAGCTTTAATGTTTGCTCGAGGACGAACAAAAGTTTAAGTGTGGGGTGTTGATCTGAGGCCAAAAATATATTTTCTTATCATTAATTGCCTCATATTTACTATTTATATTTGTCTTTTTTGAGCAGAAATTTTATGGATTATGCTAAATAGTGTATTTTACTTATAGGATTAAATTGGTACAAAGTTGAAGAAGTTTGGAGCTAAACTGATTTAATTATGAAAGATTGAAGAAGGAAAATCAAGCATGCAGCTTAATGGATTAAATTGAATATAATAATATATATAATATATATACGGCAAAGAGCATATTCAAGAGGAGAAATTGAATTGAAGCATAAAGCTGCCACGTGGCAACATTTGAAGGACCCCTATTTTGAGAGGCGGTTGGGCAGAGACGTAGGAATCCAATTCCGTTTTGGTTTTGAGTTCCTAATTTGTTTTGGACTCAGTTATTTTATTCAGGGTTTTCTACATCTATAAATAGTCCATAGAAATAATTATTGGAGGAGGATAGAATTTGAAGGAAGACACTTTGTAAGGAAAAATTGTCAATACTTTTTAGGGTTCTTTTCTTCTTCTTTTTCTTAGGTATTAGTAGCTAAAGACCATTGTTCTGGGGCTGCGGCCATGGGTAATTGTTGAACATCGATTGTTTTGAATTAATGTTGGTTATCGTTTAAATTACTTTTGTATGTTTTAGTATTTCATGCTTGATCACCATAGAAATAAATCTATTGTCTATTCTTGGACTCGAGAGATAAAGAGGTAGATAGACCAAAGAATGCAAAGAGCTTGTTCTAACTTTGTTTAGATTCGTGTTCAGGAGTGACGCCCGGACGAACACCTCGCTTGGTTACGAAACAGGATGAAATATAAATGCTCGCCAATTAGGACTGCCTATCCCCGCTCAACGATGTAGTTAGACAGCTAGTTGGAGCAGGCGATTAGAGGTCGAGAGATCATGATCATAAAATCAACCCTGTAAATCAGTAATTTGATAACCTTAGTTAATTCATTGCATGAGATGCGATACATGAAACCCTATGCATGTTGCAGCCCTGGAATTGTCTCAATCACTGTAAGTTAATCTTAGTATTTAATTTTTGCATGCTTTTATTTCTTTTGACACTCTTAAAAAAATAATTAGACTAGTATAATTTGGTAAATAGTTAATTGACAAGTCTCTGTGGGTTCGATATTCCAGTTCTTAAAGAGTCACTTATTACTTTTGCGACCACGTACACTTGCGTGTGCATTTGGGAGCAACAAGGCCCGAGAGAAGATAGAAGGTAGTTCTGACACCTTGACTTAGATGAGGGTTGTGATAGGTACATTGAGGGTTGATGTAGACCAGCTGAGGTCTACAGACAAATCTATTATGTGGGGTGAGGTTCCTTTGCCCAATGCACCCAAGTCTATGCCTACTTCTATGCCAAGTGTTGAGGTTCCTTCTAGTATTGCTGAGTAGCTAAGTGTTGGCTCCACTGTTTATGATACTTTTGTTGTTAATGCTGATGGTGATGAGGAGGAGTGGGCCGATGATGATTTGGCCGATGAGATGGATAAGGAGGAGATTCAGAAAGAAGAGTATTAGCGTGGATTTCTTTGACGTTGATGGAGTTACGGGATCTTTAGGAAACGATAGTCCATGCTACGTTAGAGAGATCTCTTGAGGAGATCTCCGTAGTTGGCCCTAGTGGGGTCCATTCAGACTCAACCATTTCTCCTATTGATAGGTCGGGCACTGATGCGCCGATTGAGACTTCTTTGACGCCTTCTATGATTACTTTGCCGAGTACTAATGCCCCGGATGATGCAATCGCTCCTGAGACTCCAGAGTCGAGCCCTCCACAAGCTTAGCCTATCAGGGGGATTTTTATCTCTCCTCCCGCACTCATTATTTTATTTTGCATTGAGTACACTGCTGTTTTATTTTGGTGTGGTGAGGGCACTTGTGCCAATATTCCCCTTTTGAATGTATTTTGTTACTTTCAGCTTTACATTTAGATATTTGTAGCATTTTGTTATTTTTTTTTAGTATAGTGGTTTTGATGGTTTAGCTTATTTTGTCTCTCCATTTTCATTTGCCCCATGAGTTTTGGAAGTCATTGAAATGCTTGAGTTTTCATTGATAGTATTTGAGGATCGATTTTTTTCAATATCAATATCTTGGATATACTCATGACGAGCAGTGTGTTTAGTGTTGAAATTGCAAGAAGAAATCAGTTTGGTTGCTTTTTTGAATGATCTCTTTGAATCTTGTGGTGACTAGCTGTGTTTTTATGTGAGCCTTGCAATGAACATCACACGTAATCTTTTGATCTTGTCGGGCTATGCTAAATATTTGTGTTTGAAGTGCCTTGTGTGGTGAGGTTTTGTTTGAAATCATGCTTGTGAATCCTAGAATTTGCCTTGTTAGTTCAATTGTCTAACTTTGGTAAATGCAAGAAGTGATCTTGGGCACATATTTTGAGAGAAAACCCAATTGCCTATACCTTTTGTGACCACCTTGTGAGGGTGTGCACCCATCTTGGCATCATTTGAGCCTAAACCATTTTTTGACAACCTTGTGATCGATACCTCTTGAGCCAAATTATGCCTTACTTCTCACCCATAAATCCTTTTTGAAGCATTGGCATGTTTGAATAGCGAACTTAGGCCAAAAGCCTAAGTTGGGAGTGTGGAAGAAAGGAGGAAAGAAAGCCAAGTGGAAGTAAAAGAAAGAAGAAGAGTGAGAACTCAACCTTGGAAGTTTTGACAAAAATGAAGGAACCACTCATTCTAAAAAAAATGGCGGATGAGCAAATACTTAAAAATGACATGGAAAAGAAAGTGTTGAAATAAGAGGGGTATCCAAAAAATTGAATAAAAGATTGTGGTTTGAGTCTCCAAACGAAAGAAAGGAAAAGAACTTGAGAAGAGGTGAAGATGTTTGCAACAATGCTTTGAGAAGGTGAAGTCACTAAGCCAAATTGACCATACCTTTACCCTCAGACCCATTACAAGCCTAAAAGAACCTTGAGATCTTGCATGAGCTAGGATGTGTGATGAGTGAAAAATATAGGCAAACCTATAGGATGAAGCTTGCATGTATTTCTTTTTTTTAGAGCGAGAGTTGTGATGATTCCTAACTTCTTTATGATGTGCTTTGTGAGAGAATGGAATCTTCTTGATCTGAGGGCACTTGAATGCTTTTGTTGAAACATGGTTTTGCATGAGAAAAAAACTATAGCGAGCTTGAGCTTGGATTGATACCAACTAGTTATCACTTAAAGCTTTTTGATCATGATTGAGTGTTGCTTTTGCATAAGAGTAATCTGATAGTGGCACTTGCATGTTAGCTCTCATTGAGAACTGTTGTAGGTACCCTTGTTGAACTAATTGCGTTCTTGATTTACTTGAGGACAAGCAAAAGTTTAAATAGGGGGTGTCGATGTGTGGTAGATTTACACTCATTTGAGGCCTATTTAGTTCAACAATTAGTGTCCTCAATGCCTAATTATGTCCTATTCTAATGAAAATTTGATGATTTGATGCGATGAAGGCCAAAGGACAAGGCAAGGATGAATACATAAAAGAAAGGTCAAAAACATGGAAAGAAGTGTAAACTACACATTGTTGAACACCGGACCAAAAGGGTGGACTGCCCAATGGGCACAACCTTGCCTAAAGAGATAATGTTCAAAGTTGAAATTGTCAAGGCAGGTTGGTGGACTGAATACTGAAACGATGACTCTCTGAATGTAATGGGCGATATGAATGACCATCGCCGAAGATGAAATAACTTGGACAAAACATGAAGGCTTACAAGGTGAATAAAGGTTGTATTCGGTGATTCACCGAACGTGAAAGGCAGACTCAATCAAGTTTGCCAACTGAGGTTCAAACACCTAAAGCCTGAAGCAAGAAGAAGGCAAGCTCAGGAAAATACAGTTATCCGCCAAACCTGTTTGGCAAGCACAACTAACGTCGTCGAAGCGGTTATGTAGTGAATTTTGGGCCAAATTTTGGGAGAATATAAATAGCCCAAAGGAGAGAGATTTGATGACACTTTTGAGAATTCAATTTTTAGAATAGACTCTGAGCTTCTAACTTTGTATGAGTCAGTGAACTCTTTGAGAAATATTCCTAGTTTGGGGTTTTAACTTTTTACTCTTTAAATTCACAAATCAAAGCTGAAACTGAAGTGGGTGTTGATTATACTTGCTTAATTTCATCACATCCATGGATGCTCTCATAATAGGTACAATTTCTTTACTTTTTGTAATGGGTGGCTAAAACCCTAACTCTAGGGGGGCAAATATTAGGTTGGGTGTTGATTTAATGTAGTGGGTGTTGTGTTGTGCTATGTTTTATGGTTATTCATTCATGGATGTGGACTAATTAGTAGGGGGTTAATTTATGGATTAAGGTTGCAAATTTAATACTATATTTGATCTTCGATTGACGCTCGAAAGAGGTTAATTGAAGTGGGTAATTAGTCTAATATTGTAAATTAGGGTTGATGTCTATGATTTGCTAGAAAGAAAAATTATAGGTCAGATCTATTTACCCTAATCTGCTCGAAAGAGAGATTTCATAAGGTAATGGTTTGATTTGTAGTTCACATTGATGAGACCGAAAGGAGATTCTATGAATTGATGCTATGAGATCGAAAGAAGATTAGTATCATTGAAGATGACCCACCATATCCATGATTATTTAGTAATATTGAGCACCATAACTACCCCTATTTGATATCAATTCAAATCCCTGCACTCCTAGATTATTTCTCAATTGATTGAATTCTTGAAATTTTAGTTTAACTTTGACTTTCGATAGTAAAACCCCTTTTCATAAATGCCATAGAATCATCCACTCTTCTCTTAATCCTGCAAATGAATAAATCTACAATCTAAAGTTCCTAATTGAATTCCTTGCTATACACCATTCTCTATGGAATTTGACCTTGACTCTTAGTTGGGTATTTTTATTGACAACGATCGCTTATTCTCTAAATTGTGTTGGAGGATAGTTTGAGCATTATCAGTATGCCTCTAGTAACTATATCATGAAACTGAAGATAGGATATCCAACGTCACACCACATATCACTTATAAAAACATATTTGTTATTCATCACAAAATAGGATATCTACTGCTAATCAAAGACCATAATTCTGCCAAGCACATGCTTGTCCCAACACATGGACCAGACAGATAAAACATATTTTTAAATCAGGTTTGAAAAGCAAGTACTAAAGCTTAAAGTCTCACTTACCTTGGTAATTACAAGTTCCACAACCTTGCACGCATAGAACACCAACAAAAATAGCCCCTACTTGCCTCAATCTATGTAAAATATTGATTAACGATATCATTTATGCTAGTCGGGGACAAGTCTAAATATCAATAACTTTAAAGCTTAGCGTTAAACCATAATGTATCACCCTTAAACCATGAATTTAAGATAAAAAGAATATCTCTACATCACTAACCAAACTTAATTAGTGAATTTTTTGCACAATAAATTAGCATTGTATTCCCAAATAGACAAACTGCGCATAAATAATCTTATATGAAAGTAGGAATTTCGCAGCAACCCATGTTGTTGCACCAGTTCTGTTTGCTACATCAAATCATTGCCAACAATGACATTATGTTTCAGCACTTAGGTTTCTTTTAAAGAAAATTATAATTTCAATACTTTTTAGACATAAGAATGCCCAACAACATAGATTTGAGGTTTAAGCTAGCAAGAGTACACAATAAAAAGAAGTTCAATACCGACAACTTATCACCCAAAATGGTGGTAGAAAGATTTAGTATCCATCTATGAACTTCCCAAAAAAATTTCGTGGTTGCTGCATTTTTTCCTTCTCTAGAATTAAGGAATGAACTGCTCTATTTCGTTTTCCTTCTATCGCTAAAATGATAGCAGATAAATATAATGGGCTGGCCCGCTCCTTTTATTATTAATTAAATTACCCACTAACCCTTCTCTAAAATACAATTATCATAAGATTCAACATTCCACATACTATGCTAGCAAAGCTCTCAATGTGTCTCAAAGAAACTACAAAGTAACTGAATAGAGATTGCTTGTTCTGGTCTTCACGTTTAAATATTTTAGATCTTACTTGCTTGGCACAAAAGTCATTGTGAAAACTAATTATGTAGCACTGAGGTACCTGATGGAAAAGAAAGATGCTAAGAGAAGACTGATTCATTGGGTGTTGTTGTTGCAAAACTTTGATTTTGAGGTTAGAGACTAAAAGGGTACTAAAAATCAGGTCACCGATCACTTGTCTAGACTAGAGGAAGAAGCAATGCTGAAATTTGTAGATGAAGTTGAGATACATGACACTTTCCTAGATGAGCAAGTTTTGGCCGCATCTCGTGATCTGATTCTGTGGTTCATAGATTTTACTAATTATTTGGTAAGTATGTGGTACCTTTAGATTTGTCTTTTCACCGGCGCCAAAAGTTTATGTCAGATGTGAAGGAGATGATGTGCATATTGGAAGCATGTCATCCATCTCCTATTGGAGGTCATCACACTGGTATCTTGACCACCCATAAAATTTTGCAATGCGGGTACTATTAGCCTACTATCCACCGAAATGCTCATGATTTCGCCAAATTTTGTGATCGTTATCAAAGAGAATAAGGTATTTCACGGAAACATGAACTCCCATTCACTCATATTCTGGTAGTTGAATTGTTCAACTTTTGGGGCCTGTACTTTATGGATCCCTTTGTGAGTTCTAATGGGATGAACTACATACTTGTAGTTGTTAACTATATGTCTAAATGGGTGGAGGTCATGGCGCTACCTAATAATGAAGGAAAGAGCATTATAGTATTCCTAAAAAGAAATATCTTCTCCAGATTTGGTACGTCGTGGGTAGTTATCACCGATGGAGGTTCCCACTTTTTAATAGGTTGTTCAAAGCATTTCTTGAGAAATATGGGGTTATACATAGTGTAGCAATTCCCTATGATCTGCTGTCTAGTGGATAAGTTGAAGTTTCAAACCGTGAGATTAAGCAAATCCTAGCAAAAATTGTGAATGCTTATAGAACTGATTGGTTGAGAAAGCATGATGACGCCTTATGGGCATATCAAACTGCATTCAAGATTCTATATATATGTCTCCTTATCAACTCATTTTTGGGAAGTCTTGTTATCTGTATGTAGAACTAGAGCACAAAGCGACATGGGCCCTCAAGAAACTAAATATAGACTGGTGAGATGCATCAGATCAGAGGCTGAGCCAACTAAATGAGCTAGATAAGTTTTGAGTAAAAGCATATGAAAGTCAACCTTATATAAAGAGAAGATGAAGACGTATCAATACCAAAAGATCAAAGAGCGAGATTTTTCACCCGGAGATCTGGTCTTTCTGTTCAACTCAAAGCTTCACTTTTTTCCTTGCAAGCTAAGGTCAAAGTGGATGGGACAATTCCGAGTGGTACAAGTATTACCGTATGGTGTGGTTGAATTGGAAAATAATGAGGGAACGAGGTTCAAAGTGGATAGGCAAAGTATAAAAGCTTACATGGGCACTGCTGTAGAAATCAAGGTGGTGGAATCATGGGCTCTTGGTTAAATCAAGCTCTGCTTGGGAAGCAACCCAAGATTATCTTGTTTTTATTCATTGTAATTTTCTCTTATTAGATTTATTCTTAGCATAGCATAGGCTAGCTTAGTGTTAGTTTTAGTTTAGAGTCGGGGAAAATATAGGGTAGACACAATGGTTGTGAAGTGTGCAGGATATAGAATATAAATCTCAAAAAATTCAAGTTACGAGAGAATCTACGAGCATGATTTATGGGTCGTTATGCAATCCACAAACTGTGGATCTTACTCATAAGACCTCTAGACATTTTTTTCACCCTACATGACTTGTTTTACGAGCCCAATGGACAAATTACAGACTGTATATGGTACTTGTTGAAATTAGAGTACATGACCATCTGCAAGTTTAGATCTACGAGGACACTCTACTGGCCGTATAGTTCATCACTGTTAGTAGACTATGTTCGTAGATCTCAGGTATGTTTTCAAAGTTTCCTAACTCTAGAACTTAATCCACAAAACACATCCATGAACCGTGGAATGTTCTACAACTTGTAGATGAGCTTCGCGAAGCCCAAGTCTAGTAAAATAAAACCGGCCCGACCCACGACCCATTTGTGCTTAAAACCAACCCAAAATTGAATTTTCCCCCAAATTTCTCCCTCACAACACCCACTCAAATACTTCCTCCCTCAACCCATTCAAACCGTTACAACTCTTCAAATTTTCCCTCCATTCCAATCGATAAATAAACCCACATTAATTCCCCTTTGTTTTCCCCCAAACCAAATCATTACAACCCCTAGATATTCCACCACACAAGCACAGTTAACCGATCATCACCACATTTCCACACCTCCATTTTTGAAGTCATCCAATTGAACTAAATCACGGGTCCCTGAATTGTAAACGAGCCAAAGTCATAGTATTTGCATCAACTCACGAATTTCTATTAAATCTCCATTGGGTAAGCATCACATTCCCTCCTCTATGAGATTTTTATGTGAAATTCACTTAACTTAGGGTATTAATTTGATAAATTTTGCGAACCTATAACCCTAAGAATGATAGTATGTGAGTATGTTTAAGTAAAATGGTCTATTGAATTGATTGTGATTGTGATTGTGATTGTGAATTATGGGACTTATTTGATTTAAAAACTGAACTAGGGTCTTTTAGTGACTATGAAGGTCTTTCATGGACCATGGTTTCATCTACAATTCATAGTTTCCCTTTGTAAATGATGCCCTGCAAGTCCAGTGTACACTTTAACATTCATGCACAGAACAAAGACTATCTACAAGTCATAGATCCTTCTACGAATCGTAGATAGTACTCATACGTTAGAGTTCTGAAACTAAAAATATTAACTCTGAACTACTATAGACACGTAATTTTTTACCGAACTTGAGGTTTCACAACATTTTTAGCGTTTAAATATTTCTTTTATATCTAGATTAAATATTTTTATTTTATCTTATTTTAGTAAGTTTATTTTAAAATATTTGAAAACTACAAAAAATAGAGTTGCATTATTAGTGTAAGTTTTGTTTTAAAGAAAAGAAATTTATAAAAAATACACGTTTCTTTTAATTTTAGTTTTAATAAATAAGCTAGTATTTCTTAATTATAATTTATTATTAGCTACTTAATTTTTTTTGTTAGATCAAAAAATAGTTAAATAATATTCTTACCATTATATTATATTATATTAATTATTAAAAACTAACCTAAACTACCCCCACTACCCATACCCATTTCTTCTCCCATTAGCCCACTCACCTCACACCTCTCACAACCAACTACACACCCCTATATCTACAGCAATACACGCATCAACACAACAACGATATACTACCTAGACAACAATTACACTAGACGAGAAAAAAAAAAAAGAAAAACTCCCTCACGGACAATTGAAAAAAAGAAGAAGAGCAATACCAAAACACACCCAACACACGTACAAACACACTAAAACTTTTTCCTTTCAGCAACATCCAAAAAAAATCACACAGCAACAATAGCAAAAAGAAAAATAAAAGCTGAGTTCGAGGTTTACTTTTGTGATTTTTGAGTTCGTGGTTTCTGTTGTGGTCTTTTCTTTGTGAATTAATTTTCACAAAAGGTAACACTTGATTTTCATTTTATTATTTGATTTCACAATTATATAAGACATGACTCCAAATGTTATAAAGTTGTTCAAATATTTTATATTTAACTTTGATGTTATAATATGAAATAGGTTGAGAATTTTTATGTTATTAAATTTAAAGTAAAATTGATATAACATGTAATTATATTTAGTATGCTTAACGGTTCAATTTTTATCTCATTCTTAATTAATTCTTGAAAGTCTATATTCTGCATGTGAAATTAATTGATATGTGTATTTGCGTTATATATCTATTGTTAGATTACGTTGATAAGTAGTGACACTAATTTTATTTGTTTAAGTCACTAACAATTTTTTATGGTAGAGATATTCTTTTTCTTTAATAAATTAAATATGATATTAAGGAAGTAGGAGTTATCAAGAATTAATTGTGGGCAAAAGATCACTATGACATTGCTCCATATTTATTATTCCCAAATTTTGTAAAAAAGAAATAACATTTTTATTATTCTTTCTTTTTCATCCTGTAACATTGATTACATGCTTGCATCGATGAAATTAAAATTAATAATCCCCTTTATTGTAATACTCTTTCTATTCGGATACATAACTCTTTAGTGAAAACCATCCTCTTATTAGATTTATTCTCAAAGAATTTCTTTTTTTTATGTCCAAATTTATGGTAAGGTTGGAAAATACTGCTATCAATACACCACATACTAATAAAACAAGACAGTTTTAAGTAGTTTATAATAAATCAAAGAATAAGGGTAATAAGCATTTTTATAAAGTTTATAAGTATAATATATATAAAATAGATAATTTAAGCCATATAATAGTCAATAAAGCGACCATGCTAAAACCAAGGGACTCGAAGGGTGCTTGATACCTTCCTCTGGGTCAACAGAATTCCTTACCTAGATTTCTAATTCACAGACCAACAAAATAAAGAGTCAATTTTCTTTTGACTGGAGATTTAAATAAGGTGACTTTGAACACCAAAACTCAATTCCAAGTGGTGACTCTGAATTTAATAAAACAATTCCTTTTCAAAATGTCATTTTAATTAGAAAAACTCTTTTTAAAAGTTTCATTTGAAAAAATAGGGTCTGATAAATGGCGATTCCGCTGGGGATAACCAGAATTCGTGCTTATAAATATTTACTTATGTATGACTTAATTACTTATTTTTATTTTTTTGGATATTGTATTTGTTGGTCTAATGTGCTAATTTCATGTTTATTTACCGCATTAATATTATGTGAATTGTCATATAAACTGTCTTCTGTCGCGCACCAATCTGAGTCTTCTGAGATACTTTATTCAGAGATGCGATTACGCTCTCAAGCCATGAGATACTAGAGATGCAGCAACGCTCCTGGGAAGGATTCTATAATAACACATATTTTAGGATGGGAAGGACTAAAAGTGAGGCCGAAAAGCCCTGCTACCAGTAAACTGTCCCTTCACGACTCGAGTTGTCTACTCGTTTTACAGCCAGTCTAGACACATGTTCCACTAGATTGTTAAATTTTGTAAAACAGGTCTCAACAATGATTATCCGTAATTGGATCTGCTTTATCTGCATCATGCATATTTTATTTTAATTAATGGAGCTCGACATATGGGTCTAGTCTGTCTAGGACAAATACCTTTTTTTGAGACCAACATATTCATAACTATGTGCTACTTGTTACATTATTTAAAAGACTTCATTTGAATATTTTTATTAAATATCTATTATTATTCGGTCAATCTAAAATAGTCTAGTTCTTGCATATTTGCAATAAGATGTTTGAAATAAAAGAAGTTTTTCAAAGAGTTAAATATATTTACAAAAACTTTGAGAACTACGCACATCTGATTCTCACATCGTTGAAATACGTAGGCAACCCTACTTGGCTTCGCTGATCATCATTCAAGAAAATGTGTTTTCTTTCTCTGTTCAAAATTTTTTTAAAAGGAGTTTTGATCCTTATTTCTAAATCCAAAAAAAAAAGTTTGATCCTTATTAACAAATAAATAAAGAAAAAGAAGTTTTTGATCCTTCTTTAAAAAAATCAACCAAAAAAAGAAGAAAATGATTTTAATTCTTATTCATTTTTTTTAATCCAAGTACCAAAAAAAAATTATCCTTATTAAAGGTAATGTTGGAACTTTTTGAATTCCTCATTCAAACGAAAAAGTCAAAAATATTTTTCTTTGTTTATTTTTTATTTAATTTTTGGTAGAAAGTTCAAGATCCAAAATAGGATTTTCTCAATTTTTCTTTTAGTAATTCAAGAAAACAAAAAATTTATCTCACAGTTCTAAAAAAGCTTTGTTATTTAGTTTTAGTTAAAAAAAATTATGCAAAGATCTTATTCATGTTCTCAAGCATATTATGTACGCAATTCCAAACGGATTTGATCAATGCATTATCAAATTATTTTTTATTTTTTTAAAATAAATAATAATTAAAAAATAAATACAATTGAGTAAGTCAGGATTAAATGTTAGGTTCTCTAAGCCCATTCTAACAATAAAAGACATGTGTATGCATGACGTGCAACATGTGGTTATAACTGAAGAAGGCCTAACCCTAACAAACTTTATTGTCCATGCACAGAGTTAGCTTAGAGGTGGATGGTTTGTAGTTTAACTAGCATCTCATCCATATCATACAAGGTCAAAAGGAAAAGAGAAAATGACCCGCAAAGATGGAATAGAGTCGGACAATGATGAAGTACAAAATCAGGTGATTTCAGAAGAATCAGTGTCAGTAGAGGAAGTAAGGATATTGAGACAATAAATGACTGAAATGTACGAAGCTTGGATGAATGGACAAGCTCTACCACCTTCAATTTGTGAGTATCTAAATACGAATATATCATCCCCTATCCAAGTATGGACAAGTGATCCAGTTTATCCATCTTGATTTGGCCCATATGCTAACACATCCAACGTCGCAGGAACTTCCACGATACGCCCTTTTAATACGCCTATGATAAGTAATCCACTCTTCATGCAAACTGCACCGACTAATAAGTCTCGCAGCCAACAATGGTACCAAAATCCAACAATGATCCCTTACCCAAAGTTCAACAAGATCAAGGTTATACCCCTGAACTGACTCTTAAAATTCCAAGCTCTTACGCCCACACTAATTAGTATAGTTTCCCTGTCTAAGTTGAAAAAATTGTTAAGAACGAGGAACATGAAAAAATGGCTAAAAAATGAAGATCTTGGAACAGAGTGTAAGAGATATGCAAGGATTAGGAGGTCACAAAGGCATCTCATTCAATGATTTTTGCATGTTCCCCCATGTTCATTTGCCTATCGATTTTAAAACCCCAAAGTTTGAGAAATATGATGGCCATGGAGATCCTGTAGCTCATTTAAAGAGATATTGTGATTTAAAGACATCTGGAGTCCTTTAGCTGCAGTTCGAGGTCTGTATGCATGATTTCAAGCGGTGGTTGGAGGTCCATGTGCATGCTTACTAGTCACGTTTCAAGGTCTATGCGTATGTCTTCCTGCCATGGTTTAAGTTTGGGTACACCTCTAGTAGTCAGATTTAAGTCCTGACATGTTGCTTCCTTTGGGTTCTTCATGATGCCTTCACCATGGTTTAAGTCCGGGTATGGACGTTTCGATTTCGGAATACTTCTAGTCTTAGATATTCTTATCCTTTAGCTCTTATGTGAACTCATCGGGCTTATTGGGGTCTGTTTGGTTATTTACTTTTAAATTGAACACAAGTGTACCTTCTGGGCTTAGGTGGATCTAGTTAGGTTATAGCTAGCTACTTTACTTTTTATTTTCGTCAGTCACTAGACTCTTAGGCTTTATACTTAGTCTTTCGTTATCTCTTCGCTCATATGAACTATAATTGTTGTTACTTTCTATCTTTTCATATTGTCTCTACTTACGTAGATCAGTCGGCCTATGATGCCTACTAAGTACCTGTTGTTTTCTACTCATGCTACACTCTGCATCTGTTTTCTTGATGCAGATCTGAACCCCAGCAGACAACATTGATTCGGGCCAGTTGCGGAGATCTTCGGAGATAGAGGGTGAACTTATGGTGTTCTAGTTCAACTTATCTCCGTCTATATATAGATGTTGACTAGTCTTTTGTATTCCAGAAAAGTCTGTACCTTTGGTCTACTTTTTGGACTTGTACTTGTATATTAGATTTGTATTAGCGTCCATTAGGTCATGGAATTGGATCTTATACTCTTGCTTTTTATATATTATGGTTATTTCTCATTTCCGCAATGTTTCTTGTTATATTGCTTTAAGTTTTCATTTGGTTGTTGTTTTTGCCTAATATGCATGTTACTTGTTGTTTGGGTATACGAGTTGACTTACCTATTGGTGGGTTATGGAAGGTGTCATCATGACTAGATTTTCAAGTCGTAACACACACACACACATATATATATATATATATATATGTATGTATGTTTTTAAATTTTTGGAATACGGTACTTCCAGATTTGTAATTTAAACATGAAAAACTTGAACCAACTTATACAAACTAATAAGATTTATTTTATAATAAGAAGATCTTAATTCGGATGATACTGTGATCTGTTAAGATCTACACTGTAGGTACCTAAGCATCAATGGCTGGATTACCAAAAGAAGACTTGGTGGACTTGCAGATGGTTGTTGATAACCTTTGGATCATCGAAATTAAAGAACTTCTTGATATGAAATAAAGTTATTCTTGGCATATAAAATTGGTATAAGATCCCATTAACTTAACTATCAGATCTGGCTCTCTTGTATATTATTAAGTTAAAGACTTGAATGTTTTTCTTTGCGGAACCCAATGGTCTCTTGATCCAAGGACAGGGAGCATTAAAGTCATTATTGTTATTTATTGTTATTTGCCTAACTTTTTCCTGCATATCTCATTATGTCTGTCTTCACTCCCTTCTCCTCTTCCTCTTAACCTTCTTCTTCTGGTACTACTTCTTCTACCATTTCCCCAAGTTCTAAGATCAAAGAAGAGATTAGCTTCTCCGATTTGTAGCAATCAATTGATGACTGGAAGATTCCAAAGCATCCCTAGTCTACAATTTATAAATCTTCCAGATGGTATTTAACTAGTGACTATCATATTTCAACTATCGAACAAACCATCCCCTTAGAGTCTGATGATGTCACGACCCAAAGTATACCCTAGGCGTAACATGGCGTATAGAACCCCGAAAAGCCCTACACAAGCCACTTAGCATACACCATACAAGATAATAGAAATAAAAGATTCCAAAAGTAGCAATCTCATATCAAAGAGTTTGACAAAGCGGAAGTTTAACATAGTCTCAACAAGCCATCTATTACATCAAAAGGAAGTGATTGGGACGTAACCCATACACCACATACAAATGTTTGAAAACTGAAATAAGGAAAGCAATAAAAGTGTCATGGTCTTCGGAACATGAGGACTCACCAATCTTGAAGTGCCAAGAGAGAGAGAGATAAACTAGCCACAAGTATGCAAAGTAGGAGCGTCACACCCTACGGTAGTAAAACAATATAAGCACAAGTATACATTAATACATAGAATGTACTAAGTATGGGGCAATATGCATAAAATAGACATGATAGAATGAATGGTTTAAACATGTAATACATGAACAACATTTGAACATTTAAAAGCTTAAAGAAGCAACATCATATAAATCATGAGATTTGGTCAATGTATTTAAAATAAGAGACATGAGAAAGCTTTTAAAGAAACATATTCGTTTTGTGGGATATTAGTTTTAACCCACAATAAGATCATGTGTGCTATAACATGGAATCTAGTATATCCCTCATACCGAAACAAGGGGATTCTACTTGCCAAGGTGGAATCCATACACATAATCTTTTTCTAAAGTGGATCCACTAGCTAGGTCATTTAAGACAATCCTACAGGGGAACATAGTTGGGGACTAGAGTTTGTTACTAGAGACTACCCTATTTGAGCCTCCACCTCAAAGCTCTCTCAATGCTATGTCAAAATCCCAACGGAATAGATAAAAATAATATATCATTATAACATAGGAAAGGCAATGATCAATACTAATCCACATCTTTAAAATAAAAAAAAATGAATAGCTCCTTAAAACACAATTCAAGCATAGGTGAGAAAACCTTTCACCAATGTGAATCCATATGTGAGAAATACGTTTCACTATCATGATCATATTCGTATGTGAGAAAACCTTTCACAATAATATTGATACTTTCATCTAAAAGCACCCTATCATCATAAACATTATTTTCATAGGACATGTATAGCTTTTCAAATTGATAATTCATAGATTCATGAGTTCTTCACAAGTTCTTAGTTAAAAACATGGATCATGCATGGGTTCATATGATTTCAACTCAATATCATGTAATTACATTAAATCATGCAATAGGAGATTGATAAACAACAATTGAATTATAATTGAATATAACTGATGGAGAATTAAGAAGAACCCTAATCGGATCAATTGAAATCAAAATGAGGAATTGAAAACCTTGAAGACCCTATGGAGGAATAGACTCCATAGGTGAATACCCACATACCTTTCTACTCAAAGCCCAAGATGAATGGTGAATTGAAGACCTTGGAGTGAACCCTAGCTTCTTCTTCCTTAGCTTGAGAGGGGATTTGGGAGAATGATTTTGGTTGGGTTTGGGGAAATAGGGGAATGAGTTTTTAAAGTGGGTAGATTTAGGACTAAAAGTCTTTTTATAGGGCTTAGGATGGAGGCCAAAACGACATAGTATAGGCCTAAAACATATAGAAAAAGACCCAAAAGTCCCTAAGAAATGACTGTCGAAATTGTCAACGGGTCCGACCTATGGACCGTAGAACTTTCTACGTTTTGTACTGGTCAACCGTAGACCAAGTACTGGAACCTAAAAATTACCCAACTTTTTACAGGACCCTTCTATGGTTCGTAGACCCTAAACATAGAAGTCAACCTTACCCCTAAAATTTCACTAAATCTTGGACCTACCTACGAGGCCTATCTATGACTCGTAGATCATTTGACAGACCGTCCTAGTCCACCGTAGGTAGAGATACTGAAACTTGATTTTTGGAAAATTATTTTCCCCTTTCTACGAGATTGGTGTACGACTCGTAGAAGTTTCCACGAACCGTAGATTGGTCTCGTAGACCTGAACTAGTACTACAGTTCATGCAATCTTTTCTCTTTTCGAAATTTGAGGTGTTACAGACCATGTGGATATCAAACTTTTAAACCCGAAAGCTCTAGAAAAATATAGCCGAAAATATAACTATCTTCATTTTGGCTTGTACAAATCACTGCTAAGCCTCTAGCTAGGGAAGGTCTAGATACCTCTCTTCTTCTCTATCCAAGAGACTCAAGATTCTTAGACTTCAATGCTTCTCTCTTAGGAATGGTAGAAACTAGTCTCTGTAGTGGTTCGATTTATTTTGAATGTTTTTCAAATTTTAGTATTTTTTTCAAAGATATAAATATTTTAGATTCTTTAACCCTCAATGGTAAGACATCCAATTACAAGACCAAAATAGGATCTCTCCCTATAGCAATTATATATAGGATCCAATATAAGGCAATGAGTTCAACCTTCAACATCGGAGCTATGAGAAGTAGCTGTAAGGGTAAGACTGTCCTTTGCAAAACACATCCACAACAATCTCATTTATCTGTACCCAAGCCAATTTCTTGGAGTCAAGTTTCGTTACCCCAAAACTGGTTATTACAAGACGCCACTCAAGTAGAAAAACCTAAGAATACTATGATTTTCCAGATCCAACAGTTTTCTAGCAGAGCTGTTTCTATCACTTTCCAAAGGTCTCTTAGCCAAAGAGTCTCTACGTCATCATCAGTTCTACCAGAAATCAAAATTGTGACGCATTCGGTCTCTTCATTTCCTACTAGAGTTGAGGTAGTTAACTTTGGCTCTAGAATCCCCCAAGCCAAAAACTCTGTGGAGACACCTCCTCCGACATAAATGAATGTTGATCAACCTCATTCCCCCACTTACTCGTCTCTAGGTGGAGAGCTAGATGTTTTGACGCACGATTTTCAAATTGATAAAGAAAAACTTAAGAAAGAATTTTATTCTCATGGAAATATTTTAAAAAGAAAATGGGTTTTAACAATTTTCAAATCAAACAAAGACAAAACCTTCAAGAAATTTATTGTGATTTTCTAAACTCTATTCAAAAACAAATTAATTTCTTCAAATGGTTTGAGGCTTATGCGGATTATGACGTATTAGATTTTCCTTTTTCAAAATCAATCAATGTTTCAAAATTATGAAAAACCCTAAATGGGGGAGACGTAACATCTGAACTTCCTCCATCACAAGATTTTACAATGTCTTTTGGTGATAGCTTCATTATTGCGACTCCTTTTAAAATAAAAATTGACAGCGAAACTATCAATGGAAGAGATATTAAAACTCTCTATGAACAAAATAATTACACAAAATAATTATTTGCATGCTCTAGGTGAACTTTTGATGTCAAAACATCCCTCAACACCACCTACTACTTCTAAATCATCAGAAACCTCTACCTCTTCAATTCCCTTGTTTAAAACTTGTGAGATCCCAAGGACATTTTCTACAGAACTCCAAATTCATAAGGCAAGAGATTTTCCTCAACTTTCCAACCTTCAACATCGAATGCTCGAAATTGAGAAATCTTTAAATCATGTAGCTCAAGACACCCCTGACAAAGATATATCCTCTGGATTTCTCATAGTCCTTCAGGAAGATATTCCGGATCAAGATTCAGGAAACCCACCGGAGGAACATGTCCCTCTTGAGGTGGCTTCTGTCAGATCTGGATACTCCAATTGACAAAAAACCCCGAAAACTCTATTATTCTAGAGCTAGCCATCTAGACATTGCTTTAGAAGAAAAAGTCTAATGTTATGCAAAATAACTACAATACCAACAACATCTATGAATGGAACATAGATGGATGTTATGAATACAACATTCATTCCAAATTACAGCAGATGACAATAGTTGCCACTTCTTATAGGACCTCCCATAATTGTTCAAACCAACTCATTATCCATGTCCTCATAGCATGTTTCATCGGTCAGCTTAAAGGTTGGTGGGATACACATCTTAGTGATGAAGATAAATAGAATATCTTTCAAAGTGTCTTACTTGACCCCTTAGGAAATCCAATTCTCAAGGACAACCATACCATTCCCGATTCAACTAATACTTTGATTTATACCATCATTAAAATCTTCATAGGAAGTCAAGGTATTTTTAGAGAAAGGTCCTCTGAAATACTTAACAATCTTAAGTGTAGGACACTTTTTAATTTTAGAGAGTACAAGAATTCTTTCCTCTCAAGAATTCATGAAAAACCAGATGGTAACCTCCCATACTGGAAATAAAAATTTCTAGATGGATTGCCTAAGTCTCTTAGGGACCGAGCCAAAGAAGAACTTTGAAACCTGTACCCTGGCGATGTTATTCCTTACGAACAAATTATTTATGGCCAGCTCACTAGTTTGATCCAAAAAGTTGCTCTTAAAATTTGTCGTCAAGATAAAATTCTAAGACAGATAGCAAAAGATAGGCCCAAACCCGCCGAGATTTAGGAAGTTTTTGTGAACAGTTTGGTATTCGAAGAAAGAAAACTTTTAGAAAATCAATCCCTAGAAAAGAAGATTCTACATCCAAGCCTGCCTCAAAATTTAGAAAATCTAAACCTTCTCCTCCAAAACATTAGATAACAATCAAAAAGACTGCCCCTCCAGCACCTAAGAATGGTAACTGCTACAGGTGTAATAAACTTGGTCATATTGCCAAATACTGCAAACTCTTTATAAATGTTGGTAATCTTAATCTTGACGAGTCTGTCCTTAACCAGATTCAAAACCTCTTACCAGAAGACAGTGAAAATTCTGATTATGCAGAAGATGAATTTGAAAATAATTTCAACCAAATTGAGAATGACGACTTAGAGTCCTCTGAATCAGACCAAGACCAAATTAGCCAACCTGAGGTCAATGTTCTCACAAAAGAACAGGATATCCTCCTTGAAATTATTAGTAATTTACATTATTCAGACAAGAAAAAACACAATCTAAAGCAATTCAAAAGGGCTTTAGATAAACCCTCCACCACTTCTTTTCACATATTTTCTCATCCCCAAGGGACAAACACTTACAATATTACTAATATTCTAAACACTTTTCCCTCCAAAAGTCTAAGGAAGTAACTAGCAAAGATCTTCAGTCTAAAATAGCTCTCCTTAAGGAAGAAATTAGATAAATCAAGGCTAGGCAAGAATTAGACCGTCTTGTCCTCCAACAGTTCTCGTCCATGCCTACTGCTCCAAAACTGATTGAATCAACAAAACAAGAAGAGGAACAAGGTGATTCCATCAACTTTGTCTCACAAATCTCTATTTGTAGGTAGCATACTATGGTAACCCTTATAGTCAACAAATCCTTCATACTAGATATTGTTGCCCTATTCGATATAGGTGTTGATCTCAATTGTGTCAAGAAAGGACTCATTCCTACAAAATTCTTTGAGAAAACCAAAGAAGCCCTTAGAGCTTCCAATGTCAATAAACTAGGGATTAGTTACAAGCTCTCTGATGTTGAAGTTTGGACCTCTATAGGAGATGCTATTCTAACAAATTCAACTTTGTTCATGCTAGTAAAAGATATTACCAATTCGGTAATACTGGGTACCCCTTTTATAGAGGAACTCATACCTTTCAGAGTGACTAACCAAGGAATCGAAATTGAAAGCATCAACATTTCCCTTCCTTTTGATAAACCTCCTATCAAAAAGGTCATTTTCACCTTGAAGCACAAGGAGGCCCAAATCAACTTTCTCAAAGAATAAGTCTCTTTCCAAAGGCTGCAACAACAACTACATGAACCTTCTCTCCAAGCAAAAATTAAAACCTTAGAAATTAAAATGCAAAAGGAACTTTGTGCAGATTTACCCACAACTTTCTGTTATCATAAAAAATACCTAGTTAGGCTTCCTTATGAACCTAACTTTGATGAGAAAATTATCCCCACAAAAGCTCGCCCTATCCGAATGAATCATGAGCTCACAATCCGCTGTCAAGAAGAAATCAATGACCTTCTCGGAAAACAAATCATCTCTCCAAGTAATCCCCTTGGAGTTGTGTTGCCTTCTATATCAACAAAAGCTCTGAAATTGAACGGGGAGTCCCTTTATTAGTCATCAATTATAAAACTTTAAACTCAGCTCTTCGTAGGATTAGATACCCTATTCCAAACAAAAAAAATCTTCTCTATCGACTTTATGCTGCCACAATTTTCTCAAAATTTGACCTTAAGTCTGGTTTTTGATAAATTCAAATTGATCCGAGAGATCATTATAAAACAGCTTTTACGATACCTTTTGGATAATATGAGTGGAATGTTGTGCCTTTTGAACTAAAAATGGCTCTCTCAGAATTTCAAAAAATAATGAATGACATTTTTAATCCTTTTTCAAAATTTATTATACTATACATTGATGATGTTCTAGTATTTTCTACTTGCATTAACCAACATTTCAAACATCTGAGAGTCTTCTTCAGTATCATCAAAGATAATGGCTTAGTTTTATCCAAAACTAAGTATAGTCTTTTCCAAATTAATTTACGATTCATTGGGCATAATATCCAATAAGGCACTATTATTCCTATCCAACAATCCATGTAGTTTGCTGATAAATTTTCTTATCTAATTCTTGACAAATTCCAGCTCCAAAGATTCTTGGGGTGTGTCAATTACATAGAAGACTTTATTTCAGGCCTTAGCAATTTACTGAAGCCTCTTCTTGATAGACTGAAGAAATCTCCTCCTCCGTGGACCAACATCCACACCAATGTCATTAAAGAGATAAAATTGAAAGTTAAAGATCTTCCTTGCCTGTCCTTTCTTGATCCATCTGCATTCAAAATAGTTGAAATAAATACATCAGACATTGGCTATGGTGGTATTTTAAAACAAAGAAAAAATGAAAACGAGCATATAATTGCATTTGCATCCAAGCATGGGAATAAGGCCCAACAAAATTATCCTACTATAAAAAAAGAAATTTTAGCAATTGCCTTATGCATTTCAAAATTTCAATCAGATTTACAGAACGAATTTTTTTTGCTACGCATTGATTATAAAGCTGCAAAATTTTTTTTTAAAAAACATGTTCAAAACCTTGCTTCCGAACATATATTTGCTAGATGACAAGCTATTTTATCTATTTTTAATTTTGATATAGAGTACATCAAAGAGAGCTCAAGATCTATTCTAGACTTTCTTACTTGAGAATTCTTGCAGGGTAGGTGATTATTGGTAGGAAAAAGAAAATAGAACTATTGGAGTTTTTTGGATGAAATTTGTTGTAGGGCTAAGTATTTTCTTAGCTACCGTATGGGGGTTTGGATGCCAAAATTCTGGTTCGATTTGTATTAGTGGGTAGACACAATCATTTTTGAAGTAGGTTGAATCATCAGAGGAGGATCCCCCGCTTGAAGAAATTGGTTGAGGTGTGGGTGAAGAAATTGATTTATTTGGTATTGGACATACCGTGCTTGTGCTCGTGTGTTGTGATAAGTTAAATAGAAAATTGATGGGACTTTCAGAGCAATGGGGGGAAGTAAAGATTAATATTCATGTTTTTAACTTTTTGGTATACAGTACTTTCAGATCTGTAATTTAAACATGGAAAACTTGAACCAACTTATACAAATTAGTAAGATCTATTTTATAATAAGAAGATCTTAATGCGGATAATACTGTGATCTCTTAAGATCTATCCCCCTGGAGTCTGACCATGAGGATATATATATATATATACTTACAATGTATTCCAAATATATACACAATATACCCTCATTGTCATTAGTTAAGGTTAAATTTACCTCTAAACTATGCAAAAATGATTAAATTTGCCCTTATTTAAAAAAAAATTTAATTGTAGAATAAAAAAAAATTAAGCCATTCACATAGTTTAAAACAAAATCGATCTCTTCGCATAGTTGTGGGCAAATTTGACTCTTCTTCCTTATTTTGAACTTTTAAAACATTTTTGTTCCTCCTTTCTCTCTTCCCATCATTATTTCTACAACCAAAAAAATTGTATTGCTTACCATAATTTCAAGTTAATTCATCGCTCCAGAGAAATAACAGTGAATTTCATAACTTAATTATAAATTTTATTTGTCGCTAATCATCTTGTGAAATGAAGGATAGATTTTAAGATTATGGTCAAAACATAAGTGGCATAATAAGGCACCAATAAGCAAAGCGGTAGCTGGCCAAATTATTGGAGTACAAATCGTATATTAGTAATTAGGTCACCTCCCAATTTAATTTTGCTATTTTTTTTCTTTTACTAAGGCAGCAAGGTTCCTGCATTTGGATTTTAAGGATAAATACCGTTGACTCACTTCTTTTCGTATGCCAAAGTTGACACGCTCCAAATTAAATAAAATAAAAAATAACACACTCTACCACGTGGATATTAATTTTTTTTTACACACTTTTCCACGTGGATATTAATTTTAATCCCTTAAATAAAATTCCTGGGATAACAATTATTTCATTTCTATATGATATACTAGATATATATTATTCTATTTATTTTAATTTATGTGGCATGGATAGAATTAATGGAGAACCAAATTTTTATATGATTTTAAAATATTTTAAGCTATTAATTATTGTGATTTACAGTACTTTCAACATAATTTTCAAATAATAAATGTTATTCACTTTGTCCCAATTTACGTGACATATGGGAAACTTTGAGAGTTAACTAAATTTTTAATATGCTTTTTAAATATTTCAAGTTGTTAATTATTGTGATTTATAAAGTTCTTAATAATGTAATTTTCAAATAATATATGTTAATCTCTCAATCGCAACTTATGTGGCACATATGAAATTTTGAGAATTAACCAAATTTTAATATGTTTTTAGAAATATTTTGAAGTTGTTAATTATTGTGATTTATAGTACTCTTAACATAATTTTTAAATAATATATGTTATTCCCTCCATATTTCGAGAATTGATCAAATTTTTAATATGTTTTTTAAATATTTTATTTTGTTAATTATTGTAATTATATATAATATACTAAAAAAAAAATTAAAACGAAGAAACTATTAAATATAAATAGAGGAGAAGGGCAAATCGGTTAATCGACTGACTAACCGTAAGCTCCTCAAAAATAAAAAAATAAATTAAAACAAAGGAACTATTAAATATAAATAGAGGAGAAGGGCAAATCGGTCAATCGACCGACAGACCCTAAGCTCCTCTATTTGCTTCTATATTATAGGGTAAAACCATACTTTTTGCTTATCATATTACGTAGATAAGTAATTCCTCAAATATTTTGTCATTATAGAAGTTTGAAATAAATTAATTTTTAAATTGTTTTATCCTTAGTAATTTCTGAATTATGAGATATAAATAAAGCAAATATTTAATAAAGAGAATTAAATAAAGGTACTTTCCTTATTAATGTTTTCTTTATAAGGAATGTGTAAATAGAAAATACGAAAAATATATTGAGCTGGAAGTAAGTGCGCTATTATTATGCTACTTGATTTTAAGAGAATTGTAAATTTTTTTAAATCCATTTTATTTATTTCGATGCTTAGAAGGGTTTATTTTACACTTCACGATTTTGAGTTTTTACTATATAGTTTCTAGCATAGACATATGGAAATATATACTATTTATTATTTTCTAATTCACATTGCTTTTGGAGATCAATAGGAAAACATACATTCATATTGATAGCCTTGTGATGATTAAAGTTATTTGGGATAAACTAAACTTGATTAACAAATAAATCAGGTCTTTAATCGACTACGAAAAGGCAAAAAAGAAAAACTAAAAAATGTGATTATAACCCTTTGATTTATCATTCTCAGTGGACACGCCACAAAGAATAATAGACCTTAATTAAACATTAAAAAAGTAAGCAATTATGAAATGAGTAAGCAGCAATTAATAAGTCTATATATACAATAAGACCACACGTGACCAAATCAAACAAACTTGCTTTCTTTGATGAAATTAATTAAAACCTTAATCATCTCACAATTGGTACTATCAACTACCATATCATCAATTGTCGTTTTCTTTTTATCTTCTTTTCCTTTTTTGGTAGAAATTAAACTGTTAACAGATATGGAGAATATAACAATTAAAAAAAATCTTGGCTAGCCATCATAAAGAATTTCTCATGCATGTGGAGTCAAAAATTCAATTAAACAACAACAGTAGTCTAGTGAATGTAGAGTACGTAAATTTTATTCCTACTTCATGAACATAGAGAGCTTATTTTCAAAGAATCTTTGCACATCTCAACTGCAACAAATCAAAATAGTTATGAAAAAGAAAAATGACAGTGATAAATAATGGTAACTAGTAAAAAAAGTAATATACAGAATATTCAGAAAAGGAACAATAACAATAGCAAAATAGTGCAATAATCGAAACACAATATACAATATATGATAACAGATATCAACGTTACAATTTGATTTTATCAATAGCTCACTCAAACTTAGTGCCTCTGCCATAAGAATTAGACCTAAGAATCTCCATTGCATAATATCAAGAAAAAAATATATATTAGAAAATGTTGGTGTGACATTTTAATATTAATAAAAATATATTACATGTCACATTATGTATCATGTTATTTTCATTGGTTGACATTACATTTGTGCCTCTTTACTCTCATAAATTGTGGAAGAATGTGATCATTAGTTGTTGTAACTTTTGTAACCTCCAACTCCTTATTTCACCCAATGTTCTACCTCTTTATTCTTGTAACTTACGTAACCTTTAGGCTATTTATTTACCCAATTTACTATACCCATTATCTTCCTATTCATTGTAAGGAAGAATTCCTCACCTATAAATAGTGTGGTATTCCTTTGTGTTGAGTACAAGAAGAGATATTCAAGAAAATATAGAATGTAAAAGATGAGGACGTTGTATATTGTGTTTATATTGAGACTAGTGTAGTGAAAGAGAGAGTTGAGACAAAGAAAAATATTCTAAGTCTTCAACTATATTCACTATACAAAAGAAAATATTTATATGTTGAAGAAAGGTGTTCTTTTTGTGGAGTTTTGAACTCTTCAACTAATCCGGAGTTGTTTAAGTTGTACGACGTTGTTGGGTTGTTGTATCCTAAAGGAGACAAGTCAAGAGATATACTGCTGGATCGGTGTAGATTATGCCGCAGTGGGCTTGAATCTCTTTAAAGAGAGCGAGATATTGGCGCCTTAACCTAAAGATTTGTTTATTCATTTTTTGTCATTTTATTTTCAACTGTAATATTTTATATTTGTGGTATATTACACCAACAATTTTAAGGAGATTCATGTTTTTGTTACAGTTTGAAAAATTACGGATTTCAAGATAGAAAATCTCAACGTCGCACTCTTCAAGAGATGGAAGAGAAGAGATGTACGGGTAAAATATTTTTCTACTTGCTCAATTCAAGCGGTGAAAAGGTAAAAGGAAAAAAAAACTTTTTACCTAATATTTTCATGAATAAAGTGACTCTACTTTTAATGGAAAATGTTATTTAAATTCTTAAAATAGTGGGGGTTCATGAAATGAGGAAAAAGTCATTGTGAAAAGAGTGATTTTTGCATCTTTGAGAAATGCTCTAAAAATGGTATTACAAGTGCATATATTTATTGTGGAATAAATCACATGTTGTTGTTTGGCTATAATGAGATAATTTTTTGCTCTAACATGAGAGTTATAAATAAACTATGAAAATATGTTGAGTAGCCATTTTGACATCAAATATTTGGGGAGATAAGTTTCATTCTTGGAATGAAAAATACCATAAAATATGTGATGGAATTTTCCTTATATAGTCACATTGTGTTGAAAAAATTGTGAAATGCCATTTTATTGGTTGTGTGAATCTTGCAACTCCTTTTGGTTCAATTGTATGAAAATGATGTGACAAATAAAAAAGGAATTTGCTAGCCTAATAAAAATATGAGATTTGTGACTGACAAAATGACTTGATGTTGCATTTGCAGTACTTAGCAGGTACAAGCAAACCAGATGAGAAAATTTTAGTGCTATTTATCGGGGATGAGAAAAAGAAAATTATATTATTTGCTAACTCTATTTTGGAGGTTGAAGTAAAAAAAAAAATTAAGCTTCAATTAGTGAAAAAGTAAATTGATTTTATTATATCAAACACTTTATTTTGAGAAATTAATTTTTCTAATTCTGATTAATTGTGATAGCACCAATATTATTGCTAAAATACAAATTTTTTATTAAAACGATAAATTCAGACTCATGAGGAGAAAACACAATATTGTGAGATCATATTGATCACTGGTATAGCATCAATATTAATTGTGTTAAAACTTGTATTAAATCATGCAGATTCATAAACTAAGGCCCTAGCAAGAAAAAGAGTCTGAAGCACATCGAGGGGGATGAAATTTGAAGCTCTAAATATCTGAGTCATATATGAGGAAACCCAACCTGGGAACTAGAGATCATATAACCAAGTTCAATGGAAAAAACAAATCAAATGATGACTTGTTGTGAAATGCACTATATATTTATTTTATTCAATTCCTATGATGTGAGTACATTTATTCTATAATGATTTGTGGAGGTTGAGTCATTGAACTCTTATTGAATTTTTGTATCTCGTATGAGTGGGGTGTCAAATTATAGGAGCACCCTTGAAAGATTTCACCTATGTGAGTGTGAAAGTAGGTCACTTTCTATGAGAATGGGCTTTTTTCTCAAAAACACTCATGAAAATCAGGATAGCTCAAGGCAGTAATGTGCTGGCTAATAAAGCTTATGTCAACACCTTGATTATTGTGTGTAAGCAGTGATACTTTATTTCCCTTAAGCAGTCATAGTTCAAGTCTGATACCACTACTGACTCTGGAGTAAATGATATTGTTTTACTAAGTGATGGTTCAATGCAGAACACACCTTCATTATGCATAATAGTCTACCTTCAACTAAATTGTGAAGAACTCTCTTATCCGATTATTAAAATGAGTGGCGGATTGTTGGTGTGACATTTTAATATTAATAAAAATATATTATATGTCACGTTATGTCCATTGGTTGACATTACATTTATGTCTCTTTACTCTCATCAATTGTGGAAGAATTTGGTCATTAGTTGTTGTAACACTTGTAACCTCCAACTCTTCATTTCAGCCATTATTCTACCTCTTTATTCTTGTAACTTATGTAACCTTTGGGCTATTCATTTACCCAATTCACTACCATTATGTTCCTATTCATTGTAAGGAAGAATTCCTCACCTATAAATAGTGTGGTATTCCTTTGTGTTGAGTAAAAGAAGAGATATTCAAGAAAATATAGAATGTAAAAGATGAGGAGTACTATATTGTGTTTATATTGAGATTAGCGTAGTGAAAGAGAGAGTTGAGATAAAGAAAAATATTCAAAGTCTTCAACTATATTCATTATACAAAAGAAAATATTTATATGTTGAAGAAAGGTGTTCTTTTTGTTCAGCTTTGAACTCTTCAACTAATCTGGAGTTGTTTAAGTTGTACGACGTTGTTGGGTTGTTGAATCCTGAAGGGGACAAGTCAAGAGATATATTGCTGGATCTGTGTAAATTATGCCGCAGTGAACTTGAATCTCCTTAAAGAGAGCGGGATATCCGCGCCTCAGCCTAAAGATTTTTTTATTCATTTTTTGTCATTTTATTTTCAACTGTAATATTTTATATTTGTGGTATATTAAACCAACAGAAAAGAAACATTTACTCTTTTCATTATGTCAAATAATGAAAACGGTAACTCTTTTTAATTTACTTTCTAAACCTTTGACGAAATTAAGTGAAGCATTGAAATTCTATTGAAATATGAAGACCAAAATATTTGTAGGCCTATTTACTTGGGTCATTAAAATATTCTGGACATTATTTTAAGTAATAAAATATTATTGGTCTGACCCATTTTATGTTTTTAGTAAATATAAATAATTTTACTTATTGGTAAATTAACATCAGCCTTCTTCGTTATAGTGGTTTACTAGTTGAGGAGTTTTCTCCTAACCATTAGGTCAAGGGTTCAAGGCTGGTATATCTTGAACACCAACAAGGTAGGTATTCTATAATATCTTTTTTAAATTTTTCTAAAAAATATTTCTTAGTTTTTTATTGTAAAAAAGTGGAAACTCATTAAATGTAGTTTTTGTCATATTTGACTAGGCACATTTAACTTAAAATTCATTTAAATTCTTACTTTTGTGTTTTTTGATTTTAAACATTGAAATTTATTATAACTTTTAATCACTCTATAAGTTAATTACACGTGTTATGTTAAATTTATACGGATATTTTATAATTAACGGTACAAAATCATAAAACTAGTTAAAGTATATCATACCTACATAAATTATCCAAAAATCACATTTTGTAACTTTTGGTTTTATTTCTATTTAAATATTTTTGTCTTATATCTCAATCAATGAAGTGTCCATTATTAATAAGTCTTTCCCTGTAAAAGCAATCCTTTCTGATGGCTGCACACACATAAATCTCCAAAACTAATTTTTAAAACCTTCATTACTTTACTACTATATAGAGAATGCTAGAAGCAGGCACCTCATGGTTGATATGTGTGCTTCTAGTTGAGGACATTATATAGTTTTTATATTTTTAATTTTAATTTTTTTAAATCTTTTTAAAACTAGTTAAATTTTTTTTATAAATTACTTGACAAAATCAAACAAACTTGCTTTCTTTGATGAGATTTATTAAAACCTTAATCATCCTACAATTGGTACTATCAACTATCATATCGTCAATTGTCTTTTTCTTTATCTTCTTTTCCTTGTTTTGGTTGAAATCAAACTGTTAACAGATATAGAGAATATAACAATAATAAAAATAATCTTGGCTACCATAAAAAGTTAATCATGGAGTCAAAATTTCAATTAAACAACAACAACAGTCTATTGAGTGTAGAATACGCAAATTTTAATCCTACTTCATAAAGATAAAAAGCTTGCTTTTAAAGGATTTTCACGCAACTCAACTGTAGCAAATTAAAATAGTTACGAAAAAAAAAATTACAGTGAGAAATAATGGCAACCAATAAGAAAAGCAATACAGAACATTCAGAAAAGAAACAATAACAATAACAAAATAGTGCGATAACTAAAATACAATATACGATAGATGATAACACATATCAAAATTACAATTAGGTTTTATCAATAGCTCACACATACTTAGTGCCTCTACCATAAGAATTAGACCTAAGAATCTCCTTTGCATAATAGCAAGAAGAAAAAAAAATTAGAAAAGAAACATTTACTCTTTTCACTATGTCAAATAATGAAAAGGGTAACTCTTTTTAATTTTTTTTCTAGACCTTTGATTAAATTAAGTGAAGCATTGAAATTCTGTATAAATATGAAGACCAAAATATTTGTAGGCCTATTTACTTGGGCCATTAAAATATTTTAGACATTATTTTAAGTAATAAAATATTGTTGGTGGTACCTATTTTATGGTTTTAGTAAATATAAATAATTTTACTTGTTGGTAAATTAACACAAGCGTTCTTGGTTATAGTGGTTTACTAGTTGAGGAGTTTCCTCCTAACCACTAGGTCAAGGGTTAAAGGCAGGTATCTCTCGAACACCAACAAGATAGGTATATTATAATACCTTTTTAAATTTTTTCTAAAAAATATTTTCTCCTAGTTTTTTATTGTAAAGAATTGAGAACTCAGTAAATTTAGTTTTTGTTGTATTTGACTAGGTACATTTAACTTTCAATTCATTTAAATTCATACTTTTGAGTTTTTTTATTGTAAACATTGAAATTTATTATAGATTTTAATCGCTCTATAACTTAATTACATGGGTTATGTTAAATTTATACAGATATTTTATAATTAATGGTACAAAATCAAAAAACTAGTTAAAGTACACCACACTTCCTACATAAATTAACCAAAAGTCACATTTTATAACTTTTTGTTTTGTTTCTAATTGAACATTATTTGTTTTATATCTCAATCAATGAAGTGTCCATTATTAATAAGTCTTTCCCTATAGAAGCAATCCTTTCTTATGGTCACACTCACAAAAATCTCCAAACTGATTTTTTAAACCTTCATTACTTTTACTACTATATAGAGAAGGCCAGAAGCAGGCACCTCATGGTCGACGTATCTGCTTTTAGCCGAGGACATTTATATAATTTTTATATTTTTTATTTTAGTTTTTTTAATCTTTTTAAAACTAATTAATTTTTTTTTATAAATCACGATAATTAATAATTTCAAAAAATATATAAAAAATTTAATTGACTCTCAAAATTTAATCCGTGCTATATAAATTGGAACAAAAGAAGTAACAAATATTTATTTGAAAATAATATAAAAATACTATAAATCACAATAATTAACAATTTGAAATATTTGAAAAAAATTATTTAAAAAATTGATTGATTATTGAAATTCTATATGGGCCACTTAAATTATGACATAGGGAATAATACATGTATTATTTTAAAATTATGTAAAAGTTACTATAAATCACAATAATTAAATATTCAAAATTCCAACTATCTACATAAATTAAAATTGAAAGAGTAACATATATTAGACCCGTACTGACACAAGTTCCATATCTAATATTATTTTCTAATTCACAATGCTTCTGAAGATCAATAGAAAAACATACATTCATATTGGGAACCCTATAATGATTAAAGCTATTTGGGGGTAAACTAAACTTTGATTAATATAAAAATCATGTCTTTAACAGACTACAAAAAGACAAAATTAATACACATTTTATCATTTTCAGTGGACATGCCACAGAGAATAATAGAGACCTTAATTAGACATTAAAAAAAGCAATTATGAAATGAGTATGCAGCAATAAAGGTTAAATAAATGACAAGCCACATTATATTCAACATGTTATACAATAAGACCACACGTCACCAAATCAAACAAACTTGCTTTTTTTTGATGAATTTAATTAAAATTTTAATCATCTCATATTAATTTGGTACTATCACCCACAATATCTAATCAACTGCCTTTTTCTTTATCTTCTTTTCCTTTTTTGGTTGAAATCAACATACTAACCGTTATAGAAAATATAACAATACATAAAGTGTTCCCATGTGGATTCACAAGTACAGTTAAGCAACAAATAATAGTTTGAGTGTAAAATGCAAGCCGATTTTCTTTTTATTTCGTCAAGGTAGATAACTAGTTTTTGAATGATTTTTGCATAGCTCAAGTGCAACAAATCAAAATAGTTATGAAAATTAAAATGACAATAAAAAACCTTGTAACTAATGAGAAAATTATGTAGTATAGAACATTAAGAAAAGGAACAATAACAATAGAAAAATAGTGTGATAGCTGAAACACAATAAACAACCATCATTAGATGATACAACATATCAAAATTATAATTAGGTTTTATCAATAGCTCACTAAAACTTATAAGTGTCTCTACCATGAGAAATTCTCACGACCCGATTTCTCGAGTCATGATGGCGTCTACTATAACCCACCAGTAGGCAAGCCAACCTGTATCCCAGAACCTACAAGTAATGGGATTGAGGGCAGAAACTAAACTCAAACTAAACCATAATACAAATAAAAGAATTTTACCTTCAAAGAAGCCTCCTCGACACTATCCGATCACTCACCCACAGAGCCACAACAATTCCGAACCCACCGGACTTTGAATCACCCAAATTCGCCTTTAAATGAGAGAGAAATCGAGTTTTGAATATTCTATCCCCGAGCTGATCGTGTCTGGCCTTTAAATAAAAGACCAGGCAGATTTCCCCTTCACGAATGCAGAGACTAGCCGGCAAACGCGGAGGGAAGAATCCCAGACCTCGGCAAACGCGAAGAATTACCCACGAACACGGAGAAGAGAAGCCTAGACCTCCACGAACGCGGAGAGGAAATGTCTAATCCTCCGCGAACGCGCCCCGTGGCCGGCGAACGCGAAGAAGAAAGTGACCTGCCACATCAGCTGATTTTGGGAGGTTGCCAAGTCTCCGACGGGGTGCCTGAGATTCGTTCAGAACCACGTGCATGCAAACGAGATAGCTACCCCACCAAATTTGACGTTCCGGACTCAATGGCGCAGTCAAAATTTCCATACAAGGTTATTTTGATAAAAAGTGGGCCCGATATCCAAGTGCCATTTTTAGCCAAAATCCATATCATGCCTCGAAATTAGCTCGAAAGCCTCGGGAAGCGCACAAAGGGTCGTTCTAGACCAAACATGACATTTCAAAACTAATCGCGTGGCGGAATTTTCATCCGAGCGTGTTTTCCAAGAATGTTGACCAAAGTGAACCTAAGGCAAAATTTCAAAGGCTAAAGCGCCAAATGGTCCAAAAGTCACATCGAAGCCTCGGGACTCGTGCCGACCATGCTACTAGCCTAATTTTGCCATTCCAGAGCTGATGGAACTGTCAGAATTCTGTTCTGAGGTCGTTTACATGAGGTTATGACTGAAATCAACTTTTGAAGTTTCAAAAGCTCCAAAACATAAAACTCGCATAAAACCAAATGAATGACCAGGAGACCGAACAGTCTGTGCCAGCAAGTCATAAATGACTTGGGATCGCTATAGGAATGGCCTAAATGACGGAATGAATGCATAAACTCAAAAAACACCTCGAGGGACATTACAACATCCACTACTAGAAGGACTTTCATCCATGAAAGTAAAAGTCAAGAAGTACCTGAAGACTCAAATAAGCCGGGGAACTGCTCCCGTATCTCCTGCTCAATCTCCCAGGTAGCCTCCTCCACTAGACAATGCCTCCAACGGACCTTAACCACAGGAATGGCTCTGGATTGCAACCGCTTCACATCTCTTTCTAAGATGGCACTGGCTCCTCAATATAGGTCAGACGATCATCTAACTCAACTGCATCATGCTAGAGCACATGGGGCTCATCTGGAACATACCGGCGTAACATCGAAACATGGAAAACTTGATGAATATATGAGACTGCTGGAGGTAAGGCTAACTCATAGGCAACATCACCAACTGTCCTCAAAATCTCAAAAGGTCCGATATATCTAGGGCTAAGCTTGCCCCGCCTCCCAAATCTCATCACACCCTTCATGACCGATACTCAGAGGAATACTCTGTCACCAACAACAAATATCAACGGTCGATGCCCACGATCCGCATAACTCTGGTGTCTACTCTGAGCCGTCCTGAGCCTATCATGAATCACCCTCACATGATCTAATGCTTCCTGAAGCAAGTCTGTACCACGTGGCCTACGCTCCGTAGACTCAAACCAACCAACCGGAGAGCGACTACACCTACCATACAAGGCCTCGAACGGGGCCATATGAATGCTAGAGTGGTAGCTGTTGCTGTACGCAAACTCCGCCAAAGGCAAGAACTGGTCCCACTGACCTCCAAAATCCATAACACAGGCCCGCAACATATCCTCAAGGACCTGAATGGTATGCTCTGACTGCTACCAGTCTGTGGGTGAAATGTTGTGCTAAGGTCGACACGGGTTCCCAACTCCTCCTGAAAAGCTCTCCAAAAGCTGGAAGTGAACTGTGAACCCCGGTCTGAAATGATAGAACCAGGCACACCATGCAGACGAACCACCTCCTGAATGTAGATACGAGCCAACCTTGTAGCACTAGAGGAAGTATGAACGGGAAGGAAGTGTGCTGACTTGGTCAAGCGATCCACAATGACCCAAATGCTGTCAACACCTCTAGAAGTATGGGGTAAGCCCACAATGAAGTCCATGGTGATGGTGTGCTTGGACTCTGGAATGGGTAATCTCTGCAACTCACCACCAGGCCTCGAATGCTCGGCCTTCACTTGCTGACTACATAAGCAACGATATACATAGTCTGAGATGTCTCTCCTCATACCACTCCACCAGTAATGCTGCCTCAAATCACAAAACATCTTAGTGGTGCCCGGATGGATAACATATCTTGAATCATGGGCCTCGCTAAGGATCAGCTGAATCAAACTTCCAAATCTTGGAACACACAATTGACCGGTAAACCTCAAGAGCCCATCTGAATCTAAAGCAGCCTATCCGACATCGCCTATCAATACTCTATCTCTGAGTGCCACCAAAGACTCATCCTCGAACTGTGACCACAGATCCGATTTAGCAGAGATGGCTGAACTCCCACATAGGCTAACACCCGTCTACAATCTGAAATATCAAGTCGGATCATCTGGTTGGCTAAGGACGGGATGTCCAAACCCAAAGGTAGCTCCAAAATAGAAAGAAAGGCTAGACTACCCATACTCACTACATTCCGGCTCAAGGCGTCCGCTACTACATTCTCCTTGCCATGATGGTAGAGAATAGAGAGGTCATAGTACTTCAGGAGCTCAATCCAATGGCGCTGCCTTGAATTAAGGTTCCTCTAGCTTATAATGTACTAAAGGCTCCTGTGATCAGTGTAAATCTCACAACGGACTCCGTACAAGTAGTGCCTCCAGATGTTAAGTGCGAAAACTACCGCCACAAACTCTAAGTGATGAGTGGGGTAGTTACGCTCATGCAACTTAACCTGCCTCGATGCATAAGCAATAACCCAGCCCCGTTGCATCAATACACAACCCAAACCAATGTCGAATGCATCGCAATAAAACGTGAAGCCCTCGCCCTTAACTGGAAGAGTCAATATAGGAGCGGTGGTAAGCAACTCCTTGAGCCTCAGAAAGCTCCTCTCACACTCCTCCGAGCACTCGAAGGGAGCATCCTGGCGAGTCAACCGAGTCAAAGGTGTCGCTATAGTAGAAAAGCCCTCAGCAAAACGCCTGTAGTACCCTGTGAATTCTATGAAGCTACGAATATCTGTCATAGAGGTGGGCCTGGCCTAATCACGAATAGCCTCAATCTTCATCGGATCCACCATAATGCCATCCTTGGACACCACGTGCCCCAAGAATGCTACAGACTCAAGCCAAAACTCGCACTTTGAGAACTTGGAATAAAGCCTATGATCTCTCAAAGTCTGGGGCACTACCCTCCAATAATGCTGCTCATGCTCACTCTATCTCCGCAAGTATACCAGTATATCATCGATGAAGACTATGACAAAGGAGTCAAGATACGGCCTGAATACACGGGTCATCAAATCCATGAAGGCGGCAGGGGCATTAGTCAACCCAAAAGACATCACTAGGAACTCATAATGGTCGTAACGAGTCCTAAATGCGGTCTTAGGGATATCCGCTGTCCTAATCCTCAATTGGTGGTAGCCGGATCTCAGATCAATCATAGAAAACACCGCGACATCCTGAAGCTAGTCAAATAGATCATCAATGCGATGCATAGGGCAACGATTCGTCATCGTCACCTTGTTCAGCTGCCTGTAATAAATACACATCCGCATAGTACCGTCCTTCTTCTTCACAAATAGGACTGGGGCACCCCAAGGCAATACACTAGGCCGAATGAATCCCTTACCTAAGAGATCCTAAAGCTGAACATTGAGCTCCTTGAGCTCTGCGGGGGCCATACAGTATGATGGGATAGAAATAGGATGAGTACCCAGCTCCAAGTCAATGGCGAAATCAATATCACGATCTGGGGGTAGGCCAGACAAGTCGGCAGGAAACACAACCGCATACTCTCGGACTATAGGCACTAAGTAAACCGTAGGACCCTCCTAACTAACATCTCTGACATGAGCTAAGTAAGCCAAGCACCCGCTAGCCACTAACCTACGAGCCTGAATGAAAGAAATCACCCCAACCGGCGTGCACTACAAGAACCCTGCCACACCACCGGTGGAATACCAGGCAAGGCTAAGGTAACAGTCTTGGCACAACAATCCAAGACCGCTCTGTGAGGGGATAGCCAGTCCATGCCAGTATTAAGTCGAAATCCAGCATATCAAGTGAAATAAGATTAGCCCGAGTGTCCCGCCCCTGAATAGTCACCACGCAGGATCTAAAAATCTGATCCACTACTAAAGAATCACCTACCGGAGTCGAAACATGTAACAACACTGCTAAGGGCTATGGACTCATACTCAACCGAGGAGTGCAATATGAAGATACATAAGAATAAGTGGAGCCTGGATCAAATAAAGATGAGGCAGGTTGATGGAATAAAAGAATCATACCTGTAATCACATTGTCTGATACCTCAACCTTTGCTCTAGCTTGAGTTGTATAGAAGCGCAGGAAGGGTCGTTCTAGACCAAACTCCTCATTCCGAAACTAATCGCGCTGACAAAATTTTCATCCGAGCGCATTTTTCAAGAATGTTGACCAAAGTCAACCTAAGGCCAAATTTCAAAGGCTAAAGTGCCAAAAGGTCCAAAAGTCACACCGAAAGCCTCGGGACTCGTGCTGACCATGGTACTAGCCTAATTTGGTCATTCCGGAGCTTATGGAGTTGTCAGAATTCCGTTTTGAGGTCGTTTACCTGAGGTTATTACCAAAATTAACTTTTCAAGTTTCAAAAGCTCCAAAACACTAAAACTCGAAAAAAAACCAAACAAACGACCCGACGATCGAACAGTCAGTGCCAGTAAGTCATAAATTACTTGGGATCACTATAGGAGCGCTCTAAACGACATAATGAATGCATAAACTCAAAAATGACCTTGAGGGTCATTACAGATACGTCCCTCGATAATAAAATCCATCGCGACGTGTGATACATTCCTCGAATCATATTATTCGTCGTTGTGTGCGACACGTTCCTCGAATCATAATATCTGTCGCGGCGTGCGACATGTCCCTCTAATCATAATACCCATCGTGGTGCGCGACACGTTCCTTGAAATTCTACATCCTCTTTAATTTCTTATTCTTCCTCAATTCACATAACACTTGTCACAACCATGTCTCAAAACCAATGCAAATAAAATATTCACACAATTAATGAGGGGATGACCATTTTCATATCAATGCATAATTTACAACAGCACAATCATGATACAATATCAACCATGAATCAATAAGCCTTTCAAACCATTCTCAACACATCACACACCAATAATTAATCACATAACCTTTTATTATCTCTTTTTCATCATTAGAATTATTCAACATGGAAAAGTCAATCCATCACCAAGTCTCATTACTCTCCAACACATACCACAAGGAAATACATGATTCTATACACTTAACAAGGGTTGAGAAATCTTCTTGCCTCAAACAATCGAACAATTACTCCGGAACTTGAGCCGTCCCCTTTCGTTGGGATTCCAAATCAATGCAATCTATTCACATAAATAATCACAATACGATTTCAAAACTAACACCCATATTACTATATGTCTAGCTTAGACCCAAAAAATCACCAAAATCTGTAATCAAGTTCCTAATTTTGGTGTCAACTAACATGTCAACTCTCATGTTCTCCAAATTTCAAGCCTAGGGTTACGTCTTAATTTTTCAATGTCATAAATCTTGTGGTATTCACATAATACAATACACCTAATATTTAATTACCTGTTTTAATATACAAAAAATTTAATCATAGTGTGATAATTATAAGAAGGATCCGAAAATAAAAGAAATATCAAAGTTGAAAGCAAGACCTATGTTAATCGCTGGAGGGTAAGCATTTTGCAGACCTCAAATTATTAGCTTTATTTGCTCCCCAAGTCATCATTATCCAATTACTAAACTTAATCATTGCCATATGAAAATTAACTAATATTTTCAATTAAAATTTTGTTCAAACTTTGGAACCTACAACATACGTAGCTACAACAATTACTACCAACCTTCAATATAATATAATATAATATTCCCTTCTTAACATCAGTACATCACTTTATTCCCTATGCCTAAGAATTTAATTACATAATCACTAGCTTGAAGATTCAAAGTTCTCACCTGAATAGTTGTTGCTCCTACGCCGTGCCGTAGGTAAGTTGTCGTCCTATCTTCTTTCTTTTCTTTTCTAAATTAATTATGTACTAAAAGTGATAAATCCTACTAACTTATTTTAATATATATGGGCCAACTAGTATAAGGTCTTAAATAAATTATTGACTTGACCCATTAACTACCTAATAAGTTAATTATTTAAAAATTATCCGCTAATTATTTAACTATATATAGGTAAATGAATAGTTCAAAATTCTCCAACCAACTTCATCGACTGAATAGAAATGACTCTGGGCAACTATCAAAAGGGATAAATGGTAATTTTTATGAAAGTTTTCAAAAATGACCTTCCGGGTCATTACATTTTGTTTTGTTTCTAATCAAATATTATTCTTTTATATCTCAATCAATGAAGTGTCCATTAGTAATTAGTTTTTACCAATTAAAGCAATCCTTTTCTAGGATCGCACTCACAAAAATCTTCAAAATTGATTTTTTTTTAAAACCTTCATAATTAAATAAGACTTTATATTATAAAAATATATGAATATATATATATTATCAAACAAATATATTAAATATATTTCTTTACGAAAAGGGAAAAATAAATATTTTTTCCCACAAGGAAATAAATTAAAACCAGTGATAATATGTCACGACCGGATTCCTCGAGTCATGATGACGCCTACTAAAACCCACCAGTAGGCAAGCCAGCCCGTATCCCAGAACTTACAAGTAATGGGATTGAGGGTAGAAACTAAACTCGAACTAAATGGTTACATAATTAACAGAATCATAGAAGAAGAAGCGAAAGCAAGCCAAAAATATACACGAATCCCAAAACCTGGAAGTCACATGTACAGAGCTACTAAAACAATGAGCACAATTCCCAAAAGTGGACCACGGAAACCAGACTGTCTCAAAAAGAAAAAGACAGGTCAATGTATGTACAGAAGGAGACGGGTAACTCCAGGACGCTATGTGCTTACCCTCACCTCCGAATCTGTCCGCAACTGGCTCTATATCAACGCTGGTAGCTAGTGCTCGGACTTGCATCACGAAAACAGATGCAGAGTGTAGCGTGAGTACCAAAACAACAGGTACTCAGTGGGCATCATAGGTCGACTGAGCAGAAAAGCAAAAGTAATATGAAAATCAAGAATATAAACTACAACTAGAAACCGGAATGAGAAATCTAATAGGTATGCACACGAGTATACTAAAACACAAAGACAAAGGAGAAGGAATAACTAAATCCGATCAGGCTCCCATAAACCCGATAGGTACACTCGTGCGCAAGTTAAAGGTAAAACTCGAGCGGACCCTTATAAGCCCCATAGGTACAAGGAAGAGCTAGCAACGAGTTAAGAGGATCCGATGAAGTTTCTAAAATTCCCACAACCTTCCACGAACTCGAACCGAACCAATCTATATGCCTGAAGCTTATCCAGAAATGAAAATGAAGGACCACAGAATCGAATCGGGATCTGGATTAACCGAGGACTCGAACCCTGGCTACGGATAGTCGTGGTCTCGAACCACGCATAAATATAACCACAGACTCGAACCGAGGTGCAAGTAGCTATGGACTCGAACCAAGCTAAAAAAATACCAAGGCAAGGACTCGAACCCCACCCGGTGGAGTGAATTGGGGACTTATGAGTATATGGCTCCAAGAACCCAAAGTTGTAGAAGCTGGGCCTCGAACCCAAAACATCAGTCTCTAGCTGGAAATAACGGCCTCGAACCGTAAATAATCACTACAACCAACCATTTCATAACCTAACCAACAAGAGTGCCAAGGGTGTGCCATTTCCAAGGAGAATCCCATGTCAAGTCAAGTCACCGTGGGACGCCGCCCACCCAAAAGTATCAACAGAAGGCTCCCAACCTAGCACAACTCAATCTCCAATCGTTGCGATAGCTAAACCATCCAGTAACACTTCAGAACCGCAGAGATAGAGAGAGAGAGAGGGGAGATAGAAGATCTGATAAGCCACAAATTTGCCTAAACTAAGGCTCATGCTATCAGACTCAAGTTGGACCTAAGCCGTCTGAAGCGACGTCGGAGAGATTTCAAGGCCTAACAACACCAAAAGTACACAAGTCTATGACAATCACTAGTCCAAGCCTAGACTAAGGCCAAACATGCTTGCAATAATAAACACAAGCCATACAAAAGCACACCACAAGGTACAAAAAATCAACAAAGAATCACTATATCATACTTAGTCTAAGGAGAGGAAGCTGTATCCTACTTGTAGGCCGACTGCGCGCGCTCTAAATCACGTAGTCGGAGCTTTCCCATTTCCTACAGCCTCGAAATGCTGCCATGATGTCAAAAATAGAATCACAACCTCAGCACGGTCATTTTGACACTTAAATTAGTAAAATCAGAGATGGACCAATTTCGGAGTCAAAAATGGGAATGTGGGACCTGCTCCAATACTTCTGGAATTGACTCTGTGAAGAGGTCAAACACACCTCCCCGAACTTGTGTTCCAAAGCAGAACACAATTCGGGGCTCGAAACATCGACGAACAAAGCATGCAAGAATTTCATCCTTTACACTAAGAATTCCCACAATGGCAGCAGCTCTAACAGGGAATTTACCTCCAACGAAGTCTCCCCGACACTTTTCGATCAATCACCCATGAAGCCACAACAATTTCGAACCCACAGGACTCGGAATCCCTCAATTTCAAGCAAAAACGAGCAAGAAATTGCCAAAAGAAAAAGCCTCCCTCGAGCTGGTCGCGTCTGGTCTTTAAATAAAACACAAGATGGATTTTCCCTTTGCAAACGTGGCTACAGTAACTCGCGAACGCGAAGGGGAGGATCCTAGACCTCCGTGAACATGGAGACCTTCCCGCGAATGTGGAGAGAAGGGTCCCAAACCACCGCGAACGCGGAGACCTTCCCTTGAACGCGAAGAGAAGGGTCCCAGACCACCGCGAATGCGGAGACCTTCCTGCGAACGCGGAGAGAAAAGGGGTAGAGCTCCGCGAACGCGGAGAAGGAAAGTGACCTGCAACATCAGCTTCTGCAACAACTGATTTTGGAAGTTGCATAGTCTCCGACTGGGTGCTTGGGATTCGTTCTGAACTCTGTGCGCACAAACGAGATATGCTACCCCACCAAATTTGACATTCCGTACTCAATGGTTCAGTCAAAATTTCTATATGAGGTAATTTTGAGTAAAAGTGGGTCCCACACCCAAGTGCCATTTTTAGCAAAATTCCACAACAGGCCTTGAGATTAGACCGAAGCCTCGGGAAGCGCACGAAGGGTCGTTCTAGATCAAACTCGACATTTCAGAACTAACCGCTCTGATGGAATTTTCATCTGAAAGCATTTTCCAAGAATGTTGATCAAAGTCAAACTTAGGCCAAAGTTCAAAGGCTAAAATGCCAAATGGGCCAAAGTTACACCGAAAGTCTCGAGACTTGTGACGACCATGCTTCTAGCCTAATTTGGCTATTTTGGAGCTGATGGAACCGTCAGAATTCCATTATGAGGTTATTTACCTGAGGTTATGATCAAAATCAACTTTTCATGCTTTAAAAGATCTAAAATAGGAAAACGGGCCTAAAACCCAAACAAATGACCAGGTACCAAACAGTCAATGCCAGCAAGTCATAAATGACTTGGGGTTGCTATAGGAACGCTCTAAATGATGGAATGAATGCATTAACTCAAAAATTACCTAGAGGGTCATTACAACATCCATTTTTGAAAGAACTTTCATCCGTGAAAGTAAAGGTCAAGAAGTACCTGAAGACTCAAATAAGCCGGGGAACTGCTCCCGTATCTCCTTCTCGGTCTCCCTGGTAGCCTCCTCGACTGGACGATGCCTCCAATGGACCTTAACCACAGGAATGGCTCTGGATCGCAACCGCCTCACATCTCTATCTAAGATGGCAACTGGCTCCTCAATATAGGTCAGATGATTATCCAACTCAACCGCATCATGCTGGAGCAGATGGGACTCTTCTGGAACATACCGGCACAGCATCGAAACATGGAAAACTTGATGAATAGCTGAGAAAGAGGGAGGTAAGGCTAACTAATACGCAACATCACCAACTGTCCTCTAAATCTCAAAAGGCCCAATATATCTGAGGCTAAGCTTGCCCCGCCTCCCAAATCTTATCACGCCCTTCATGGACGATACTCGGAGGAATACTATGTCACCAATAGTAAATATCAACGGCTGATGCCTTTGATCCACATAACTCTGGTGTCTACTCTGAGCCGTCCTGAGCCTATCCTGAATCACCCTCACATGATCCAAGGCCTCCTGAAGCAAGTCTGTACCACGCGGCCTAGGCTCCGCAGACTCAAACCGACAAACTGGAGAGCGACAACGCTACCATATTGTAACACCTCGGATTTGAAAGGAAGGAAAATTTTAGGTTTTTAGAATCTGATGCAGTAACGACGGAAGCCACTTATGGACCGTAGATTGAATGATGGGCTGTAGGTGGGAATCATATTCGGCCTACTGAATGTCTTTAAAAATTTCAAGCCTCTGAACTTTTTTTACGACTCAGTAGGACGTTCCGTCATTGCTTCTACAGACCGTAGGTGTGTCTCGCTGGTCACCCCAAACTTAGTCAAATTTTAAAGCCTTAAGTTGAGAACGACGGCTGGAATGTACAGTTTGTAGGTATACCCACGGACCGTACATGGCAACCGTCGTTGGAGGTCCAAAAGTGAATATTCTCTTAATCTATCTACGATTGACAGGACGGTCTGAAGGTTAACTTACGGACCATAGGTCCAACTGTAGATGGGGGTTCGTCAGTTATTTTTAAAGGGCTTTATGGTCTTATCCCTAGGTGTTTAATTCCTAATCTAAGTTGGTTTTACCCTTAACCTAGGCCCTATATAAACCTTTTAAGCCTAATTCTACCCATTCTTAGTCATTCCCAAACTCTCTCCAAATCTTCTCTCCCAAAATAATTCTCTCTCTAGAAGCAAGAAAGAAAGAAGAAGAAAGTTAGGGTTTGAAGGTCAAGTCCCCTAATCCTCCATTTGTTTCAAGCTTTTGGCATTGAGGTATCATAGCTTTCACCTATGGAGTCCTTTCCTCCATAGGGTTTCTAAATTCCCTAATTTACAAAGTTAGAATTCATCAATTGAAATTAACGTTTTCTTCTATCTTATGGATTCTCTCAAATTATGATTTAATTGATGAAATTGAGGTTGTTTATGCATGAATTGAGATTAATTCAATGATTTTAAGATGAAATTAAATGAGTCCATGCATGATTTATAGTTTTCAAGCTATGATCCTATGATGAAGTTTATGAATGATCAAAAGACAAATTTTATGAAAATATGCATGTTCAATTAGGAAGTTATGATGATTTAAGACTTGATTTGAGAGTGAAGCATAAATGTTGATTGCTATTGGGTTGTGAAAGTATTTCTGACATACTACTCAAAACATGTTTTGTGAAAGGACTTTTCTCACATGAAGGATTCATAAGGGTTGAAAGGTTTTCTCAACTAAACTTTGAATCAAAGATTAAGGAACTATCCTAATGAAGGTACAAGAGGCGATTACCTATGTTCCCTAATAATGATAAAATAAGCTATGAATGATGATTAACCCATGGGAATTATGCTTAGCACCGAGTGGATATTGAGATGGAAGCTCTCCCGTTAGTAGAGGTCGGGTTTCTAGTAGCAATCTCTTTATCCCATAACTATGTGCCACCATAGGTTTGTATTAGATAGCCATTAGCTAGTTGATCCACCTATGCAAGTAAGGACACCTCTTTTCGGTGTGGGGTAGACACCGGATTTCATGTTATAACTTACATGGTCTATGTCAGTTAAGGCTCACTTTCCACAATAATGAACTAAGGTTACCTTCTAAAGGCTTTTAAGCATATGCTGTTTTAAGATGATTTCCTTGCATTGACTATGGCTCTTTATTTCATATTTGCTATCATGTCATCGTATGATTTAACTTGGTCAATATACATTATGTGTAGCCCATTTTGCACGATTTTGTAACCTATATGCATAGTTATCATACTTGGTACAGTCTTGTACTAACGCATATTCTTGACTACATTTTTTTATTAGTGTAGGATCCAGATTATCTCTATCCACCCATGGCTAGTCGTTGCATTCGAGAGTTGAAGATTTGGCGAGTCCTCATATGTACGAGAACATAGCCATATTTACCTTTTATGTCATTTTACTTTTATGACTTGTATGGGTTATGTCCCACTTTCCTTCTATTCATGTATTAGATGGCTTTGAGACTATGTTTAGGCTTCCGCTCTTTTGATATGAAATTGTCTTTGAACTCTTATCTACTATTATCTTGTATGATGTATGCTAAGTTTCTTGTATAGGGCCTTCCGGGGGCATTAAATCTAGCAATTAATAATACCCACAAGCTAATTTATGTATTCGATTACATAGTCACACCCCTAAGAAAAGGGGGTTTAGCCAAGCATAACAAAAAGCAAAAAATAGTTACCAAAAAGATTCTTCATCGGAATGTCAAAACCTCCAATACTCAATGTCAAAAATTCAGACTAAAACCTTAAAACCGCAATATCTCATCTTAAAACCCTCTCTCAGAATATTCAATGTAAGTATCTCAAACACTGTCAAAAGTATGTATTTCACCCCTTTCTCTCTCTTCAAAAATCAATTTATATGTTTCCAAAAACTTCCCAATTTTTCAGTACGCAAATCTCATCGGCGAAGTTAGTCGGGATCGCCGAACGACTCGGCAATCCACCAATGAGCACGCTTTCTCACCCTTTAGACTTGAATTCTGCATCCAGTTGTTCTGTTCCTTTAGGTGAGCTGGATCGAGCTCGCCGTTCCATTTGGCTATTCGCCAAAGTGTGCTTTCATTCACCGAGTTGGCTTAGTTCATGAACCAACTCGCTGGACCTTTTGGCGAGCTAGAAGCTCACTCGACGAGTCACCAAGTGGCTTTTGCAAGCTCCAGCCTTCCTTTTCTTCAGCTTTTCCAACTTTTTGCTTCTTTTCGCAATGTAATGTCCTTGCCTTGTTCGTAAGCCTCCATGGTTGTACATAAACAATTTAACATCAGTTATGAACACAAAATAGGCATTGAGGACACTAATTCATTAAATAACAAGCCCTAAATGAGTCAAAATTCCTGACTCATCAATACCCACAACTTAAAATTTTGCTTGTCCTCAAGTAAAACATGAGATCAATCAGGTCAAATGGGATGTCTACACGTAGTGCTCCTTGAGAATCAACATGAGAATGCACACAAGGTTTAATTTAAACATGCAATGATCAAATGTGCACTCAAAGTTTCAAACTCTGACTAGCCATCATCAATTAGAGTTCATGCTCACAAATGCTTACTTTAAACGCAAATTTGTGCCCAACAAAAGTTTTCGAATGCCCTCACACCAAGAATGATTTCATGCTCTCACAAAGCCAATCAAAGACTATAATTAAGGAATTGAAATCAACTCTCACACTCCCAATGAGAAAAACATGCATGATTTTACCCATAGGCTTGCCCGTATTTTCCAACCAACACATCACTTGGCTTATGCAAGATCAAAAAGGTCTTTCACGGCTTGTAATAGGGCTGAGGGTAAGGGTATGATCGTTTTGGCTTAGTGATTCTACCTTCATGAAGCATGACTCAAATTTCACTTCTTTTCCTTTTCTTACTTTCTTTTCATATTCACAACTCATCCTTGGCCAATTCATAGCACACAAAATTTTTGAGTATAGCTCATCGGATACCCCTTTTGATTTTCACAATGGTGCACAATGGATACAAATTATTCATTTCTTTTCTTTCTTCTCTATCTTTTTTTTATATGGAGGGGTTCCATTTTTTTCACAAGTTTCCAAGGACAAATTTCACGAACTTCTTGCTCGGCTTCTTTCCTCACTCTTACCACACCCCAACTTAGGCTCTTGGCCTAAGTTGGCTATTCAAACAAACCAATGCTTCACGAAGGTTATAGGTGGTAAAGACATGGCAATTTCAACAACCGATCTAAACATTTGTGTTCACGTTTCATCCAAAGAAAAGGTCAGGCTCAAATGGTGCCAAGCTAGGTTCACACACTCACAAGGTGGTAACACAAAGGTATATCAATTAGGTTCACTCTGAAAAATTCATGCCTAAGATCATTTCCTTCATTCACCAATGCAAGTCAATTGGACCAACGGGGCAAGTTTTAGGTATCATCATACACACTTTTCAAGTAAACCTCATCACACATGGAATTCAAACACAATTGTGGATCACAACTCTACAAGTTAAGCTCACATGCAATGGTCATTGCAAGACTCACCTTGACATTCAACTAGTAACAATGAGATGCTAAGAGTTCACACAAGACTTATGCAACTCAAATTTCCTCGTTGGACTCACACAAACATATCGTTCATCAAGAGCACTATTCAAGTCATCGATATTGATCACAACCGACACTCAAATGTACAAGAGAACAACAACCAACCTTCACAACTAAACAATCGAGAGAGAGAAGTCACTGAATCAAAACCAAAACAAAAACAAAAACATTCACTACTAAAGCAACATGAAAACAACACAATATCTCAAAAACAAAATACAACCAAAAGGGTAGGTAGCTAGATACCTTTACCACACCAAAAAGAGACAAGCAGTGTCCTCAATGCAAAAATAAAACTAAAAGTAGTAACGAGAAATAAAATGGAGGGAGAGTAAAGATCCCCCTGTCAGGCTAGGCCTTAGGCAAACTCTGGCTCACTGGTGCAGCCTCAACCTGGGCATCAGTGCCCTGCTCCACTCCAACTCCGGAAGGCTGGGCAATGACCTCTTTCATGGGCTTAGACCCACTAGAACCAATCATTGAAGTGTCGCATAGTGATGCCTCCGTGGCTACCCATACCATGTCATTTTCTAAGTCCTCCAAGTCCTCGTACACATCAATCTCATGAGAAACTAAGTCCTCCTCATCCGTTTGGGAGTGCCTGAATCCCTTTCCTCATCAGTTGCAACAACATCTCCAGTAACAGTAGTCTGAGGGATCTCTTAATCAGCTGGCCCCGTCTTCCCGGTGTTTTGAACTGAAGGCAACTCAGAACTAGGGTCCTCGGTAACATCTACACTACCCCAAAGTATTGATATGTCAGTGGACTTCAATTTATCCTCATCCCGACATAGACAAGCAATATCAGCCTTCACGGCTGTCAAATCAATGGGGCTGTGGTTTGTTATCTCACACACCTCAACTCGAGCAGTGAGGGCATCCAATGCTACTCTATGGGCAGTGATAAACTCACACTGTTCCGTCAACTCTTCCCGAATGGGAGCAAGTACAGCAACAATAACACGATCAATCATAGAATGAACAATGGCCTCAACCCGAGAAGCCCTCACATCGATCGAATTGGAAAGGTTTCCCATTTTATATATCATCACCTGAGTCAAAGAGGGATGGGAGGCAAGAGCAGGAGTAGGAGCAGTAGAGGTCGAAGGGGTAGGTATACCTAAAGTCTCGACGGTGGTAGGGGAGGTGTAGGACTAGCCTCCATAGTCTCCATGTCAACAACCGGAGAAGTGTCCATCGGAGTTTTCTTCTTCTTTTCCGCCTCATCTTCGAAATACTCTGCTTCGATCCGACGAATATCACAAGACGAGGAAGGAGTAACCTCAATATCTTTCTTTGCCTCAAAGGGCACACCTTCTCGGTGACACAAGGAGCTGATCAATATCAGAAATGGCAATGAGGTTTGATTTTGTTTGGCCCTCATTGCCATCTCCTGAGCAATAATAGACCCCAAATTTAGCCTCTCCCTGTCGATGATACACCCCAAAAATGCAGCATTCAGATGCCTAATAATAGATTCATTTTGTGACGACATCAATGTGCTACTGATGAACCCGAATTAGTATCGTACAGCGATGTTCAGATCTTTCTTCTCAATAGTGACCCCTGCCTCGATCCATGGGGGTGTCGCATCACTCAATAATGGGGCAAGCTACCCCTTCAAGTCTTCCAATGTCTGAATCTTGATTTTGTCGGCCAAAGAGCGTCGAGTCCGCACTGTGCAATCCAACTCATCATTGATATCTCTCTCACTGCACTTAAACTTCTTTCCCCACACCTCCACAAACTCAACAGGTGCTATCGAACTAGTCTTCTTTTTCCCTTTTGGGATCAGCTTGGCATACTCTTCATAGAATTCTCGAACCCATGTAGGAACATATGGACTCCGAGGTTTCATAAATTGTTGGAATCTGTGGAACCGTAGCATCTCCCAAACAGTGGGATATCTATCCACCACACAATCTGTTGACAACCTCTTCTCCTTAAGTATAGTCCGCAAGCCAGCGGCCTTTAACGAATTCATAGATCGAGGAGGATTCACCTATACATGAGGTACTTCTGATGTCTGTGGTGCCTATGGTAGTGCCAGTGGGTCATGTGCTGCTTTAGAGCGCAGCTCTGAACGCTTTCGCTTAGTCATTTTAGCCGGGACATGTGTATGGATTTGAGTCCCGGATCCCACAGCCTCTTCATTCTAAGAGTCAGAGGAGGTGAATTGGATGGAATCCATTTCTACATTATCCTCTGAGCTTGCACTGGTAACTACTTGCTATTTACCCTTCCCGCTCTCCTGTGCAGGTTTTCTATGAGTAGGTTGGGGCTACTCACCCTCTGTTGCAATCATAACCCTCTTTGCTTTCTTTTGGACTGGTGGACCTCGTACTGGAACTTTAGGTCTAGCCATACCTATAAACGCACACAAACAAGAACAAAATTTGATTGCAAAAGGTTAGGAACCCAAAATTCTCAAAAGTGCAGAAAAACTCTCCGAAGCAGTTTGGCGCATCACCGAATCCATTCGGTGAGCAATAGAGGCATCAACGAATGTTACAGAAAATCCTAGCAAATATTCAGGCAAAAAATGGCGAGCTCAAGGCCATTCGGTGAGTTGCTGAGTTCACTCGGCGAGCAAAATGACCCTCGCCAAATGTTACATACAATTTCAGCAAAAATATAGGTAAGAAAGGTGAGATTAATGTCATTCGGTGACTCGTCGAATTCACTTCGTTGAGCTGAAGGTCATCACCGAAAGTATCAGCGGCTCCTCTTCACAAACCTGGCAGATAGGCGATGGGGAGGACATTTGGCGACACGTCGAACCAACTTGGCGAGCTTGACGAAGCTCACCGAAATAGCCCAATGCATCACCTCCCCATTTTTTTACGATTTACAACCAACAGCCTACAACACATCAATTTAAGCACAATTTCAAACAATTACCAACTACCCACTTTCAATTCACTATCCGAGGTACTCAGACTTCTCCCAATCGATTCAAATTCAATAAAAACGATGATTTTTCCCTTAAGAATGCCATCACCCAATCCATCATCGGGAAAATTCAAGTCATTTGGTCGAATTCGGGTTATTTAGACTTCACCCACACACTACCCAACATGCAACACCCATAATTTAATCATATAACACAAGAAACAAAAATAATTTGTCCAAACAATTGATTTAACATGCTCAAATTCAATTTAAAACTATATGAATCAATATGCATACAATCAAGGCACAAAATATAACTAATCAACGATAAGCCCATTACACTACCCATTAGAATTTCAAATACGACATGAAAGTAGACAAAATTCAAAAGAAAACCAGCCTACAGATGAAGAAATAGGGGAGGGAAGAGGAATCCAAACGACACTCTAGACGCAAATCACACGACACTTAAACGGATTTATAGTCTAAAGTTTGAGGGAAAGGGTAGAGGAGTCAAAAATTTCAAATAAAAGAGAAGATTTGAATTAGAAAAGGTCAGAGATACTTCAGTGCACACCTTATTCTGCGAGCTGAACTAACGTCGCCGATCGACTTGGCGATGCACCGAATAGGCCACAGCCCACCGAACTTGACAAAAAATTTAGCCCTTCAGTATGTGAAAAGGGCGAACTCAATTGGGTTCATCGATCCCACTCGGTGACTCGCTGAATGGGTCGTAAGCTCGCCCAAACTTTGAGAACTTTCTTCAATTTTGACTTTCATGAGATGATGTATTTGGGTGATGATAGGGGAAATTCGGTGACTTACTGAGAGGTCCAGCCCCTCGCCCATTTACCTTTCTCTCAAATTACGACGTACAACCTACATATCCAACAAACGTTATTCAAACAACAAAAAGTAAACCTTGGGATGCCTCTCAAGAAGCGCCTTAGTTAACATCGTGGCACGATGTGGACATGCCTTCAAGCATCATTCAAAGACACAACATCAATCACATTTACATTGGGGTGCTCTCAAAAGTAAAGCTTCAGTCTTTGCCCATTCACCTTGAACATCAATCCATCTTTGTTTTCAACTTTTATTGCCCCATTTGTAAACACACGATTTATTTTAAATGGACCCGACCATTTTGACTTGAGTTTTCTCGAAAAGAGTCTCAAATGAGAGTTGTAGAGCATCACAAGATCACCAACTTTAAATTCTCGATGAAGGATTTTGGCGTCATGCCACTTCTTCATTTTCTCCTTATAAAGGGTTGAACTCTCATAAGCTCGAAGCCGAAACTCTTCCAAAGCATGGAGTTGGTCAACTCGATCCTTTGACGCATCCTCCCATGTAACACCCCACAACTTTTCCTTTTAGAATTCGAATCTTTCGTTGTAAGTATCTAACCTTGAACTGGGTGGTGTCCTACTTGTGCTTATGTGTTAAGGTTCATTACTATGAGTGGGAGGTGTATTGGAAGTTTTTTAGGGTCATAAAGAACTCTAGCACTAAGTTGAGTTCAGAGCCTTTCTATCGGTTAAGTTTTCGCATTTGTTCATGTAAGGGTTAACTTCAAACGATCATATCTCCCAGAACATAATGAATTAGGTAGCCCATAACCTATCAAATTAAAGGTCTTTGAGTCCTCTTTCCAACGCCACAAATTTACCTTTTTTTGAGATCGGAGTAAAATATTATGACCATTTTACCAGAGACTGTTGTATTAGTGTTTCTGAGTCTGTGACCGATGAACCCAACCTACAGTCCATCATTTGAACGACTAACCGTAGGTAGGTCTCAATGGTGGTTCTGTCAAGTCATCAAAAAGGCTCAAAAATTCAAATTTTGAGGACCCAAGACCTACGGATGGTACCTACGATCCGTAGGTCGAACCACGAACCGTAGTTGGTCCCATAGGTCAATTCGGCAGTTTTCTAGAGGGGTGTTTTCATCATTTTCCACCCTTTTATAATTAAAACCCAGACGTTTTAGGACTAAAATTAGTCCCTTATCAGTACCCAACGTGCTTTTTCTCTCATTAACACTTTGAATCTTTGGAGAGCAAGAATTGGAGAGAAGGAGAAAAGCTAGGGTTCAAGAGTTTCATGCAAGACCTTCGAGTTCCGCTTAGATAATTATCGTCCAAGGTATGTAAGGCTTTTAGTGTTGGGTTAGTTCGTCCTCACGCCCTATATATCAGAATTTCTGTAAAAGTAATCTAGGGTTTTACTCCTTGATTTTGAGTAAAGTTGAGTTAGCCATTGATTGTTACCTAATTTAATTCCTGAGTATTTGTGTTCATATTGTTGAATATTATTGTGGTATTGTTCATATCTATATTTCAGCATGAGCCCTATTCATTGAGTTGATTCTAAGTTATTGATGAGAAGTTTTTTAAACTATATAATTGTTTTAAATTGATTTCTTGAAGAAGAGTTTTTGAGAAGAGTTTAAAGAAGAGTTTTGAGATGAGCCTTGAGAAGCATTTGGGAATTAAGTATTTTCCCCAAGATAACATTATTTTTACTAAGAGAAACAATGATTTCTAAGGTAAGTTATTGAGTACTGAGATACTCCAGAAAAACAGTTACCTCTTTAAGAGGATCTTTTGAGTAATTACCTCAAATTGAGAAAAGAGAATGTTTATAAACATTGAGATGAGCAAAGTAATAGATTTTGGGAGTAGTATTGAGCACCGATATGGGAGAGAGTTCAAAAAACTCACAGCCTCCATAAACCATGTAGCCAACATGGGTAAAGGATTCATACTTTTTATATGATTTCCTTACATATAGTACTTAGTGGATCAACTTAGTGAGTTTGAGAGTCTTATACCTGACAAGTATAGGACCATTTTGGCAGCGTGGATGTTACGCTGTATTATCACATAGCTCATAGTGATGGTTGTCTGTTAGAGAAACTCCCCAGAGTAAAGTATATTATTTTTCTTTCATATTACTTGAGAATTTGAGTTTCAGAGATGAGTTAGCACTTGGAAAGTTTTAAATTGACTTTATTCATTTAATTCTTTACATTCAATTTTGAGCCCAAGGTAAAGTTAAAGTGTTTTCTATATACATATGAGTTTTACGAGATCATAGTTGAGCAAGTGTATTTGTAAAGCTTTAATAGTTCTGTCCTTTATCTCTTTGCATTCAGTTGAGTTACCCATATCCTTATTTGTTTTCAGTACCTTCATTTAAGTTATTTACATACTCAGCTATATTACATACTTGTACATTCAATGTACTGATGTCATTCGACCTGTATCTTTTATGATTCAGATACAGATACTTAGGATCCTCAACCGGAGTTTCGTTGAGACCACTTCATCTTCTCGTCAGCTTTCGAGTGAGGTATCCTTACTTTCGGAGGACTCCGATTTTATAAGTAGTTAGTAGCAGTTCTGTTGAGGAGTCATGGGTCTTGTCCCGACAATCGCTTATATATATTAGAGGCTTCATAGATAGACAGAGTCAAGGTATCTTTCAGTATTACTCTCTTTGAATTGTTTTCAAAACTATAATTATTGTTAATAAGTATTTTCCATATTTTATGAGATGAGTATTTGAGTTTAACTGATTTTATTATGCTTGGAGCCTATAATTGCTCAAGTAAGTCTTCCGTTAAGTAGTCAGCCAGGCCAAGGGTACTCATGGGGACCAGAGATGGTTTTCGAGTGCCGGCCACATCCAAGGTGTATGCTCGGGGTGTGACAAACTTGATATCTGAGCACAGAGTTCAAGTGTCCTAAGGTGTCTATGAAGCCGTGTCAGAAGAATATTATTTATAGTTGTGAGGGCCCCACTTCTATAAATGAGGGACTATAGACATTTAAGAAAAGTTTCCCTTCTTTCATACTCTGGATCGTGCGATAGAGTTGTCACCTAAGAAACTTATTCAGACTCATGCATTTCTCAAATCCATTCGACTACCCCTCATACTCAAGGTAGTTGAAAAGCAAAGCTCAGATTCTTATCAATGAGTTATTCTCAGTAAAAGTCTTGAGAAAGTCATGAGACTACAGAGGAGCTGGAGAGAAGCCCGTGAGCGAGCTTAAGTGTTTTGATTCGAATGAATGCACTCTTATTCATATGAATCGTGTGTTCGAGCTAAAAGCGAGATATACTCTTAGATTTTCTTCTTTAAAATCTGGTTTCAGATGATACCCTTTAAGAGGTGAGTATGTTTTAGAATTCTTGGGTAGTATTGTCTCTGGAAAGATAGTTTGATTTACGATAGTGTGAGTCAGTAGTAGTAGAAGTACCCAGAGTTAGAGGTATGCAATTGGAAGTATAGTAACATAAGATATGTGGATAGATATTGAACAGAGTATGTAAGTGGTAGCTATGTACTTAGTAAGTCATTAATGAGGAGTTTCTCCCTTAGGTGTGGGCTAAGGAGGAGTAATCTTGTGTGAATTTCGTGACAGAAGGTAGAGTAATAGTTACTAGTCAGGATGAGTTAGAGTATACTTTAACTAGAAGGGAGTTTATGTCAATAAGCCATTATGTTAGTGAATACCAAGTATATGTGTTGAATAGAAGAGCACAGTATTCATGAGGTGATAGATCTAAGGTAGGCTTATGATTTTGAAGGGAGAACCATATGGTATTCAAAGGATTATAGAACTAATTAAGTAATGATGTATAGTGAATGAGTAAGTAGTACTTAAGTTGTGAAATAGAATGTGACGGTAAACTATAAGTATGTAGACTGAGAGATAGAGATCGACTACTTGTCATGAGGTCTTAGTGAGTGAGTGTTTCTTAAGTTTATCTAGTAGTTGTAAGTTAGTATAGTAAGTGAGCAATTATATTGATATCCGTGTTTAGTACTATAGACACTAAGCTTGAATTTGAGATGAGTGTCATGATTAAAAAAAAGGGAATGGCAACATGAGGATGCTGATGTTAGTTTTGAGATTTGATCTGGCTATTTGACATAGAGTAGATGAGGAAGTAAGGTGTTTGTTTGCAATGAATGTGAGTGGTACATGTGTGGGATTCTAATTCTTAGATGAGAGCGATGAAGTGCAGCTAAGTCGTTAGAGTAACAAGAGCATTGAGAGGTGTACCCGAAATCATATGTAGTCAGACGAGGTTCCAATTAAATTTATGATTTTCTATGTGTGCCTCGATAGTATGGTTGAGTTACCAATGTGGAGTAGGCTAATGTAAGCATTATTTATTACCCTTAAGAGTTGGTCAGAGAGATCATATATAGACAATGATGAGCCTCTTAAATATAGTTCAAGTTTCCTCTAGTTAGGTTGATATGAACTTTGAGGGGAGGTATTAATAGACTAAGAAGGAGAAGTCAGACTATTTAGATTTGAACTAAGTAATTCTATAAGCCAATGAGGAGAGGTTAAGTGAAGTATCTCAGAAAGAGGTCATAAAAGGAATCTTACTACCTGCACATGGGGAGTTCAATAGCTATGAGAGTAGCATTTCCCGAGTATTAGAGTAAAGCGAATGTAGAACAGTTTAGATATAAAGGAATAGATCCATAGCTTTAAAGTGTCAGCTTCATACGTAAGGGGGAGATGATGAGGTAATAACCAAAGTGGGTCTTGAGTTTTAAGAAGTGATGAGTTGACAAGGATGAGACATTAGTATTTTTCCATCTCTTACACTCCTTATACTTCAATCGAGGTGATACCCTACTCCTGTCTTGCGTATGAGCGTCATAACCATGGCCCAGACCCATGCACTTCATGTTGGTTCATGGTCATGCTCAGTTCCTAGAGTGAGAAGTGGTAACTTCCTTCAGCGATCCCGATCTTATTCCATGAATCTAAGAACTTCCAGCCCTGTGTTATATAAGACATGATATATACACTCACGTTTCACACTATGCTCAGTTCCATAAACTCATGATATGCCTTAAAAGGCTAGTGAGATCATATTACGTTATGAATGTTCTCAAATCAGATTTCTTGAATGAGTCGTGCTTATGATCTTTCGCTTTAATCCCTTCTAGTGATCCTTTCTTTTGAGTTTTGATAGTGATGTTGATGATAGTAGATGCGTTATGGCAGATGGGAGAGAGTGGGTGTTCCTTTTGGTGATAGTTGTGGTATGCTTATTCCATTTAAGGTTATAGACATGGAGGAAGAGCGAGATGGGATTTTGTTGTGTACAATAGATAGGTAGGAGTATATTGGTGTGCCCTTTGGTTGGAGTTAATGCAAATGCAGATGTAGAGATGCTAAGGTAGACATGAGAATCCTTAGGTGATGTTGACTACAAAAGGCCATAAAGTGATGAGAATGATAGGCTTGAATGTTGTGTTTATAGGTATATGATTAATTGCATTATGCTGTTAGTGACTCTTGTTAAGAGCTTCAGGTAAGGGTGGTAGAGAGGTAAGAAAAAGTAGCATCCTCTAAATGAGAGTCCCTACAAAGGTATAGAACACAAATCCCGCAGGTTAGATTTGTACAAGTATGATCATCTTATAAGTAGTACCTTGTGACTACAAGTTAGGCTTGAACATGGTAAAAGTAAGTAGTTAGAATTAGGCTTTGGTGGGAGCTATAAGTTTCAATCAATGAAATGTAGTATTCAAGAAGAAGAGCATAGTTGAGAAGAGTTGCTAATCTCGAAAGCTATCAGTCATGTCGCTTAATACAGAGTGGTCCGATTCTTATATCAGGCTCATAATTCTCTTTCCCAAAAGCTATGAGAAATTTAGATGAAAGCGTTTGAGATTATAGCCTCCTCTCATTTTAGATTCATTATATATTCGTTCCTCCAAGTGTCGATGTTGAAGGTAATGTTCCTATTCCTATCTCTGAGTTAGTACCTTCTTGAGTTTGAGTTATTGAGTTAATTCTTGAGCTTGAGTCTTTGATTTCTTGCATTGCATTCGTGCCTTATGTATTTTCCTAGCTTGACCACAATTCGATGATGAATGGTCCCCAGGGGGAGATATTGTAACACCCCACAACTTTCCCTTTTAGAATCCAAATCTTTCGTTGTAAGTATCTAAGCTTGAATCGGGTGGTGTCCTACTTGTGCTTATGTGTTAAGGGTCATTACTACAAGTGGGAGGTGTATTGGAAGTTGTTTAGGGTCATCAGAGACCTCTAGCACTAAGTTGAGTTCAGAGCCTTTCTATCGGTTAAGTTTTCGCATTTGTTCATGTAAGGGTCAACTTCAAACGATCATATCTCCCAGAACATAATGAATTAGGTGGTTCATGACCTATCATATTAAAGATCTTTGAGTCCTCTGTCCAACGCCACCAAGTTTACCTTTTTTTGAGATCGGAGTAAAATATAATGACCATTTTACTAGAGATTGTCATATCAGCATTTTTGAGGCTGTGACCACGAACCCAAGCTACGGTCCGTCATTTGAACGACTAACCGTAGGTAGGTCTCGTCGGTGGTTCTGTCAAGTCGTCAAAAAGGTTCAAAAATTCAAATTTTGAGGGCCCAAGACCTATGGATGGTGCCTACTATCCGTAGATCGAACCACGAACCGTAGGTGGTCCTGTAGGTCAATTCGGCAGTTTTAAAGAGGGGTGATTTTGCCTTTTCCCACCCTTTTATAATTAAAACCCAATTTTTTTGGGACTTAAATTAGTCCCTTATCAGTACCCAACGTGCTTTTTCTCTCATTAACACTTCGAATCTTTGGAGAGCAAGAATTGGAGAGAAGGAGAAAAGCTAGGGTTCAATAGTTTCAGGCAAGACCTTCAAGTTCTGCTTAGATAATCATCGTCCCAAGTATGTAAGGCTTTTTGTGTTGGGTTAGTTCGTCCTCACGCCCTATATATCAGAATTTCTATAAAAGTAATCTAGGGTTTTACTCCTTGATTTTGAGTAGAGTTGAGTTAGCCATTGATTGTTACCTAATTCAATTCTTGAGTATTTGTGTTCATATTGTTGAATATTATTGTGGTATTGTTCATGTCTATATTTCAGCATGAGCCCTATTCATTGAGTTGGTTCTAAGTTATTGATGAGAAGTCTTTTAAACTATATAATTGTTTTAAATTGATTTCTTAAAGGAGAGTTTTTGAGAAGAGTTTTGAGAAGAGCCTTGAGAAGCATTTGGGAATTAAGTATTTTACCCAAGAAGAGTTCTAAGGTAAGTTATTGAGTACTGAGATAATCCAGAAAAATAGTTGCCTCTTTAAGAGGATCTTTTGAGTAAATACCTCAAATTGAGAAAAGAGAATGTTTTTAAACATTGAGATGAGCAAAATAATAGATTTTGGGAGTAATATTGAGCACCGATATGGGAGAGAGTTCAAACAACTCACAGCCTCCATAAACCATGTAGCCAACATGGGTAAAGGATTCATACTTTTTAGATGATTTTCTTAGATATAGTACTTAGTGGATCCACTTAGTGAGTTTGAGAGTATTATACCTAGCAAGTATAGGACCGTTCTGGCAGCGTGGATGTTACGCTGTATGATCACATAGCTCATAGTGATGTTTGTCGGTTAGTGAAACTTCCCAGAGTAAAGTATAATATATTTTTTTTCATATTACTTGAGAAGTTGAGTTTCAGAGATGAGTTAGCACTTGGAAAGTTTTAAATTGACTTTATTCATTTATTTCTTTACATTTAGTTTTGAGCCAAAGGTAAAGTTAAAGTGTTTTCTATATACATATGAGTTTTACGAGATCAGAGTTGAGCAAGTGTATTTGTAAAGCTTTAATGGTTTTTTCCTTTATCTCTTTGCATTCAGTTGAGTTACCCATATCCTTATTTGTTTTCAGTACCTTCATTTCAGTTATTTACCTACTCAGCTATATTACATACTCGTTCATTCAATGTACTGATGTCATTCGACCTGCATCTTTTATGATGCAGATACAGGTCCTTAGGATCCTCAACCGGAGTTTCGTTGAGATCACTTTATCTGCTCGTCAGCTTTCGAGTGAGGTCTCCTTGCTTTCGGAGGACTCCAATTTTATAAGTAGTTAGTAGCAGTTCTATTGAGGAGTCGTGGGTCTTGTCCCGACACTCGTCTATATATAGTAGATGCTTCATAGATAGACAGAGTCGAGGTGTCTTTCAGTACTTACTCTCTTTGAATTGTTTTCAAAACTATAATTATTGTTATTAAGTATTTTCCATATTTTATGAGATGAGTATTTGAGTTTAACTGATTTTATTATGCTTGGAGCCTATCACGGCTCAAGTAAGTCTTCCGCTAAGTAGTGAGCCAGGCCAAGGGTACACTTGGGGACCAGAGATGGTTCTCGAGTGCCGGCCACGTCCAATGTGTAGGCTCGGGGCGTGACATCCCAATTCAAGTTCATGGTCATAAAGGCCCACAACGCCTTATGCTCAAGTTCAATCGGTAGATGACAAGATTTACCAAACACCAATTGATACGAGGACATACCAATCGGGGGCTTGAATGTAGTTCTACACGCCCAATGAGCGTCATCTAACTTTCGAGACCAATCGGTGCAATTTGCATTAACGGTCTTGGCCAAAATCCCTTTGATCTCCTGGTTTGACATCTCAACTTGCCCACTTGTTTGTGGATGATAAGGGGTGGAAACCTTATGCTTAACTCCATACTTGCTCAATAACGATGCAAACATTCAGTTACAGAAGTGCGAGCTTCCATCACTAATAAGTGCACATGGAGTGCTAAACATTGTGAAAATGTACCGCTTAAGGAATTTAACCACACTTCTCCCTTCATTACTAAGTAAGGCCACAACCTCTACCCATTTAGAGACATAGTGAACAGCTACCAAGATGTATTTGTTCCCATAAGAATTCACAAAAGGCCCCATGAAATTAATTTTCCATACATCAAACAACTCAACGTCTAAAATAGAAGTGAGAGGTAGTTCATGCCTTCACGATACTCCTCCTTGCTTCTGACATTGTACACACTTCTTGAAAAGGGAGTTCGTATCTTGATACAACGTTGGCCAATAATAGCAAATTTGTAGTACCTTAGCAACTGTACGCACTCCACTGTGGTGCTCCCCAACCGGTGACGTATGGCAAGCGTCAAGAATAGCATCTACCTCAACTTTCGGAACACATTTTCTAATCATATGATCTGCACACTCTCGAAATAAGTAAGGCTCATCCCAAAAATACTTCTTCACATAAAAAAGGAACCTTTTTCATTGGTAAAAATTCAGCCCATCGGGAAGAATCCCACACACCATATAATTGGTGAAATCATCATACCAAGGCGGGATACCATTTGACATAACCATCACAGACTCATCGGGAAAGGCTTTCTCAATGTCTTTTCACCGAAAACAACCACGTTCGTTTCAAGCCTCGACAAGTGGTCTGTCACTTGGTTCTCACACCCTTTTCGATCTTTGACTTCAAAGTTAAACTCTTGCAACAATAACACCCATTGGATCAACCTTGGCTTTGTATCCTTCTTAGTCATCAAGTAACGTATAACAGCATGGCCGGTATGTACCACCACCTTGGTCCCCAACAAATAGGCTCTAAACTTCTCAAAAGCATACACCGTGGCCAACAACTCTTGCTCAGTGACGTTGTAGTTCTTTTGAGCTACATTCAAAGTCTTGCTTGCATAATAGTCCGGATGAAACAAATTTCCCTTGTGTTTGCCAAGTACAGCTCCCAAAGCCATACCACTAGCATCACACATTAACTCAAATGGAATTCTCCAATCCGGAGCAACAATGATTGGAGCCGAAACTAGTTTCACTTTTAGACACAAAAATGCCTTGACGCAAGCTTTATCAAACTCGAAGACACTTTATTTTTTAAGTAGCTTGCAAAGATGATAAGCTAACTTAGAGAAATCTTTTATGAACCTCTCAAACGCGAAGACACTTTCTTTTTTAAGTAGCTTCCAAAGAGGATAAGCTAACTTAGAGAAATCTTTTATGAACCTCTGGTATAAACCCGCATGACCCAAGAAGCTTCTAACACCTTTAACTGAAATAGAAGGAGGTAACTTGGCGATAATTTCAACTTTAGCTTGAATAACTTGTATGCCCTCTCCTAAAATTTTGTGCCCCAACACAATACCTTCCTTGACCATGAAGTGACATTTTTCCCAATTGAGCACAAGGTTTATTTCAACATATCTTTGCAAGACTCTACCAAGTTGCTCAAGGCACGCTTCAAATACATCCCTCACAACCGAAAAGTAATCTATGAAGAATTCCATCGAATCCTCTACACATCGGCAAAAATAGAGTGCATACACCGTTGAAACGTCGCCGGTGCATTACACAATCCGAAAGGGCATTCTTTAGAAAGCAAACGTCCCATAGGGACATGTGAAAGTTGTCTCTTCTTGATCCTCCAGTGCAATGGAAATTTGATTATAACCAGAGTAACCATCCAAGAAGCAATACCATCCACGACTCACAAGTCGATCAAGCATCTGATCCATAAAGGGCATTGGAAAATGATCCTTCTCGGTCCATGCATTCAACTTCTAGTAATCCATACATACACGCCAACCGGTAACCTATCGCAATGGCAGAAGCTCACCTTTTTCATTTGGGACCACGGTCATACCACCTTTCTTTGGAATGCATTGAACGGGGCTCACCCACTTGCTATCCGCAATAGGGTAAACAACTCACGCATCAAGCCACTTGATGATCTCTTTTTTGACAACTTCTTGCATAGGAGGATTCAGCCTCCTTTGATGTTTAACACTTGGCTTACAATCACTATCCAATTGAATTTTGTGGGTACAAATACCGGGAGGAATTCCCACAATGTCAGCAATCGTCTATCCAATAGCCTTGATAATCTTTTTCAGCACACTAACAAGCTCTTTAGTTTGCCATTCAAGTAAATCCGTGGCAATAATCACGGGTAAAGTGTTATTAGCTCCCAAGAATACATAACGAAGGTGCGGTGGAAGTACCTTCAATTCAAACTTTGGTGGTTCTTTAATGGATGGCTTTGCGGGAGGACTTTTTCCTATTCTTCAAATCGATATCAAGCTTCACGGGGTTCTTAGAATAAGACCCTAAACCCGATAGAGCAGCCACTACCTCATCATAATCTTGAATTTCTTCCCCATCATAATTCAAGAGGACAGCGGGCAAAGACTCTCCAACACCAGAAATTTCACCCACACTAGCAACCGCTTCATCAATCACATGAACGACTGATATCACATTGAGGTCACTTGGTTGCTTCATAGACTTGCAAACATTGAAAGTAACTTCCTCATCATTTACTCCAAATTTCAAATCACCACTTTTCACATCAACTAGAGCTCTCCCAGTAGCCAAGAATGGCCTACCAAGAATAATAAAGACCTCGACATCAATCTCACAATCGAGGATCACAAAATCCATCGGAAATATAAACTTGTCTACCTTCACCGAAATGTCATAGAGGATGCCAATAGGACTCTTGATAGAATGATCGGCCATGAGAAGATACATAGTTGTGGACTTAGGCTCACCTAGCCCAAGTTGCTTGAATATGGCATAGGACATCAAAACTATACTTGCCCCCAAATCACACAATGTTTTAGAAAATTGAAACATCCCTATAGTGCAAGGGATAGTAAATGCCCCTGGGTCATCCTTCTTCACAACCACGTTTGCCCTATAGTGCAAGGGATAGTAAATGCCCCTGGGTCATCCTTCTTCACAACCACGTTTGACATAATGGCACTACAACTATGAGATACTTCAACCGTCTCGAAGTCCATACTTCTCTTCTTCATGACCAACTCATTCATAAACTTTGCATAACCCGGCATCTCTAATAACGCCTCCACCAACGAAAGATTAATAGAAAGAGTTTTGAAGATGGAGAGAAATTTTCAGAACTTCGTGTCATCATCCCTCTTCTTCAATCTTTGAGGAAATGGTGGAGTAATTTTGGGCAACGACTTTGTAGGTATTGAGGGAAGAATGACCCCCACCTTTGACTTTTTAACCTCACCGGAAACAACATTTTTTGGTGCATCATCAACCTCATTGGAAGTCTCATTGTTCAATCCTTCGGCAAGTCCATCAACCTCAAGAACAAAAACTTTCCCTTTACTTGGACTTGCTTTATCATCATTGAGTACATCACTTCCTACAACCTTACCACTCCGGGTCAAGATTGCCATGCATTGGGCATTATCATTCTTTGGATTGGCCAAGGTATCGCTTGAGAGACCCCCTGTTGGTCTTAGATTTAAGTGAGCTGAGATTTGACCCATTTGGGTCTCAAGTTATTTTATAGAAACCGAATAAGAGTTCACCATTTGATTCAAAGAGGAGAAGTCAGCTTTCATCTCCTTGAGCACTTTATTCGATCCCTCTACCTTGTTTAAGATACGGGCAAGCATATCCTCAATCCGAAAGATCTCGGGGTCGGCATTTGGTTCTTTCAGTTTTGGAAAGTCATGGGGAGGTACATAATGATCTCTATCACCATCCCTATCTCTCTAATTTGCACCCCTATCATGCCAATCTCGATCTCTATCTCTCCAGCCACCATCGCAATCATTGTTCCAACCTTGATTCCCACCCAGTCTTAGATAGCTCGGATGGGAACCCCCCACTTGGTTTGACAAAAATTGTACCTCTTCATTATACATGGCATCAAATTGTGCATCATCCGGGCTCATTCCAGTACTAGCACCAACCGCATTCACAGCCTTATAACCACCTCCCATGACATGTTTTGTCAACAAATCCATTTGGGTCATCATCTTGGCCATGTTTTCATCACGCTCCTAGTTCTTCTCCATTTTTTCTTTGGTCAACCTGATATTTAGAGGAGATACACGATCCTCTCTCATATGCCACGCTCGATTAATCTTGGTCATCTTATCAAGCAATGCTGACACTACGGCAATTGGTTGTCTCATGATTCCACCCCTGATAAGTTGATCAGTGACACCCTTGTTGACAGTGTCAAGACTCCGCTAGAAATATTGCAAGAGCACATTGTCCGACAATCCATGAGTAGGACATTGGAGGAGCAGCTTTTGAAAGCTCAACCTAGTTTCATGAATGGGTTCACCATCAATCCGCTTGAAATTTCGAATGCTATCCCTCAACTTCAACATCCTCGAGGGAGGGAAAAATCTTTCATAGAACACCTTCGTGAGCTCCTCCTAAGAAGTAATAGAGTCCCTTGGTAGTTCGACCAACCACTTCGTTGCTTCCCCCAATAGAGAAAACGGAAACAAACGAAGCTAGATTGACTCTTGAGTGATATTTTCGAAGGAGAATGGTCAACACACATCCACGAAATTGCGAATGTGAGCATGAGGGTCCTTATGAGCAAGTCCCCCAAAGAAACCTTTCATTTTCAACAGCTGGAGCATAGTTTCGGTCACATGAAAAATAGTGTTGCCCACAGTTGGGGGCAAACGAATAGCTTCGGCACTTCCCATTTGATCCGCATTGACATCGTTCAAGTTTCCGATGTCGTCATTGTGACCAAGTTCACTAGCAGCATTCCATTAACACTCATTTCTTCACATGTTGAGAGCAAACAACAAAAATACTAATAAGAA